>CM060387.1:155075176-155675176 GCA_030545235.1 Helianthus tuberosus | reverse complement strand
AACTTGTCAAATGAGGAGCCCTCATCTCCTATTTATAGGCAAAGCCTATTCGTACGAAGTTGCCTGGGACGAGAGGGCTCTCTCGTATGAAAGGGCTATTGGCTCCTTTCGAACGAAAGCGCCTTTCGTGCAAAAGGGCTTCAATACATACAATCCGGCCCTTTTACATGCTAATCTATATAATATGCAACACACGCTCTATCTAGCGTATTCGCACAGTGGCGGACATACAAAATATGCACAAACAGATTCCCCATTGGCCGTCACTTGTCGAATCTTGATCTTTGAACTAGAGTCGTGTTTTGAATATCTGCAACTTCAATCAGGCATCTTGAAATCATCAATCGATTCCCCCTTGATTGATGATTCGGGCTTGCATTGTCTTCATTATGCACCAATTCCCCCTGAAATAAATCTTCAGGTCTTTGTTTGCACGGTTCCCGGCCTCCTCTGATTTGCTATACTGCAATCTTCACGAATAATCATCAACTTGAAATTAATCTATGCAGCTTCTCTGTTTCGGCTTTTAACCTCCTCCGCGTTTGGTTTTTGATTTACCATATCAGCTCCATCATGCATTCCGCCTGCTTGATCCTCTAATCTTCAAAAACCCAACCGGTAATTGATAGAAACTTCGAACACCACACCGGTTAACTTCAAGTCTATGATTACCTACGAAAATCTGAAATCCCGTTTTCTGTAATCATCTTTAAGCACCTCCTGAATGATTGATCAGTGTAAACGGTAATCTCCAAAATTAGCAAATCTTCATCGGATAACAAATCTTCTGGTGACACATTTAAATCTCAAACACATTCTTTCACGATCAGATTCACATTCTTCCTCTTCAGTCACGATAACAGATGTATAGTCTTCTCCGTTAGTTCTGGCAGCAACTTAATCAACAAACATAATCATTCCCCGGCGGTTAGTCCAAAAATAATTCATTTGCTTGAAGATTAACCATTCCGACACTTTACACTATCACAAGGTTGTGATATCCTATAAGTATCCACAATACAGTTGCATCTCCTGATGTTAATCCTGCTGATCGGCTTGACGAAGACCCGGTACTTAAACCCTAAGACGTCAATCTGACCTTGATCTGTAGTGTCTGAACTTCCTATGATCATAAACTCATGAATCTAGATCCTATGCATCCCCGGACAATCTGAAGTCGAAACCACCCAAATGTTGTTGCATTGTCACGAATTTCAAAAATGCCGGAATTTCAATATATTCTATGAAACTTTTATTCCCCCTCATTTTTGCAAATTTTGACGTCATACCACCGAATTCCGGCTCAAATTGAGCAATTCAGTCCTCTCTTATCTCTAAAAAACTAAACTATGCCGAAAATATGTCATTTTGTCCCACAAAAGTCAGTTTTCCATTATTGCGGATTTTTCATTAAGGCCCATTGATAGTTAGATAACCCGGATGATAACCAATTTGCAGAGTTATCATAACTACCCCACTATTTTGCACAATCTGTGATCGCATCATTAAATTTGTTCTCTGAAGCTCCGGACGGTGTCCTCGAACAACCCATCTTGGTCGTTAAAAACTCGAAAAAATTTTCAATCACCAAATTTTTTCTGGACACTCGTCTCCATCATTGCGATCAAAAAATGCCTTTTTTTAGGCATCTGACCCATTCATGCGAATAGGCTGATTTTATAACGAATGGCTTTTTGAATGAATGGGGGATCCTCTCAAGCGAAAAGGTTGTCCCTGTCGGGCGAAAGAGGTGTTCTTTCATCCGAAAGGGCCTGATCCATTCTCACGAACGTTCCCGATCACATTTTTCGGACCAAAATCTTTATTTCTGTGAATTTCATGATGAAACTTCACATATATGTGCAAAATTCAATTACGAATCTAATGATGTATTCAATTTCAAATTTCATATGTGAATTGACCTTCAATTTGATGTTTTACGAGTAAAACCTCCTAAAAATCCAAAATTCATGAGCGTAGGTGATTCAATCGACTGTTAGATCGATTGAATCGGTGTCGTAGCTCTGATACCAATTGAAAGTCCAAGATCCGGCGGATTAGACGGAGTTTTGGCCCCGATAGAACCGATTCGGTAGAATATTATTGATAAGAAAAGAGTAGAAACAGAATCATCATAGGTTGAATGCTTGCTTCATTCATACAGAAAGAGTTTACATCTTTTATAAGCTGGCGAAATTCTGGAGAAATTCGGCCAACATTTCCCCTCTGGGAACCAAAAATTGTCAAATGAGGAGCCCTCATCTCCTATTTATAGGCAAAGCCTATTCGCGCAAAGTTGCCTGGGATGAGAGGGCTCTCTTATACGAAAGGGCTATTGGCTCCTTTCGCACGAAAGCACCTTTCGTGCGAAAGGGCTTCAATACATACAATCCGACCCTTTTTCACGCTAATCTATACAATATTCAACACACGCTCTATCTAGCCTATTTGTACAGCAGTCGACATACAAAATATGCACCAACATTACTGCTAGCGTAATCCTATCGTAGCAACGATAGGACCGTTCTGTTTTGACTTAACATGACCTCAAGAATACGGGTGGTGCGTTACTCCTATAGCACTATACATGTTAAGGGGAGGCTTGTATAAAGTTAATGACAAAGTATACCACATAAGAATGTTCTAGCATGTACGAATCAAGTATAATGTATAAAGCATGTATGATTGGATTGTTTGTTTGTGTGATTGCATAAAGTATGAATGATTGTGTAACTTGATAATGTAAACATATTGCACCCAAAAGTGTAAAACGTAAAAAAGGGTGTTCGAGTATACTCACGGTTTTGCAAAGCTTCATTTGTTATTCCCGCGAGTTGATGAGTTTGAAGTAGGAACATCGAGGTTACCCTACATGGGGTAAACGAAGGGGTGAGTCATTGGAGTTGAACAGAGGATTTGGATTTGGATTAAAGTATAAAAGTATAATTATAAAAACACGAAAATATATCACGTCTAAACCCTCGTTGTGACACTAAGTTACTGTGATTTCATGGGTCCTGATTTGCCCAATAGAATCAACAACGAGGAATTCAGAACAGAGATAAACTGACAACCGAAACATCACAACACTATTTGTGCGAACGGGAAAGTCCCTTCGTGCGAACAGAATACTCCTTCGCGCAAGTGGGGGCTAGCTCATATGATCAGAATTTCGTTCGAACATCTTAACCATTAACCGGTTAATGTTGTTTGTTTGGTTAAGTTATATATTATATTATATAGTTATAATATCAGTCTAGTAAGTCAAAAAGTTCATAGAAGTCATGCATGGAGGTATAACATCTCGTTATAAATTTCACCAAAGCACAAGTTTATTAACATCGTTAACAAACCAGTTGGTCATGATTATAACAGAAAGTAAATAATACAGCAAATACCAAACAGCCGAATAAGGATAACTCGGGCGTGTCATTCCCAACATGCAAAGTGTTGGAGGCGAGGTGGGGTTAACTTATTCTGAGTCTAGAAGACTGTTTGTGTGTTCGTTTGCAATTCCAAGTGAGGCGGTGGAACTAGGTTGGAAGCCAAGGCTTCCACGGTTCACAATCTGTTAAACACAGATTTGTCCATATTGAAAATGGGCATATGCGATAACATTCAACACTTAGAAAATTGCTGGATCGGAAGTAACAGAACCCTTCGCGCGAGTGGGATGGCCAGTCGTGCGAGTGGGATGTCCAGTCGTGCGAGTGGGCTTGTTCCCTTTGTGCGACTGGCTTCAGTTTGGAACGAGTTGTTTGGGTTTTGTTTGAACAGACTCGTTTCTTAGCTGGAATCAACCTCAACACTAACCCACAGCTATAGACTTAGCTTATGAGCTCGGTGGGTTCTAGATTCTGCCAAGTTTCAACATCAGAAAGCCTTTTATAAAAGTTTGAAAAATAGAACTTCAATCTTTAAACTTGAACCTCAATGTGGTGAGCTCCATTAGTAGATTGCCATGGCAAGCCTGTGGAAGCATCCAAGAGGTCAATCCAAGTTGTAAAGGTTTGAAGAATGGTAGAAACGTAGAAGAAATCAAAGGAACTTAAAGTTAGTGAGCTAAGACTCACTTAGTAGCTTCTGGAATCTCCTGCTGGAATGTGCGAGTTGGAGTGTTAGAGAGAATTTTAGAGTGAATGGATGGTGTGAATTGAGGGAATGGGTTGGTATTTATAGGGACGGAGGACTATTTGTGTGAATGGCTTGGGACGATTGGGCCTCTTCGTGTGAGTGGGAGAGCCCCCTTCGCACGAAGAGAATGGTTCAGTTGCACAAAGAGTCAAAGTTTCCGTTTTCGCATATTTTTCCTGGTTTTTAAGTGTTTTAAGCATACAAGTGCAATGTGTATGAATAAGTATAAATAAAATGCATGCATAAACTAAGATTGCAAATATTTCAAATATGCATTTGCGTATATGAGCATGTATCAAGTTTGTATGTATAACGAGTATGTAACGAATGTATAGCAAGTATGTATAAACAATGTATAAAATGATCGAGTTTTATTATGATCGAAGTCTCGGATTATAATGCATGGAAAGGAAAATACGAATACAAAAAATTACAGGTTTCCACAAATAGAAATACAAATAAACTTTCTAAATAAGGAAAGTTCCAAAAAGCGAAGCGTTACAGTCTCCCATACTTTAGGAAATTTCGTCCCGAAATTTATTCAAGAGGAAGATGTAACGAACAGATGCGGATACTTAGTCTTCATTTCACTTTCAAGTTCCCAAGTAAACTCAGCGCCATTTTTCTCTTCCCATCGTACTTTAACTATGGGAATTCGACTACGCCTCAATTGTTTGACTCCTTGATCCATGATCTCGGCAGGTTTCTCCACGAAGTGCAAAGTCTCATTGATTTAAGATCTTCGAGTGGAACTTGAAGTCCTTCTTCAGCTAAGCATTTCTTCAAATTTGAGACATGAAACATTGGGTGAACGTTGTTGAGCTCTTGAGGTAAGTCCAGTCGATACGCTACCTTGCCAATCCTTTCGAGAATCTTGAAAGGACCTACATAGCGAGGAGCGAGTTTTCCTTTCTTACCAAAATGAACTACACCCTTCCAAGGGGATACCTTAAGAAGTACATAGTCACCAACGTTGAATTCCAAAGGCTTGCATCGCTTGTCGGTATAATTCTTTTGTCGGCTTCTGGCGTTGAACAAGTTGTCACGAATCTACAAGATCTTTTCCGTTGTCTCTTGTATGAGCTCAGGACCGGTGATTTGAGGTTCTCCGATCTCGTGCCAACAAATAGGCGAACGAAACTTACGACCATACAATGCTTCGAATGGTGCTATTTGAATACTTGCGTGGTAAGTGTTATTGTACGAGAATTCGATCAAAGGCAAGTGCATATGCCAGATTCCAACAAAATCGATTATGCATGAACGAAGCATATCCACTAGAGTTTGGATAGTGCGCTTGGTTTGACCGTCAGACTGTGGATGGAAAGTGGTACTAAGATTAAGATGAGTACCAAGAGAAGATTGAAACGTTTGCTAAAGGCGAGAGGTAAAACGACCGTCGTGGTCCGATATGATATCAATGGGGATACCATGACGACAGATGACTTCATCCGTGTAGATACGAGCAAGTTTCTCGACATTGTAGTCTTCACGAATGGGGAGGAAGTGAGCAAATTTGGTCAATCGATCAATGTTCACCCAAATATAGTCATGACCAGAAGAAGTACGGGGAAGTTTAGTGATCAAGTCTATAGTGATACTCTCCCATTTCCAGACAGAAATTTCTGGTTGTTCGAGTATACCAGAGGAACGTTGATGAAGATGACCACAAAACGAGTTGAAAACAACGAATACCCTTGACATCTTCAGCACCACACAAAATGTTGACTAAGAGCGTCGACCACAACATTCGCTTTACCTGGATGGTAGCGAATCTCGCAGTCGTAGTTGTTTAACAACTCTACCCAGCGACGTTGACCCATGTTGAGTTCCTTCTGATTGAAAATGTGCTGAAGGCTCTTATGATCGGTGAAGACCACACACTTAGTGCCATACACATAGTGTCGCCAAGTTCAAGGTCATGCGTAGTGTAGTATTTCTCATGAATTTTAATTTTCCTCGACGTGTAAGCGATAACCTTGTCTTGTTGCATAAGAACACAACCAAGACCTTGGTTCGATGCATCGCAGTGCAAAGCATGTCCTTGAACGTTTGGAAAGACTTCTCTTGCTTGGGACCCCAAACAAAAGGTTTATCTTTTTGAGTCAAAGAGGTGAGTGGAACAACTATTTTCGAAAAGTTAGAGATGAATCGATGATAATAACCCGCCAATCCAAGGAATGAACGAATTTCAGACGAAGACTTAGGTGCGATCCAATTCTTCACAGCTTCGATTTTCGGGGGATCAACATGAATATCTCTTTCGGTAACGGCGTGACTAAGGAATTGAACTTCTTTCAACCAAAATTCACATTTGGAGAATTTGGCGTAAAGTTGTTCAGTACGAAAGAGTTCGAGGATAAGACGCAAGTGTTGTTCGTGCTCTTCTTGTGTCTTGGAATAGATTAGAATATCATCTATGAAGATGACCACAAAACGGTCTAGATAAAGCTTGCACACTCGGTTCATCAAGTCCATGAAGACCACAGGTGCATTGGTTAAACCGAAAGGCATAACCACGAACTCATAGTGACCATATCGTGTACGAAAGGCGGTTTTAGAAATATCTTCTTCGAGGACTCGAAGTTAATGATAACCAGAACGAAGATCGATCTTGGAGAAACACGTCGCGCCTTGAACTTGATCAAAGAGATCGTCTATGCGGGGAAGAGGATATCGATTCTTAACAGTAAGCTTGTTAAGTTTGCGATAATCAATACACATCCGAAAGGAACTGTCTTTCTTCTTGACAAAGAGAACCGGTGTGCCCCAAGGAGAAGTACTAGGGCGTATAAAGCCTTTATCAAATAAATCTTGAAGTTGGCTAGATAGCTCTTGCATTTCCGAGGGTTCGAGGCGGTATGGAGATTTAGCAACAGGCGTAGCGCCAGGGTCTAAATCGATACGAAAATCAACTGAACGAATAGGAGGAGGACCAGGTAGATCTTCGGGAAACAGATCAGGAAAATTGCAAACAATCGGAACATCACTTACGCTCTTACCCTTGTCCTTCTTGACCTAGAGCCTCTTCTCGAGTTTGAGTGATGGATGGAAGACATCTAAAAGTTCGAAAATAGGGGAAAAGGATGAGACTTGATCATAACATGTTTAGAAAATCATGTTTGTTTGCATGTATGAGTATGAAAGTATTTCACATAGCACATAAGTTTCACATAATTTCACAAGTACGACATGTATTGACAATGTATAATCACGTTTAAAGATGATAGGAGTATAAATTTAGTTTGTTCTCAAGTATTATTATTGTTTTTGGTTGCGGGAGACGTGCAAATGTGCATCGGTTTTGAAATGAACGAGGTATCAAGTATAAAACACATTAAAATTGAGATATCATAAAAGAGAGTTAACATAAAACTTGGAGTGTCACGGAACGTAACTACGACTATTCCAAATTAAATCGAAGTCCTTTCGAGTTAGGGAAATGTGCTTTGGCCTAATAGGTAAATACTCTCGTCGAGAAGCGATTAACGGTATTTACCCTTCCAGTTACTGCACGTCCCTAATCGATTGAAAAATCAAAACTTTGGCGGGATTGAAAATCGAGGAGTGGGACTAGTTGTCAAGATGCGGGTTTCACCCCTAACTTGGCAACATCGTACCCTATGTGTGGTTAGTACTCGTTGAACGGGTCGAGAAAATTAATTCTGACTCATTGATGAGGGTCCACTAGAGTTAAAATAGGAAATTTTCCATCCAGATGTGGATTTCACTCCTAACTTGATGGCGTAATTTGGTGCAAAATCGAATAACGCAGATTGAGAGTCGTTCACCAAAGTGTGGGTTTCACACCTATTTTGGCGAAGTCGTCTCATCTGTATAATATGAGTGTCTTCGAGTCTTCAAGTGTGTATTTGTGTAAAATGTCTTAGGAAAGACATATGTATAAATTAAGACGAAGTGAATAGAAAGAAGCAATATAGGAAGAATATAACATTTTAAGCATGAAAATCAAGAATGGTCAAAGTTTGGAACTTAAACTATAGACTAGGTCAAATCACGGCAATTCTACCTAAATTCCCTATAGTTATGGCTCTGATACCAATCTGTCCCACCCCAACCGATGGCGGAAACATCAGGGCGGGACTAGGACGAGATTGCTCGAGACTTCATAACACTATTTGCGACAATATTTAATCAAAACCGATTTCATTTTATAGAATAATTTTCAAGTACAACATTTGAAATTTGAAAATACAACATTGGAAATAGAAAACACAACAAGTTCAAAGGACAATACAACAAAATACAAGAAACAATACAACAACATAATCTAGCTTTCTAAGTGTGTATCTAGCCAACCCTACTAGATTTCATCATCATCAACGTCATCATCCTGCAACATGTTTAAAGTACAGTTCAATACAAAAAGTATTGGAAAGTATACAAGTTTGATAATAGCAGCACCCAAAAGTGTAAAACGTAAAAAAGGGTGTTCGGGTATACTCACAGTTTGGCAAAGCTTCCTTTGTTATTCCCGCGAGTTGATGAGTTTGAAGTAGGAACACCGAGGTTACCCTACATGGGGTAACCGAAGATGTGAGGCATTGGAGTTGAACGAAGGATTCGGATTTGGATTAAAGTATAAAAGTATAAGTATAAAAACTCGAAAATATATCTCTTCTAAACACTCGTTGTGACACTAAGTTACTGTGATTTCATTGGTCCTGATTTGCCCAATAGAATCAGCAACGAGGAATTCAGAACTGAGATAAACTGACAACCGAAACACCACAACATTGTTCGTGCGAACGGGAAAGTCCCTTCGTGCGAACAGAAGACTCCTTCACGCAAGTGGGGGCTAGTTCATACGATCAGAATTCCATTCGAACATCTTAACCATTAACCGGTTAACGCCGTGTGTCTGGTTAAGTTATATATTATATTATATAGTTATAATAATAGTCCAGTAAGTTAGAGAGTTCATAGAAGTCATGCATGGAGGTATAACACCTCGTTATAAGTTTCACCAAAGCACAAGTTTATTAACATCGTTAACAAACCAGTTGGTCATGAATATAACATAAAGTAAATAATACAGCAAATACCAAACAGCCGAACGAGGACAACCCGGGCGTGTCATTCCCAACATGAAAAGTGTTGGAGGCGAGGCAGGGTTAACTTATTCTGAGTCTAGAAAACTGTTTGGGTGTTCGTTTGCAAGTCCAAGTGAGGCGGTGGAACTAGATTGGAAGCCAAGGCTTCCATGGTTCACAATCTATTAAACACAGATTTGTCCATATTGAAAATGGGGATCTGAGATAACATTCAACACTTATAAAATTGTCAGAACAGAAGTAACCGAACCCTTTGTGCGAGTGGGACGGCCAGTCGTGCGAGTGGGATGTCCAGTCGCGCGAGTGGGCTTGGTCCCTTCGTGCGAGTGGCTTCTGTTTGGAACGAGTTGGTTTGGTTTTGTTTGAACATACTCGTTTCTTAGCTAGAATCAACCTCAACACTAACCCACAGCTATAGACTTAGCTTGTGAGCTCGGTAGGTTCTAGATTCTGCCAAGTTTCAACATCAGAAAGACTTTTATAAAAGTTTGAAAAATACCACTTCAATCTTTAAACTTGAACCTCAATGTGGTGAGCTCCATTAGTAGATTGCCAAGGCAAGCCTGTGGAAGCATCCAAGAGGTCAATCTAAGTTGTTAAGGTTTGAAGAATGGTAGAAAAGTAGAAGAAATCAAAGGAACTTGAAGTTAGTGAGCTAAGACTCACTTAGTAGCTTCTGGAATCTCCTGCTGGAATGTGCGAGTTGGAGTGTTAGAGAGAATTTCAGAGTGAATGGAAGGTGTGAAATGAGGGAATGGGTTGTTATTTATAGGGACGGGGAACTATTTGTGTGAATGGCTTGGGACGATTGGGCCTCTTCGTGCGAGTGGGAGAGCCCCCTTCGCACGAAGAGAATGGTTCAGTTGCACGAAGAGTCAAAGTTTCCGTTTTCGCATATTTTAGCTGGTTTTTAATTGTTTTAAGCATACAAATGCAATGTATATGGGTAAGTATAAATAAAATGAATGTATAAACTGAGATTGCAAGTATTTCAAGTATGCGTATTTGAGCATGTATCAAGTTTGTATCTATGACTAGTATGTAACGAATTTATAACAAGTATGTATAAACAATGTATAAATTGATCGAGTTTTTATTATGATCGAAGTCTTGGATTACAATGCTTGGAAAGGAAAATACGAATACAAAAGATTACAAGTTTCCATAAATAGAAATACAAACAAACTTTCTAAATAAGGAAAGTTTCAAAAAACGAAGCGTTAGATTGCAACCGCAAGTATATTTTTGCTACCTAGCTTTGCGATCATAATATCGGTCGCAAATATTGCAACCGCTTCTGGTTTGTGACCGTCTTGCAACTGCATGCTTTTTACAAACCTGCGACTGTTTTGCGATCGCTTGTCTTGCGACTATTTTGCAACCGCTTGCTTTGCGACTGTTTTTCGATCACTCTCCTTTTACAAACTTGCAACCATTTTACGGTTGCAAAATTGGTTTTCTTTTATTTATTTTTTACATTCTAGTCATTTTCTATTGTACCTCCTTGTAGTGTCATAGTTTTTTTAAATTTAAGCATTCATCAAATTTTCAAAATTATATAAAACAATCAACTAAAATAAAATCAAATACGGTTATCCCAACAAAATAAATACTCAAATTAAAGTACTTATAAGCTAACTCGATAATTAGATGTTTTGAAACCTAACTTTTAACAACATTTCAATGTTTGTCATCCTTTCGTTATTAACTTAGTAGTTGATTAGGCATTTACTACGGTTTTTTTATGATTCAAAATGTTCTTGATTCAGGTATGAACTTTCTTTTTCTAATTGTAATCCATTAGTTACATGGTTATAATTTAGTTCTTTTTTTTCTGATTTAAAAGAGGTAATGATAGAACATATTTTTTAAGGTTAAAACCGTAACCATCAATTCGGTTCTCATGATTTCTTATTTCTTTTGTTTTTAATTCTTTACATATTTTTATTTGTATACATTTTCCATATTTGCGATCGCTTTAAATGGTCGCCACTCTTTTTTTAATTTCTCTAATTTGCGACCGTTTTTCGAACACTATTATACATATCAAATGAAAGTGATCATGAATAGTGTTTCAATATTTTATTTTAATTTTTTAATTTTATTTTCAAGTATTTATTTATTTTTAAATACTATTTTGTTCAATCATTTAGTTTAATTTTCTTTAATAACTTACGTTTGTTAGTTTAGAAAAAAATGCACAACAATGTTTTTTTAACATTGCAGTATAACTTTTATTGAAAATGAATATTGTGCTGGAGGTGTATCAAACCGAACCGAAAGCGACAATGAACGGTAATTATTATTTTGAAGTATTTATTTTTTTAAAAGAATATTATTATTTATTATTTATTTTAATTTTTTGTAATAATCTCATATTAAATGAAAGTGATCATGAATAGTGTTTCAATATTTTATTTTAATAATGATATCAAATGAAAGTGATCATTAATAATAATTTTTTAATAGTCTGCAACGATATATGAATAATGATATCAATATTGTGACGATCTGAATCAATCAATATCGTTTGAACATTGGTCTCGGTACCCGTAGTCATTTTTGTCGTTTTCAGTCGATTGATTTCTATACGAAGTACATGTATAATACCGGTATTGTAACGAACCAAACCGATACCAATCCAATGCTCGCGGTAATGTACCGCCGCAACGCGCGGTCAAATCACCTAGTTCAACTTATTTACAACCGAAAAAAAGCAGTCACAAAATTTGCGACCAAATCCGGGTTGGTGTTCAGTTTTGCGACTGTTTTTGTTTGGTCGCAAATTGGTCGCTATATTTGTGACCGACTTATGTTGGTCGCAAATTTTGGTTGGAGTTACTTAGTTTTCTAGTAGTGATCACAATTATTAGATGGTCCAGTTTCATATAAGCGGGTATAAAAATTTCTGAGTTCGGTTCGCTTCCAATAATTACATGTTCTCTTCGTCTCTTTAATTACTAGTTTTATTGATATTTGTTTTGGGTTTTACACAAAAACAATTTTAATTATGATAATATAAGAAGAAAAATATAAAAAAAATACTTATATAAATGACAAATCTTATATCAGATAAAGTAAACTTTTATACAAAATAACATAATTTAAAAATAAATAAAGTATTAGGTTATAGGTTTGTCCACGAGGGACATTGTGTGATGGTAAAGTGTCTCACCTAATATTCAAAAGGTGAAAGATTAAAATCCTACAAGGTGTGGGAGTATGTGTATCTAAGAGTTGGTTAATTTGTGGTTCAAATCAGTGGCAGATCTAGGATTCCGACCAATGGGTAACATTATATAAATAAGCCGTAAAGAAATCGAAAAAACGTCAAATTTTTCCAAAATTTACACTAATTTTTCCAATTTTTTTCCGACCAAGGGGTAGCGGGGGTTACCCCTACCAAAGAGGTAGGTCCGCCCCTGGTTCAAATAAAAAGTTATAGGTCCGAGCCTAATTTAATAGAGTAGGGAATGAACCACTTAAGTCATTGTAGTCATAAGGAGGGGGTGTAATATGACAGATGGTAAAAAAGTGAAATGTGAAGGGTTATATAACATGGATGTGTAGTGGATGGAGCCCCATAACCCCTATCAATCATTACTTAATGAGTTAATTACTGTTTTCGTCCCAGTGGTTTGTCAAAAATCACCATTTCAGTTCATTAGTTTAAAATTGTGATTTCAGTCCCTGTGGTTTCACTTTCGTAACCATTTCAGTCCACCTCGTAACCATTTAAGTCCCTGTACTTAACAGAATAAAGGATTGAAATGATTATAAAAGTGAAACCACAGGGATTGAAATGATTACAAAAGTGAAACCACAGGGACTGAAATCGCAATTTTTAAACTAATGGACTGAAATAGTGTTTTTGCACAAACAACAGGGACGAAAACAGTAATTAACTCTTACTTAATTATTATCTTTTTAAATTTTTTATTTAATCTCTAAATTTGTAAAATTAAAAAACAAATAACATTTCATTGAATTAAAAAAAAACATTACAATAATTAAAAAAAAAACTTACAATAAAATTTAAAAAAATACTAAAACTCAAAGTCCATAGTTTGTTTTTAGAAAATCGTCTTTCGTTTTAGAGCCATTTCAAACGCTTTTCTGGTTAGGTTGTCATGCGGCTTTGAGTAAAACTCAGTCTCTTTCAAATAGTCTATCCTTCATAAGAGCCGTAACCTCCCATGTTGAAGTTTGGATTCCAACCGTATTAATTTGGGTCCCATGAGAGGGGTTGGTTCAAGAGGGTCATGAACCCGGTTTGATGGTGATTATACTCGACAAACCCGGTTTCATAGGCGGTTGATTGGGTGGGAACTGGATCAACGGATTGGTTAGGAGTGTTCATTAGGTTCGGGTCGCAGTTTGATCGAGGAGGAACGAAACCCTGGTTGTAGGGATACATGGTAGGGAGAGATAAAAATCTTGAGCTTTTTTTTATAAAATATGAAGTGAAGAGAATGATGGTAGAAATATTGGTATACAAATAAGGGGGATGAAAGATATATATAATGATTTAAATGTGTAAAAAAATAAAAAGTCCAACTAATTTTTGGATATATACAGCCAAAAATATCGCCCGGCCCTGTCAAGAAATAAGTACTGATTTTGATTTAATTCTTGTCCCAAATTATTATAGGGTGTACCTATTTGCACACCCATTTGTCTATTGACACACCAAAAATGTGTTTTTTGTCTTATATGCACACCCTGCAGTGTCGAGCTGTGGCCAAAGCGCGACGTTTTGTTCCGGTCAACCAGACAAAGACTGACGGGTGTCTGACGGGTCTATTGAACGGACCAACCTGTCAACCAGACAAAAGACTAACACCCGGTCAAAGCTCAGCGTTTTGGTCCGGTCAACAGACCCGTCAGACACCCGTCAGTTTTTGTCTGATTGATCAGACCAAAATGCCACGATTTGGCTACAGCTCGACACTGCAGGGTATGCATGTAGGACAAAAAACACATTTTTAGGTTGGCTATCTACACACTTGGTGTGTAGATAGTTTAAGTGATTATTATACTTTCATAGTCCTAAGGGCAGCTGGTTTTTCTTTTTAGATTTCAACTTTTTTAGTAACTTGAATATATACTTTCTCAGTCCCGTTACCTCCTTCTTTGTTTGCTTATCCGCAATTGTTTCTTCCCTTATCCAATTTACGCTTCAAGAATGGAGTTACCGTCTAAAAAACACCGGTGTCACTAAAAATACCCGTACTTACATTTTTATATACTCACGAAAATTTATTGTAGTCCCATGACTAAGTACCCACGTTTGTAAATCCGCCTCTGAAATTAGGAATGGGACTCTTAATGGTTCAGATATCTTACTGGTTCAGCACTTAATGGTTCAGACTGCTTGTTTCGGGAGCAAATGTCTGAATAGTTCAGACCTCTAATTTGAATTGGTCAGACATTTGCATCTGAACGGTTAAACATTATACGGGCTCTTAATGATTCAGACATCTTACTGGTTCAGCACTTAATGATTCAGACCTTTTACTGGTTCAGCACTTAACCATTCAGAAGTTGCCAAACAACCCCTAAGAGCAATAATTGTGAAGAACATTCAAATAAGAAATTATTTAGAAAATGAATGTGAGTTTTCTTCCTTAACTAAACATACATGACAATGTAAATTCCTTTATGATGCAATTATGTTGGTATGTGGAATGAAGATAGATTAGAGTCATGTAAAAGTGTCTAATCATATATTCTTTGTGCCACATAGATCAATATGAAGATAATACTACAAAATTTCGTCCATAACCTCAAATCACAAGGTATTGACACTAAGATTTATGTCTAAACGATAATCACAAAACATATTAGAAACACACAAAATACATGCTAATACACACACATATATACACAAACACACCAAATCAATATGATTCTTTCAACCGCCTTCAAATACTTTTGTGATCAATCGCAATCCAAATCTCCCAAAACCTCTTTTTGAATCTTCATTCTCTCATTCACTAATCATGGCGAACCTTGTTTTTTGTCCCACCCACAACTTTCTTCCTTATTTAACTAAGAAGAAGGATCACCTTGTTTGTTTGGCCTTTTACCCTTTTGGGTCTGATGTGTGTTTTAATGAAGTATACTTTTCAAAAAAAGAAAGATAAAATGATTATTAAAGGTTGAAATTTATATATCAACTCGTTATTACTATAAATAAAGATAGATAAAATGATTACTAAAAGTTGAAATTTCTATATCAACTTGTTATTACTATTTTAAATATAGATACCAAAGTTTTCTAAAAACTAGGATTTTTCTGGACAAACTAAATATTGTCTAATGATCAAGTATTATTCGAGCATGTTGAATAAATAATGCAAAAACTATGACAATTGAAACTTGCAAAAAGAAAAATGGACAAACATAAACGCATGGTAGCATATGTGTAGATACAAAACATCATGTCACAATAATAGAACATCCAATAAATAAAAGTTGTGGTGGATAAAACATCACAAAAATAGTTACCTGTACATCGTAAAGGAGGAATGCTTATAGGGGATAAGATCAGATAAAAAGTTTATTTTGCCTAAGTAAGATGAGAAGGAATATTAATCATTCAATTTTCAAATCAATGGCTAAGATGCAATTGTAGGAGAAAGGAGGAGTGCAAGGGTATTTTGAGAAAATTCTATTTATAGACTTTCTCTCTCCACAAGGCACATGCATATTCCACCCTGATTTTTTAAACGTTCATAACTTTTTATACGACATTATTTTTTCATAAAAATTTCACCGTAAAATCGATCGTCTTTTTATCTTTAATATGAGTACCATATTGCTATATAAAATATGAATACTAAAAAAACCCACTAAAATGTGTTGTATTTCTATGTTGTATAACATTTTTTATGCTGAATTTTTGTACTATATTTTTGTGTTAAATTTTTTGTGCTGAATTTTTTTGTCTTAATTTTTTTTTCTCAATTTTTTGTGCTAGATTTTTTTGTACTACATTTTTTTGCTGAATTTTTTCGTACTATATTTTTTTGTGCTATATTTTTTTGTACTCAATTTTTGTGCTATATTTTTTAACTAGATTTTTTGTGCTAGATTTTTTTGTACTATATTTTTTTTTTTGTATTTCTAAAAAACAAAAAGGGTGCCATATGTCATTTTCACTCCTGTTTATAAGGACCAAAATGTCCTTCATTCCTACTTATTAGGAGTGCCACATGTAATCATCTCAATCCTTCTTAGGCTACTTAGGCAAAATCCACTTTTTAGTGGATCCTTCCCCATGCTTATAGTATATTTATTATATGATCTTAATATCTTACTAGTGAAAACCATATTGAGTTATATAAACTTACTGCATTTTCAGAGCTGGTCCTAAGGATTTAAGTGTCTTATATAAACTATTTTTTAAACGGCGATTTAACGTTAAAACAATAAACATAGAAAAAATATTGTATTAGAATAATAGGAAAGGGAAGCTTTGGAGGGGTTGTTTCGCGATTTTACAGATCAGGAGAATAGGGCAACGGCGATGGTGGTGCTTATGACATATTTGTGATTTTATAGATGGTGGTGGTGCTTATAGTGGTGGTGGTGATATGATGGTGGTGCCTTTATCAGTGGTGGGTCATCGATATAGAGAAAAGAGAGAGTGATTTTTGTTAAAGAGGGGGCTTATATATATATATATATATATATATATATAGAGAGAGAGAGAGAGAGAAACGGGATCAGGAGAAAACGGTTGGAATTATGAAAACGGTGAGAACGGATCCTGGTTGAACACGTGGCAGGGGCGCTAAATGATATGCAGGGGAACGATTGTCATTATCCACGTTCCTCTCAATAAATAGCGTTATAATTCCGTTTCAAACAAAATTCCAAAAATTTCGTATTTGAAGTTACCCCCTCTCCAAGCTTCCGAGATCTATGGCGTCTAACGTGGATTCCGTTCTACAAAGTAATATTTGATAACGTTTTCATATGTGTTCCAGCAAATCATGCAACATATATATGCAACAGATATGGCGTTTTGTTCTTTATGTTGTTTCAATTGCGTTTTTTTTTCAAAGTAATATTTGAAAATAACGTTTATGTTTCAATGGCGTTCTTCCTATATCCAATATTTGGCGTTTTCATTATTAATGTTAATTGTAGTTTGGGATCTAATATATGCTTATTGTTAATGATCAATGGCGTTTTACACCTGGTTACGTGTATCTGATTAGTTTTAAGTATTGGCGTTAATTTGTAAACATCAGTTCTAACTATTTGTTAATTATTCAACTAATGACGTTAATTTGTAAACATCAGTTTTGTTAATTATGGCGTTTTCATTAACACGTTTTAGGAAGACAGTAACAACAGTTCTTCATATTGTTTATTATTCAACTAATGGCGTTTTCATTATGGCGTTTTCATTATGACGTTTTCATTATGGTGTGTTCATTATAGCGTTTTCATTTATATGTTTTATTAAGAAAGTAACATCAGTTATTCCTATTGTTTATTATTCAATTAATGGCGTTTTCATCGATAATGTTTTAAAGAGACATTTTCTATATTAAATATTTCGCCAATGATGTTATTCTTAATTCGTTCTCACTGTGTTTTCTCAGACAAGTGTGTTTCTTCGAATGAAAGGTTTTGCCCGAAAACCGGTTTTCCATTGATCATTCCCGACATCAGTGTAGAGATAAAACCCAAAATAGACATGATATTCCCAAGCCTCGATGATTGTTATTCATTGTATGTTAGGTATGCGACGGCTTGTGGTTTTTCTGTCAGGAAAGAGACTGAAAGATAAACGACAAAGGCGAAACACATATTAAGTATTACATGTGTACGAGATCTATGGTGCATAAGGACAAGAAGGTTGATACGTTGGACCCGAATCAAAAGGAAAGGATTGTGCGATCCAACTTTTCAAAGAGGACTGGTTGTAGAGCACAATTATGTGCAATATTTGAGGCTGAATCATGGAAGGTCTATAAGTTTGTTAATGAGCACAACCATGATTTTGTTGAACAGGCTTATAAGCATTTTCTTCCGTTTGAACGACACATCACTCGGCTCCATAGGCATGTTATACATAGCATGTCTAAGTTGAATTTGGGACCGATTAAGGCGTTTAATGTTATGAAGACTTGTTTTGGCGGTTTTGAAGACGTGAGTGCAAGTAAAGTTGATTTTAAGAACTACAAGAGGCAAATTAACTTGTTTATAGGGGAATACGACGCTGAAATGGTTGTGAGACATTTGAATGAAAAAAACAGTCCCAACCTAATTTCTCGTATGATTACTTCACAGACGATGAGAATCGTTTGAAGCGACTTTTTTGTTGTGATGATCAATGCAAACGTAATTATCACGTATTTGGTGATGTGATTTCGTTTGACGCCGTGTATCGTTCCAATAAGTAATATTTATAATTCTATTTTTTCTGTGTTTTTGGTGTTTTCACTTTTTAGATGCATTGGTGTTTTGTTCTCATTTCATTTTTTCAATGGCGTTTTCATATGTAGATACTCTATGGTGTTTGTACCGTTCACTGGTATAGACAATCACCACTACAATGTTACATTTGGTGCTGCATATTGGCGTCAGAAACTGCTGATACGTATATATGGTTGTTGAGAGTTTTTCTAAAAGTTGTCAGTGCTCAACCAAAAGTTGTTGTCACTGACCAAGATCCAGCAATGAAGAAGGCTATTTCTGTTGTATTTGTGAAACGAGGCATCGGTTATGCATGTGGCACGTGATGCATAAACTTTCTCTAAAGGCTGATTTTCTTATTTTCATGTGTTTGGCGTTTTAAGATCGTGGTGTTTTGCCATTCATAACTGTTTTTCATGCTAGTTTTTTTTTGTTTCTAATGTATTTATTCCATGGCGTTTTCATGTTTAGGCTATGCAATTCCACCAATTTCAAAGAACGTATTTGTGGTGTTGTGTGGACGGATACTTACACCTGAAGAGTTTGAATCAGGATGGGAAAAGGTTATTGAAAAGTTCAATTTAGATGATAATGACTAGTTTTCTAATATTTTTGCACTTAGGGATTCTTGGATCCCTGCATACTATAGAATGGAGGAACTGTCGAGCCTTATGCGTACGACATCGAGTTCGGAGAGTGAGAACCATTTTTTGGTCAAGTGTGCAATGCAAAATCCACTCATGTTAAGCTCATGACTCATTACGAAACTGCAATAGAAGCACAGCGTCACACTGTCACACCCCAACCGATGGCGGAATCATCGGGGCGCGGCACTAGGCGAATCAGATTGCTCAAGAGAATCCATAACAACTATTTAGTGACAATATTTTTAACACGTTTAATATCCCATACTATCAAACAAATAATCCACAAATAGTCATAACAGACATCAAAATCTCTAAAAAAAAAACAGATCCGACAACCTAGATTTTTATTTGGTGAGTTTCTAGACTTCCTATCCATTTGCAGCACATGATAATCATCAACCTGTCACATACGTTAAAATAAAGTCAATACAATAATGTAAAGGTGAGTACACAAGTTTAGTATAAGTATAGCATAAAAAGCGTTTACGCATAACCAGCATGTAACACGTAACGGGCGAATCAAGTAACTATAACAATGATACTAGTTATCCACATAACTACGAGTAGAGTATGCGCGACACATGTCACCGAAGCGAAGAAGTGAAGTAAAGTGTGTGATCCTTAGCAACCCATGACTAAACAGGTGCAGAGTCCAAACTATAGTACTATCGTTGCTAGAGGCGGAAGGCAAGTCATCACTGTATAACATAGCAACAGGTATTCAACTAATCACGTATAACATGCGAGTGCGGCTAGCGTTTGTAAAGCGTTTAAGTGTTGTGTTTCTGATAGAGAACGTATGTAACACCCAAAAGTGCGTTAAACGAAAATGGGTTCGGGTATACTCATAGTGCGTGTCTAACGAATAAACACGGTCTGAAAATGGATTGAAGGGAGCACCGGATCAGCCTGCGTACGGGAACAGAAGCGTAAGTCCTCTAAAGTGCTGAAACGGTCGAAAATCGAAGTGTCGGTGGGAAACAAAGGCTTAGTACAAAGTTGTGCCTTTGTACGAAGGCATGCCTTCATACGAAGGTGTGGTCTTTGCACTTGTGTAGCTTCTGTTGTCCAAAATCGGGTGTGCTTCGCATTTGTCTTCAGAAAATCAGGTGTTCATCCCTCCAACCTTAAGCTACTGATTAAACATAGAGTCGGAGAGGTCTTTGTCTGAGTCACGGATGAGAATCGGGCTGTGATACGCAAAATTAGTGCCTTCGTACGAAGCGGGGCTACGCACAGAACAGTCCAGCTCACATTCGTGGCTGTTCTTGGCGTTCGGAGCTGTGTTTTTGCCTGAATTGGATGTATTTTCGAGTCCTATTCAAGGAGGTTTCGACACTACTTCGTTCCACTATCCAGTGAACGAAATATGTGTCGGTTTTGGTCCGTTTTTGTGTAAAAATCAAGTTTAAAACGGGTTTTAAAGAGTTTTTACCTAGATCTAACACTTGGTGAGTGTGAAATCTGTAGATTTCTGACTTGGGAAGCCGAAGCTAGGCCCAATACACTCGGTTAAGTGTAGATCCGTTGTAAAATAAGAAGATTTGATGAAAAAGATGAAAGTTTTCATGAAAAGATAGAGTTTAGGTGAAAAAGATGGAGTTTAGTTGAAAATAAAAGAGTTTGGATGAATTCGAAGCGAATCTTGTGGAAAATCATAGTGGAAAACGTTGTGTAATCATGTAAAAGTGGTAAATATTACTTGAAAACATTCAGACAACAATTCGACAGCATTTCGGTGTAAATGGCAGCAAGTGAATGAAATGGAGAAGGGCTTGGGTATTTATAGAAGAGGTGGGTTCGCACAGAGGCATTCGTTCGAAGCTGGCTGTCTTCATACGAAGGCAGTGCCTTCGTACGAGGCTGGCTGGCTTCGTTCGAAGGGCCTGTGTTGTGCAATATGTTCCTTGTTTCGTGTGTAGGATGCTTGTTTAATGCGTTTTGTTTCGTTAGTTAGTACGTATATTATTTTAGTGAGATGTTAGGTATTGCGTTGCGTTGCGTTGCGTTTCGGTGTCTCGATCTACCACACCGGAGTGTTTTGAGCGAGTGAGCGTTTGAGCATTTTAAGGGATTGTGTTGAATATCACAAAAATATAAAGCACACACAAGTAAAGTGACGTGACCGTGTCGTCCCGATCAGTAAAAAACCCAATTAAACCTAGGTAGCTAGGGTAAGTCGGGTATCGTATCCACGAAGAGCATGTGGTCAGTATCGCACGACCCGTTCGATTAGTTAGGCTATTTACAAACAATGTACAATGTGATTATGAAGCTTGCTAATTTTTATCTGTTTATTTGATTTGAAAAGAAATCAGGTGAACCGATAAATGACTATTATTTAAAACTACAATCAATTAACTAATATTGCAAACTAAATTACTAAATGATTAAAAAAAAGAAATTAGAGACAAGTTCCACACCCGGTTCGATTATTGCAAGACCTAGGGTTCCTACCTGTTTTAACTTGATTCAATTGCATATAGTGATTAACGGATTACTATCACGACGCTTAGGTGCCAATTGCTATCGACGTCATAGACAACGGACCGTAATGCACTTCGTTACCTCGGACATGTAAATCCTAACCTACGATAAGGCATAAGTGCACATAACCATTTCGCAAAGTCATAACTTTTAACATCGTTCGACAATTTACGAATTCGAAACAAATGCAAGACAATTATCGAAGGTTTCAAATACTAAACAATTTGTCACAAAATCAAATCAAATACGAATGCATAAACCCTAGAATTCTTACAATAATCTACACCGGGGTGAAACCGAAGAGGCTAGCCGCGTATACTCATGACGTCCCACAAAAACTTCCCATTTTTTTCTTGAATTATGTGCAAGAGGCTGCTGTCTTTTTTTTCTCAAAAATTGCGAACCGTCACCCCCCAAAAAGAAACTGTCGAACTCTCCCCAAAATAGATAGCCAATAAGCCCTTGCCTTCTACCGTTTTTTCTTTGTGGGCTGCAGATGCCACTCGATCCATGTGTAGCCCAAAAGGGAAGTAATGGCCTAACATTGATTATTTTTTTTAGTTGTGTTCATCCACCACATTCACAACTTACCTGTTTACCAAATTTGAATACAATATTAAGTCAAACAATCATTTAATAATTTGAATTCAAATAATCTTATTCAAATGTATTGTTCAAACGTTTTTCTCCTTAATTAATACATACTAACTATCATTTAACCATTAAATTCTAAAGCCTACAAAATATAGAAACATATTAAAATAATAAAATATATACAACTATCAATGCCTTTATAATATAGTTGGGATATAATAAGAGCGTACCTAAAATGCACTGATCATAAAGCATATAAGAACACACAGCATAACATTACTACTATTAAGAGCGTTTGTGATTTAACGATTTAGCGCGATAAGCGAGTGCGAAGGCGAGAGTGGTTACCGAACAAACAAACACACTCAGCAATTAAAGTAGCATAATTCTCTATGATTCATGTTGCGTTAGCGTTGCGTGTTTACGAATATAAAGCGTTTAAGCGTGTAGTGGTGTTGTGTGATGAAAATGTATTTAGTATAACATAACCCTTTATTTATATCGAATCTCGGAGTGCAAAACGGTTACAAATCGAAGTAGTAGCAAACGGATAACAATCCGAAGAGTCGGGTTGTTACAGTCACCCCTACTTTAGGAAATTTTGTCCCGAAATTAAGTAGTAGACGTAACAAAGAGTTGCGGATATTTAGCTTTCATATCACTTTCGAGTTCCCAAGTGAACTCGGCGCTGCGTTTGCCTTCCCATCTAACCTTGACTATGGGAATGCGACTGTGTCGAAGTTTCTTGGTCTCTCTATCCATGATTTCTACTGGCTTTTCCACAAAGTGAAGTGTCTCGTTTACTTGCAAGTCTTCAAGAGGTACATGAAGATTTTCTTCGGCTAGACACTTCTTGAGGTTTGAGACGTGGAAAGTCGGATGTACGTTGTTGAGTTCAACCGGTAATTCGAGACGATAGGCCACTATACCAATCCTTCCAGAATCTTAAAGGGACATCGTGGCGCTAGTTTCCCTTCCTTGTCGAATCGGATCACCCCCTTCCAAGGCGAAACCTTTAGGAGTACGTGATCGCCAACTTTGAACTCTAGGGGCTTGTGACGTTTATCGGCATAGCTCTTTTGACGACTCCGAGCTTTCAGGAGATTGTCTCTTATTTGGAGAATCTTTTCTGTCGTTTCTTGTATTAACTCGGGACCGGTGATTTGTGCGTCTCCGATCTCATGCCATACAATAGGCGATCGACATTTTCTACTGTACAACGCCTCAAAGGGTGCCATTTGAATACTAGCGTGATAACTGTTATTGTACGAGAATTCTACTAAAGGTAAATGCGAATCCCAATTACCACCAAAATCTATAACGCACGAACGAAGCATGTCTTCGAGGGTGCGGATCGTGCGCTCAGTCTAACCGTCGGTCTGGGGATGGAATGCGGTACTGAGATTGAGAGTCGTACCGAGAGTGGATTGGGATGTCTCCCAGAGACGTGAGGTAAAACGACCATCGCGGTCAGAGATGATGTCACGAGGCGTCCCGTGTCGACAAATGACTAAAGTCTTCTCGTATCGGAATGAAATGAGCAGATTTCGTAAGACGATCAACGATAACCCAAATGCTATCGTGTCCAGAAGGCGTTCGAGGGAGTTTTGTAATAAAGTCCATAGCGATACTTTCCCATTTCCACATCGGGATTTCGGGATGTTCAAGTAAAAAAAAGGGTCGTTGATGTTCAGCCTTAACTTTCGTGCAAGTTAGGCATTTTGAATCATACAGAGCGATATCCTTTTTCATGCCCGGCCACCAATACCTGGAACGGAGGTTCTGGTACATCTTGTCGGCACCGGGGTGAATGGAATATCAAGATTTGTGAGCTTCCGTCAACAATATCTCCCGGAGGTTATTGCGACTAGGAATCCAAATGCGATCGAGATAATGATAAATACCGTTCAATTTAGTCACTAGCTGAGTTTTGGCACCACATTTCATTTCATCTTTCAAGGTACTCTCAATGAAGCATGTGTGTTGAGCGTCGCGAATTAGAGCTTCGAGATCATTCTTGGCTTGTACGTTACGAATACTATACACATAGCTTCGTCGGCTGAGAGCATCAGCTACAATGTTAGCCTTGCTAGGGTGGTAGTGTATCTCGCATTCATAGTCGTTGAGAAGTTCAACCCATCTGCGTTGGCGCATGTTCAGTTCTTTCTGGTTTAATATGTGTTGTAAGCTCTTATGGTCGGTGAAGACCGTACACTTTGTACCATAAATGTAGTGTCTCAATATCTTTAATGCAAAAACAACTGCACCGAGTTCGAGATCGTGGATAGTGTAGTTCTTCTCGTGGATTTTGAGTTGTCGAGATGCGTACGCGATAACCATGTCTCGTTGCATAAGGACACAACCAAGACCTAGGTTTGAGGCATCGCAATAAACAACGAAATTGTCGTTTCCGTCGGGAAGAGTGAGAACAGGAGCGTTGCAAATCATACGCTTGAGAGTTTGAAAAGCTTCCTCCTGTTTGGGACCCCAAACAAAAGGTTTGTCCTTATAAGTTAAAGCAGTAAGAGGTACGACGATTTTAGAAAAGTCGGCGATGAATCGACAGTAATAACCCGCCAATCCAAGGAATAAACAGATTTCGGAGGGAGTTTTCAGCGTAGTCCAACTCTTTAAAGCTTTGATCTTCACGGGGTTAACGTGAATTCCTTGACTATTAACGATGTGACCGAGGAATTGAACCTCCTCGAGCCAAAATTCACACTTGGAGAACTTGGCATAGAGGCGATTTCCTTGAAGAAGTTCGAGAACTAAACGAAGATGTTGCGCATGTTCGGCTCTCGTCTTCGAGTAGATGAGGATAAAATCGATAAACACAATGATGAAATGATCCAAAAAGGATTTGCACACACGGTTCATCAAGTCCATGAAGACCGCTGGTGCGTTTGTGAGACCGAAAGGCATGGCCACAAATTCGTAATGACCATAACGAGTGCGGAAAGTGGTTTTCGGGATGTCTTGCTCTTGCATGCGCAACTGATGATAGCCAGAACGTAAATCAATCTTCGAGAAACATGTAGCGCCTTGGAGTTGATCAAATAAGTCGTCGATTCGAGGTAGCGGGTAGCGGTTCTTAATGGTAAGCTTGTTAAGTTCTCGGTAATCGATGCACATTCGGAACGATCCATCCTTCTTTTTCACGAAAAGGATAGGTGCGCCCCATGGCGATGTGCTAGGGCGTACAAAGCCTTTATCAAGCAATTCTTGAAGTTGGCTGGATAGTTCACGCATTTCGGATGACGCGAGATGATAGGGAGCTTTTGCAACAGGAGTCGCACCAGGGATTAAGTCAATACGGAAATCGATATCGCGAGTTGGGGGTAAGCTAGGTAAATCGTCAGGAAAAACGTTAGGGAAATCACAAACAACAGGAACGTCTTTCACATTTTTCTTCTCATCCACTAGTACTACGATATCGGCTAAGAATGCGGTGTATTCCTTGCGTAAATACTTATTCTCTTGGACACACGACATAAGCTTCAATTCTTTCAAGGATACTTCGCCATAAACATGTAGTTGATCACCGTTTGAAAGAGAAAAACGAATCATCTTTTCGAAACAAACAACTTCAGCACGATTCTCACGGAGAAAATCCATTCCTAATATGACGTCAAAACTACCTAGTTGCATAGCTATGAGATCGATCGGGAAGACGTGATTGTTGAGTTAAAGAGTACAATCACGGAGACTAGGGCTGACAGCAATGGTTCTTCCGGTGGAAACTTCTACGTCAAAAGTCGTTGGGAGGTTAGCGCGTTTACGTTTTAGAAGCTTTTCAAATTCAAACGATACAAAACAGTTATCGACTCCAGTATCAAACAAGCATGAAGCATAAATACCGTTAACAAGGAACGTACCATTGACAACATTGTTGTCAGTCTGAGCCTGGCGGACATTGATGTTGAAGGTTCTTTCGCGGGCTGCTTGTTGTGGCTGTTGCTGCTGTGGTTGTTGTTGCTGCGGTGGCGGTTGCTGCTGCGGCTCTTATTTCACAACACGCTGTGGTCAGACATTCGCAAAGTGGTTTGGGTCACCACAAGTGTAGCAAGTTCGAGCATTAGAAACTAGTGCTGGAACTGCTGGGTTAACCTGAGGAGTAAGTGGATGAGCTGGCGGTGCGGGGAGATCTTGAGGAGCTTGCTGACGGGGGCCTGAGCGGTAGTGAGCTGTGTAGTGCCCATAAAGATTGCAGTTTACATAGAAACGTCAGTTGTTTCAGACTGGATGATGATAAGTGCAAGTAGGGCATAGTGGGTGAGTATCAGTATACGCACGCTTAGCAGGCGATACTGTCGCAACCCTCGATCCCAGGTTCCCCGGGAACGGGCGGCCGCGAGCCAGTTTCGGTGGTACCGCGTATTGTCTAATTTGGCAGCGGAAATTTTCATCAGGACCGTAGTTAGGAAATATTGATCAGAGTAAAATACCACCATTTTCATAACATTAAACAAATGGGTTAAAACCCAAGTTCATAGTACACATGTTTTCATAGAAATAAATACCATTTTATTTGAATTAAAACGCCTTCTTTATTAAGGTAACTTTTATAGCCACTTTTCCAAGCCTTCAGTGCTGTCCAGCTGGCTTCTAATTGGCTTTCACATTGTGTTACCTGAAACGCGTTTTAAAAACATTTGTCAGTGGGAAATACTGGTGAGTGAATCCCAGTTTAATCAAGAAACATTAATTTAATTTAAACAGTATTGAGAGCGATTACAATGTTTATATCTACACAATTACTCCATTAGTACTGTCAATCCTGACTTGTGTGTCATATTACACATTGGCTAACTCATTGTCCAATGGTAACGTATTGTCATCCCGACTTACTACTCATAGTGTGGTACATTTTGTATACAAAACCCCAACATACCGGCAGTAATTGAAGAATTACAAAGACTCAATCACTGCTAAATTGCATTGTAAAATAGTTAAGGTTTTGTAAAAACTGTTAACAAAAAGGAGATTACTCACATTGCTGTCTTAGATTTTTCGTAAGGGTTTCCTGGTGACAATCTATAATTTACACAAATGTACACGCGTTAGTATAATAACCCATTTTAACATTAGTAATACCCTCCCCGAGACGGCATTCCAACGACTACGTTGGGTAGAACCACGACAGCCGTTACGAAACCCTAGATCAATCGGGCAACGTATCTAATACGTATCCAGGGGTTATAATACTTACAACGGAGCAGAACTTCGCTAATTAGGGGGTATAATACCCGAGTATTATAAAGCCTATAATTCATAAATGAGAGAAAAGAAACGAAACGTTTGTGAGCGATTCTCGACTGAAATCCGATGGCCTCTATTTATAGTTGCTGAACTTGACTCTCTCGCGGCCCGCGTAATACAGGGGCAGGGCCTACGCGGCCCGCGTTGACTCCAGGTCAACGTATAGCCCATCTGGATCATCACATAGACTTGCCATGATGATGACACGTGTCATCACCGGGCTGCGCCACAATTTGAGACTCTCGCGACCCGCGTTAACTAAAGGAGGTTTTACGCGGCCCGCCTAAACTTAAGAAATCAACGAAATCAGGTTTTAACCTTAATACCGCCCGCGTAAGGGTTGAGGTGGGTCTACGCGGCCCGCCTCAGCTTAAGTTTCAGATTTTTAATTTATTTTTAATGCTATATTATAATTCGGGCTCAGTTTTCACATACGGGGTGTATTTAAAGACATTTTGGGATATTTTAAAATATACTAGGGTGTCGAAAAAATTATTCGAGGGTGTCGGTTTATTGAGGATTGTTACATCCTCCCCACCTTGTTTTAGAGCTCGTCCTCGAGATCTACTGGAACAAGTGTGGATATTTCCTTTGCATTTCAGATTCAAGCTCCCATGTGTGCTCAGGTCCTCTTTTGGAGTCCCACTTCACTTTGACCAGAACTAATCTCTTATGTTTGAGATTCTTGACTTTCCTGTCTTCGATCTGTAGAGGCCTCTCTACAAACTTAAATTGTTCATTTACCTCTATATCCTTAAGAGGTACTATTAGCGATTCATCAGCTAAGCACTTTTTGAGATTAGATACATGAAACACATCATGTATTCCTGCCATTTCCTCTGGTAGTTGTAGCTTATAGGCTACAGGTCCTATTCTTCTAATAATCTCAAAAGGTCCAATATACATGGGACTTAGCTTTCCCCGCTTGATGAATCTTACTACTCCTTCCCAAGGAGAGACTTTTAACAATACTTTATTTCCTACTTGAAATTCCAATGGTTTGCGTCGGTTATCAGCATAGCTCTTCTGTCGATCACGTGCTGCTTTCAGTCGTTCCTTGACTTGAATGATCTTGTCAGTTGTTTCTTGCACTATTTCAGGTCCAGATAGTTGCTTTTCCCCAATTTCTGCCCAACAGACTGGGGTTCGGCACTTTCGTCCATAAAGTGCTTCGAATGGTGCAGCATTGATACTTGTGTGATAACTATTATTATAAGAAAATTCTATTAAAGGTAAGTGATCGTCCCAATTACCTCCGAAATCAATTACACAAGCTCTAAGCATGTCCTCCATTGTCTGAATTGTCCTTTTGCTTTATCCGTCCGTTTGAGGATGATAAGTTGTGCTCAGATTTAACTTGGTTCCCATTGCCTTTTGGAAACTTGACAAAAAATGAGAGGTAAATCGACTATCCCGATCAGAAATAATTGATAAAGGAATTCCATGTAATGAAACTATTTCATTTACATATAATTTAGCTAGCTGTTCCATACTGAAAGTTTCCTTCATTGGTAGGAAATGAGCTGACTTAGTTAGCCTATCTACAATCACCCAGATTGTATCATTACCTTTCCTTGTTTTAGGTAATTTAGTAACAAAATCCATTGTTATCAATTCCCATTTCCACACTGGCATTTCTAATTGTTGTAACAAACCTGAGGGTTTCTGGTGTTCAGCTTTAACTTGTGAACAAGTTAAACATTTAGAAACATAGGTTGCTATGTCCTTTTTCATTCCTATCCACCAGAAAATTTTCCTTAAATCCTGGTACATTTTATCACTTCTTGGATGCATCGTATACTTAGACTTATGGGCTTCTTCTAATATACGATGACGTAGGTTTCCTAATTTAGGTATCCACATTCTCTTTTTATGGAATCTCCAAATTCCATTTGTTCCTTGTTTTAATTCCTTAATCATACCTTTTAGCTTTTCAGTATCTTCCTTGATTACTGATTCTTGGGCTTCTCTTATTTGATCATTTAAATCTACTTGCAGATTTAATTTAAGAGAACGTATCCTTTTTGGTTTTTCATGATACTTTCGGCTTAAAGCATCTGCCACTACATTTACTTTTCCTTCATGATACTGGATATCACAATCATAATTACTAAGCATCTCCATCCAGCGTCTTTGTCTCATATTCAACTCCTTTTGCCCGAAAACATACCTTAAACTCTTATGATCTGTGAATATGGTAAACTTACTACCATAAAGGTAATGTCTCCAAATCTTAAGGGCAAAAATTATAGCTCCTAATTCCAAATCATGGGTTGAATAATTCTCTTAATGATTCTTAAGTTGTCTAGATGCATAAGCTATAACCTTTTGGCGTTGCATTAATACACATCCATAACATAACTTAGAAGAATCACAATAGACTACAAAGTCTTCAGTTCCTTCTGGTAACGCTAATATGGGTGTATTAGTTAATTTATGCATAAGAATTCTAAATGCTTCTTCTTGTTTTGGTCCCCATTCAAACTTAATGGATTTACAGGTTAACTTAGTTAAAGGAATGGCTATTCTAGAAAAATCTCGAATAAACCTTCTATAATAACCAGCCAATCCTAAGAAACTTCTAACCTCAGTTGGTGATTCAGGGGTTTTCCATTTAGTTATCGCCTCGATTTTTGTTGGATCCACATGAATTCCTTCATGGTTCACTAAGTGTCCAAGAAACTGTACTTGCTCTAACCAAAACTCGCACTTTGAAAATTTAGCATAAAGCTTTTCCTTTCTTAATAAACTTAGAAGTGCGTGCAAATGCTTTGCATGTTCCTCTTTACTCTTAGAGTAAATTAGAATATCATCTATGAAGACAATTATGAATTTATCCAAATATGGCTTACATATTCGGTTCATCATGTCCATAAATGCGGCTGGGGCATTGGTTAAACCAAATGGCATGACAGTAAATTCATAATGGCCATACCTTGTTCTAAAGGCAGTCTTAGGAATATCCTCTTCCTGTACCTTTAATTGATGATATCCTGACCTTAAATCGATTTTAGAGAAAAATTGAGCTCCTTGCAGTTGATCAAACAGATCATCGATTCTCGGTAATGGGTACCAATTCTTAATCGTGACCTTGTTTAATTCACGGTAGTCAATGCACATACGCATTGATCCGTCCTTCTTTTTAACGAATAAAATCGGCGCTCCCCATGGTGATGAACTTGGCTGTATGAATCCTTTTTCCAGCAATTCATCTAATTGTTTCTTCAGTTCTTGCATTTCGGCTGGTGCCAAATGATAAGGTGCTTTGGCAATCGGCGCTGTTCCTGGTAGTAAATGGATTCTGAATTCAACTTCTCTGTCTGGAGGTAGTCCGGGTAATTCTTCTGGAAATACATCTGAAAACTGAGACACTACTGGAATGTCTTTTAAATCCTTTCCTTTAGTGTTAGTGATTATGGAAATCAAATACACTATAGATCCTTTTCTTATATAACTTGCAGTTTTCATCACAGAGATGAATTTTGTGGATCTAGATGGTTTATCTCCTTTAATTGTGATCTTTTCACCTTTTGGTGAATTTACTTGAATCAACTTTTGATCACATAAAATACTGGCTTTATTGGCTATTAACCAATCCATTCCTAATACAATATCAAATCCTGCCAGATTCATTGGATAAAGGCTTGTTACAAACTTTTGGTTTAAAATTTCTATTCTTGCTCCCTGCAAGATTTCAGAAATCCTAACAGTTTCCCCATTAGCTGTCTCTACTAGACATTCTTGTGGTAGTTTAGTTAATGACTGATTAAGGAGTTTGCAAAATGAAGTATTAATAAAACTTTGGTTTGCACCAGAGTCAAATAATACTTTAGCAAGAACATCATTAACTAAAAACGTACCAGTTATCACATCTGCAATCATCTTGGCTTCATCTGCAGTCAGAAAAAATGCTCTAGCATTTTTAGTGTTCTTGTTGTTTGCAGTTGGGGCTAGTTTTGGACAGTTTGGCCTGATATGACCTTTTTCTCCACAGTTGTAGCATAATCCATTACTGGATTTCTTTATGCAATTTTCTTCCTTGTGTCTTGGCATCTTGCAATAATTGCAAAGAGTGGAGCATTTTCCCGAATGCTTTTTCTTGCAGACCTTGCAGAAAGGCGTAGAGGTAGAACCCATATTCCTACGGTTGTAATTCCCAGAACGGAATTCTTGAGTAAGTCTTTGGGCTAGGTTTCTCCTCTGGTCTTCTTCTCTAGTACGGATTAGCTCATCTGTCAAGGTATTCGCTAGTTCTACAGCTTCTTCTATAGTTTGAGGTCTAGCTGCCTTGAATACATGTCTAATCTCTCCAATTAATCCCCAAGTGTAACGGGAGATTAACACTGGTTCAGGTGATGCAAGGGTTGGCACTATTCTAGCATATTCAAACAATAACTTGGTGTACCCTTTACTATCCACTCCATTCATCCTAAGGTTTAGGAATTTGTTAGCTATTTGTTCCTTTTCATTGGGAGGGCAGAATTTCCTTTCTACCATATTCTTAAATTCTTTCCATTCCATGTTGTAAACCCTATCACTTCCTTTTGACTGGAGGATAGTGTTCCACCATTCTAAAGCTGAGTTCTTAAACAGATTAGAAGCAAACATTATTTTGTCTTCTTCAGCACACTTGCTTATTTTCAGAACAGCCTCAGTCTTTTCTATCCAGCGTAAAGCTGCAATGGGTCCTTCATTGCCCGAGAATTCTATTGGTTTGCAGGACCAGAATTCCTTGTAAGAACAACCATAAGGCATGGTTCTTCTTCTTTTGGGAATGGGCGCTTGAAGTATATGGCCATTGTTCACGCTGTGTTCAGGTTCAATTGGTCGCTTACTGCTATGCTTACTTTTATTATTCGCTTCTTGAACCGTTTGAATAATAAATGGCATTGCATCTATAATTCCTTGTGCCACTATGTGTTGAACAACACTATTATCCATTTGGTTTCCATTGTTATTGATGCTCGGATTCTCATTAACCACGTTAATGTTACTCTGGTTATCGTTATTCAGATTTCCTTGATTTCCTTCATCGGCCATCTGAATTTTAAATATTTACCCCGTATTAATATCACAAAATAATATTAACATAGTCAATCACATGACACGCAATCTAGCCAAAAGAGTCGATCATTGCGACTTTACTCTATTCATATACTATCTATTACACACCAGTACTGAAATAAAAATTATTATACCGACTGAAATAAATAATAGTAGGCATCCGTACACACATATTATTTTATTATTATTATTACTATTACCGTCTCACCTTCACATTCAAGGATATGGATTCATCCAAAAATCCATATTGCGCTCATCGTATTTCCATACGAGACGCTCTCCCACCTGTCTCATTCTCTTACTGCTCTCTAAAATTTCCTCACCAAACGTCCTAAGTTCTTGTACGTTTTCTGCACTCATTAGGGGTGCAAGTTCTAGGACTGGGTTCGGAATCTGGGGTGCGGGTTCCTGGTGTGGGGGTGTAGGTGCCTGGAATTGGTAAGGATCATCTAAAATCTCCCTAATATATTCATCGTGGAAATAGGGATCTAAAGGGTCTAAACCTAGGTAAGCTCCTACGTTCTGCATGTGTGTATCTTCATGTATCGAGTAACGTTGCACATAGTCCCTAACGTCATCCCACCAGGGATCGTAATTTGGGTCTAGGGGGTTTGGTGCTGGTACCCTAGGTATTTCTTCCGGATTGAAGTCATGCATCTCTACTTAGTTTTCAGAGTTTTCTATCTCCATGGGTTGGTCTGGGATTGGTGGCTGTGGTTGGGGTGCTATTATTTGCTCCAGATTAGGGTCAGCTGCAGTGGTTGCTAGTATATGGATATTGGCTATACCCCTATTTATCATATCCTGGGCATAGGCATCTGTCTCTCTCTTAGCTGCGGCTAGTACCCTCTGATCTTGCAACTTTTTCATACGTTTTCTACGCTCGTGTGCCCCTCTACTGAACCATCCCCTCTTTTTCTGAGGAAATGGCTCTTCTGACTGAGCCTTAAGCACAAAGATTCCTTCTTCCGTATCAGCAGAGTACCCTGAGAGGGCAGGCTGAGAAGAGGAGGTGCCTTCGCTTCTAGGCGAACCAGACAATTGACGGTACGCGTCAGATGGTCCTTGGTTGCTCATACTGTAAACTAACAAATAGTCAAATAACACATAATATTAAATACAATTACGCACGTATTCCCGTAATTTATTTCCTAACAGATTAAATTTTGATGTCAGCAGAACAATTCTGTGGCTGAATCAGTGGCTTAGCTCTGATACCACCTCCTGTCGCAACCCCCGATCCCAGGTTCCCCGGGAACGGGCGGCCGCGAGCCAGTTTAGGTGGTATCGCGTATTGTCTAATTTGGCAGCGGAAATTTTCATCAGGACCGTAGTTAGGAAATATTGATCAGAGTAAAATACCACCATTTTCATAACATTAAACAAATGGGTTAAACCCAAGTTCATAGTACACATGTTTTCATAGGAATAAATCCCATTTTATTTGAATTAAAACGCCTTCTTTATTTAGGTAACTTTTATAGCCACTTTTCCAAGCCTTCAGTGTTGTCCAGCTGGCTTCTAATTGGCTTTCACATTGTGTTACCTGAAACGCGTTTTAAAAACATTTTTCAGTGGGAAATACTGGTGAGTGAATCCCAGTTTAATCAAGAAACATTAATTTAATTTAAACAGTATTGAGAGCGATTACAATGTTTATATCTACACAATTACTCCACTAGTACTGTCAATCCTGACTTGTGGGTCATATTACACATTGGCTAACTCATTGTCCAATGGTAACGTATTGTCATCCCGACTTACTACTCACAGTGTAGTACATTTTGTATACAAAACCCCAACATACCGGCAGTAATTGAAGAATTACAAAGACTCAATCACTGCTTAATTGCATTGTAAAATAGTTAAGGTTTTGTAAAAACTGTTAACAAAAAGGAGATTACTCACATTGCTGTCTTAGATTTTTCGTAAGGGTTTCCTGGTGACAATCTATAATTTACACAAATGTACACGTGTTAGTATAATAACCCATTTTAACATTAGTAATACCCTCCCCGAGACAGCATTCCAATGACTACGTCGGGCAGAACCACGACAGCCGTTACGGAACCCTAGATCAATCGGTCAGCGTATCTAATACGTATCCAGGGGTTATAATACTTACAACGGAGCAGAACTTCGCTAATTAGGGGGGGTATAATACCCGGGGTATTATAAAGCCTATAATTCAGAAATGAGAGAAAAGAAACGTTTGTGAGCGATTCTCGACTGAAATCCGATGGCCTCTATTTATAGTTGCTGAACTTGACTCTCTCGTGGCCGGCGTAATACAGGGGCAGGGCCTACGCGGCCCGCGTTGACTCTAGGTCAACGTATAACCCATCCGGATCATCACATAGACTTTCCACGATGATGACACGTGTCATCACCGGGCTGCGCCACAATTTGAGACTCTTGCGGCCCGCGTTTACTAAAGGAGGTCTTACGCGGCCCGCCAAAACTTAAGAAATCAACGAAATCTGGTTTTAACCTTAATACCGCCCGCGTAAGGGTTGAGGTGGGTCTACGCGGCCCGCCTCAGCTTAAGTTTCAGATTTTTAATTTATTTTTAATGCTATATTATAATTCAGGCTCGGTTTTCACATACGGGGTGTATTTAAAGACATTTTGGGATATTTTAAAATATACTAGGGTGTTGGAAAAATTATTCGAGGGTGTCGGTTTATTGAGGATTGTTACAGGTACATTGGGAGTAGCAACCTGACGAGTCTGGGTGTTGGGCGGTGCTGTGACTACCGCGTTGTTCTTGCTGGAGTTCCTTCGCTTGCAGCTTTGGCGACTGGGCTTTGAAGCTTGAGATGCTGCTATGTCTGTGCTGGGAGTTGCAGAAGCTTGGTTGAGACTCTTGGTTGAGGTTTTGAAAACACCACCCAAGACTCGCTTGTCGTTGATCTCTGCTACAAGTTGGTAAGTTTCCTCGATAGTTGCAGGTTTCGCTGCTTGAACAAAGTCAACGACATAGTCAGGAAGTGCACGAATGTACTTCTTGATGGATTTCTCGGGAGTGTCCACTTGACTTAGACAGATGATGCTCAACTGTTTGAAACAAGCGGTGAGAACAACGTTATCACCTCCATCTTGCTTGATGTTCAGAACTCATTCTCCAGCTTCTAGACTTCGTGGGGAGGATTCCTTCATCATGAGCTCTTTCAGCTCCTCCCATGTGAGACCATAGGCTGCATCATTATCGCGCCTGTTGCGCTCAGCAGTCCTCCATTCAAGTGCCCTTGACTGAAAGACTCTAGTGGCGTTGACAGTGCGGAGATTCTCAGGACCTCCGCTTCGATGGAAGGTAACTTCGATAGCATCAAACCATTGAAACATTGCATTGGGTCCATCTTCACCAGTGAAGTTTGTAGGACCACATGCTTTGAACTGCTTGAAGCTTAATGGAGCTTTCGACGAGTCATTCTTGGAATCAACCGAAGATGTACTGCTGGCAGCATTGATTTTACTGACGATTTGAGGTATCACCTTGGCCATTTCCTTGGCCATGAGAGAGGCGATGCGTTTGTCAGCATTGTTTCGCTGGACAGTACGGCGAGTGTGAGATCCAAAAGACGACATCTTCCATTAGATGAGATTCGATTATATTTGTGTCTTGGTTAAGAGTTTAGCATTTTATACAACACATCTATTATTATTATTCACACAAGGTACGGATCACACACTCACGTAAGCACATAATCACATAGATATGTAAGCACGTATTCACATAAGCACCTTATCACATAAGCACATATTTGGCACGTATTCACCTTCTCTTAAATGGTGTAAAGCGTTCGAGAGTTGTGAGAAATAAGCGAGTAGTATAAACGATGAGTATAGTGTACGAGGCTTCTTAGTTTGCTCGCGATTAGTTAGCGTTTTTTATTGTGAGAGTTGTGCGAGTTATGCGTGTTTTGTAGGCGAGAAGTGAGAAATCAAAACCATAAATCGTAAATTTAAATCACATAAACACAATAAAATCGTTGACGCGTAAAATTGGCGATTGTAGGCTAGAAATAAATAGAGTGCCTTGGGTGTTAGACATCGACTGCCCAAAGTGATTCAATCATTACCAACGAGTTCGAGTACACGCTTTGGCCTAATAGACTATGCTCTCACTGTGATACGGCTACCGGCATTCATCCTTCCAGTTACTACGTGACTCGAGTCATTGGAACAACTGAGACTTTGGTGAGATCTTTAAAATCAAAGTAGGGAGTGGAACAGGTTATTAAGATGCGGGTTTTGCCCCTAACTTAACAACTTCGCTCCTAATTGTGGTTGAAACAACCACAAGATAGAGACGGAGATTTTCGTCGAGATATGGATATCACTCCTGACTCAACGAAAAGTTCTCGTGTGAAAGTAAAATACGCGGGTTGAGTGATCTTATCGAGAGTTCTTGGTTTTTCACACCTAATCTCGACACAATCACTTGTTTGTGTTATACTTGCGTTTTCAAACGTGTGTATTGTGTTAGCCTTAGGAAAGGCTAATAAGTTTTCAGCTTTAGGAAAGGCTGCTTTCGTATGAAGCTACTGAGTTCGTACGGAGGTGTAGCATTTTGAGTTCGTACAAAGCCACCCTAGGTGGGTTCGCACAAGAGCGTAACATATGGGTTCGTACGAAGCCCCATGTGGGTTCGTACGAAGGGTCTGTTTGGTACTTAGACTATAGACTAGGTCTGTTCTACACGACTCGACCTAATTCCCTATAGTTATGGATCGGATACCAATCTGTCACACCCCAACCGATGGCGGAATCATCGAGGCGCGGTACTAGGCGAATCGGATTGCTCAAGAGAATCCATAACAACTATTTAGTGACAATATTTTTAACACGTTTAATATCCCATACTATCAAACAAATAATCCACAAATAGTCATAACAGACATCAAAATCTCTCAAACAAAAACATATCCGACAACCTAGATTTTTATTTGGTGTGTTTCTAGACTTCCTATCCATTTGCAGCACATGATAATCATCAACTTATCACATACTTTAAAAAAAAAGTCAATACAATAATGTAAAGATGAGTACACAAGTTTAGTATAAGTATAGCATAAAAAGCATTTACGCATAATGATGTATTGCAAAATTACATCCTTTATTCGTGTATAGTTTGTATAGTTTTGCATTATTTTTAGTTCCGTTTTAGTTAGAATATGCATACTATTGATCAGATTGTGTTTTCCAGGTTTTGGTGCATAATATTGCTGAAAATTGAGTGAAAACGAGCCATAATGCTGAAAAGCCAAGTCCCGGAACTAGTTGATAAAAGAGTTAGAATTATTTTGAAGTTTTTGAGTGTTGAAGCTGGAAAGTTTACGCAACAGTCTGTCCATTTTATGCAGTCGCGCTACGCCACCACGTTTGAGCTTTGCCCTAGCGCCCCGCCACCAATAAAATAACATTTGCTGACATTTGTTGCAGTCGCGCTACGCGACACCGAGAACCAATACCCGTCGCGCAACGTGACGGGGTTAAATGTCGACACTTATTCGTTAATTCCTAGGGTTACGTATTAATTCCCTAGAAACTTAATCATTAACTCTAATTACGAATGGAGAGCAATCTTGGGCGATCTTGGAGCATTCTTGAAGCTGATTTGAAGATTTCGAAGCATACGAATCAGTGGTACGAGTTCGGGACGAAGAATCGAAGATTTTCTCGGGTTTTCCATTCTCTTGTTTTGTCGATTTCTTTCTTGAAACTTGTTATCATGAATTCTTTGTTGAACATCTTTGATTTGTTTTCGTTTATTGACATGCTCGACTAAACATTTAAGCCACCTAGACTTGATGAATGGATTGATATGAAGATTTTACCTTTTTCGTTATTTGCATGAATGTTATGGATTAATTGTGTTTAGTAAAGAGTTTGTTTTATTGATTTGATGCACATGCGTACTTTAATTTGGTTTATTATTGTCAATTGCTTCGTATGATTCTTAGTGACGGTCTTTATCACAATATAGAGTCATGCTAGGGTTTTAGATTTTGGTGAGTGTCTATATCACGTAATAAATCTTAACTCTTTAGGGTAGAATTGACCAATAACCCCTAGAAGTAATTGTTAGTAATTTACTAGGTTTTAGTGTTCTGCTAGTCCTTATAGCTGGAAGGTGCGAGGCTATTGATAGGTCTTACCCGGCGAATTGCTTTAGACAGTCCTTGGAAAAGGTCGTGCCTTAGTTGCCTCGTCGGTTTATTAGTGTATCAAGTCAAGTTAAATAATTCAAACTACCCTAGATCTATAATTGGAAAAGAGTAGGTCACTTTAGGGTACTTACACAATAATTAGACAACTGGAAAGACGTCTAATAACCGTTAGGATTAACGGCCTAGGTAGCGTCATAAGTTTCACCTCGAGAAGGGTTGAGGGACTTAGTTGATGTCTTAATAGGTTTAGTATTATAAGATCCCGGTTCCATAATTCATGCATTTAACTTAATTCGGTAATTCTTTAGAAGCAATCCAGGATTCTAGTCTAGGTGGTCTCGTTTATCATACAAGAGAAGCCTTCGTCTTCTTTCGTATTAGTCTAGTTCTTAGTTAATTAATTAGTTTAAATAGATTTCCTTATATTTTCCGTAACCCCCCCCCCCAAAACAATTAAACAAGTTTGTGTCGTTTCTGTCAGTGTCTATTAGAGTCTAGTTTACGTGATACATAGAGTCTCGTGGTTCGATATCCAGACTTCCTAGGGTTATACTACATTGATCGGTACACTTGCCGATTGTGTTGTTTTAGGTCGAGTCTAGAATTAAAGCTTTTTAGTGTCTAGCTTAGAGAGTCTAATATAGTTAATTTTTATAGTCTGTTTAGCAAACATCAAGTTTTTGGTGCCGTTGCTGGGGACTCTTGGCAATCGCGTTCATTAGCTTTGATAGACTTATTTGACAAATACGTGCTACGTGTTTTATTATGTTTTGTGTCTTTTATTTCTATTTTGAGTCGTAGTGACTAGTGTTTGCTTAAGAACCACCAAGCCTCTTTCCAAGACCTTCAAAGAGTCGTAGGTTTTCATGATAGAGAGTTCCATGGACGTTTTCATGGACGATTTTTCAGTGTATGGTAGCTCGTTTGATGATTGTTTGAAGAACATAGAGAAGATGTTGAAGAGGTGCGTGGAGACGAAGCTTATGCTAAACTGGGAGAAGTGTCACTTCATGGTGACGGAAGGTATTGTGTTAGGGCATAAGATTTCTAGGGATGGTATAGAGGTAGATCGTGCGAAAATAGATACCATTAGTAGGTTACCTCCACTCACGAGTGTGAAGTCCATTCGGAGTTTTCTAGGGCATGCGGGCTTCTATAGACGCTTTATTAGGGATTTCTCAAAAATTACCCGCCCCATGACCCGTTTGCTAGAGAAAGATGTTCCATTCGTCTTTGACGAGGAGTGTCTTAAGGCCTTCAACTTTTTGAAGGAACAACTTGTGAGTGCACCTATTCTTATCTCGCCTGATTGGAGCTTGCCGTTTGGGCTAATGTGCGATGCGAGTGACTATGCCGTTGGAGCGGTATTAGGACAAAGAAAGGATAAGCACTTCCACCCCATATACTACGCGAGCAAAATGCTAAATGATGCTCAAGAGAATTACACCACCACGGAGAAAGAACTCTTAGCCGTAGTATTCGCTTTCGACAAATTCCGCTCATACCTCGTTCTATCCAAGACCATAGTTTTCATCGACCATTCCGCGTTGCGTTTTCTTTTTCAAAAGAAAGACGCTAAACCCTGACTCATTCGGTGGATTCTATTGCTTAGGGGCTGTTTGGTAGCCTCTTAATGATTCCATTAAGAGGCTACATCTTAATGGGTCAGAGTTAAGGGTGTTTGGTTTGCTTAGTGGGCACATCTGAATGATTCAGTGGGCCTATGACCGATTCAGATTTGAAGATATCTCTGAATGAAAAGTTGACCTAAATACCCACGCACATCACGTTCCTCTCATCTTTCTCTTCTTCTGGCGATCACGCAAACCACCACCATCCAAGCACATCAAGGCTCTGATTACCCAATTCCAAGCAAATCTCAGTCATCTGGTAATATCGCCTACATTTGTACTTGTTCTTTCCATATGGTTTTTTGATTGATGACCTAGTTTTTGAATAATAATTGTTCAAATTCCGAATATGATCAGTGAATCGCCTCGATTTCACCATTGATTTACATATGATGAATTTGATTACTTGTTTGATCCGCGGTCGTCTGGTAGATTATCCTAAAGTTTTACGTGTTTGTGTGTTGGATATTGATTCGATTTTTGTTAACTAACTGTTAAATTATGTAGTTTATTCTGAAATTTTACTTGTTTGTATGTTAGTAATCGTGTCGTTTTCTATTGAAATTGCCGAGAGATTTGCGTATTATGGGGTTAGTTCGAATCTTATCCTGTATTTGACCGGACCTTTGGCCCAATCCACCGCCACCGCGGCGGAAAACATCAATGCGTGGGCTGGAACAGTGTCGCTTTTACCGCTTTTTGGTGCGTTTGTTGCTGATGTTTTTTTGGGGAGATACCGGACAATTGTTATTGCTTAGTGGTCGGTCTATATACTGGTTAGTTATGGTGATATCTTTTTCTTGTTTGGATTTTTAGGTTATGAATGCACTTCTGTTTTTGAAGATTCTGCTAGTAGTAGTTGTTACTGTTAGCAGCAGTTTGATGATGTAATTGTTTATACATTTCATGCCTTATATATGAGGCTTTTTGTGAACATAGGATTCTGATCTCTGTTAGCGTATGGTTGACCTTAGATATTTCATTTACTCTTGATATTATGGACCACAAAAGAATTCTAGTCGATTTTGAATTATTACACTGAGTCAAATCCAAAGCTCGAGTCCGGCTCGGCTCGAGATGATTTGAGAACAATCTTAAACGAGTTCAAAGCTCGGCTAGAGCTCGCTTCAATATAGCTTAAATGAGTCAAAGCTCGGCTCGAGCTCGGCCCACCAGTGTTATATAATATATATATATATATAATTAATATAAAATTATGTTTAGGCTCGTTTAGGCTAGCCTAAACGATCTTTGTATGCAAAGCTCGAGCTTGATAGCTAAACGAGTTATATTTCAGGCTCAAGCTCGGGCTCGATAGCTAAACGGGTTATATTTCAGGCTCGGGCTCGGGTTCGTTAAAGCTCGACTCGTTCGAGCTTTTTACCGATCCGATCCCGGGTAGCTCTCGAGTCGTTGCGCATCGTTTACACCCCTAACATTGACTCATGGATCCATAAATTTTAGGACCTGCAATAATTGTATTTCAATTGTTATGTGTTATCAAATGTAGAAAAAGGTAAGGAACTTGACATCTTAAGTGAGAATACGCCGTACCTGGTGGAAGAACAAAAAGTTGTAAACTGAGTATTTTGGTCAGTAGCTAATTGTTTGATAATTATATTTTCTTTTTTTATTGTTTGGATTTGAAGACTGAATTAAATGCTTATATTTTTTAACTGTTGATGTGCTTTTATGGTATTTGATAATATCATCTTATGGTTGTTTTGAAGGCGAGATTCCCAATCCTAAAGCAAACGGCTCCTTTTTCTTTTCCAATACAAGGGACATAGTTATTGCGTGTTTCACCGTCCACAATTTTATAAGGAAATGCGATATTCAAGATCAATTATTAATGGACTACGGCGAGAACACTGTGTTTTCAGATGTACAAGGCAGAGAAAGTGATGGACAGTTCGTTCACGACATTGAATGGGGTTAACAAGGCATCGAGTATATGGCTACTTTGCGTAACCAAATAGCTAGTCAACTAATTTGAAATGATTAAAATTAAAATTGCCCGCAAAATATTAATTTATATTTAAATTTTAGTATGTTTTCATGGATTTTGAAGGATTTATGTGTAATTTGGATTTTCTTTGATGTTAAGTATTTCGCTTTTATAATTATTCATCATTCTGTTCAGTCATTCGAGAGCATTAGCCAAACAGATAGATTTCACTCAGTATAAAATGGTTAAGAGAGGTAAAGTAGTCATTGTACATAGTCATTCAGATGTCCAACCAAACAACACTTTTTGGTTCAGCACTTACTGGTTCAGAGTATCTTACCCATTCAGACCTCTTACTGGTTCAGCACTTACCCATTCAGAGGTTGCCAAACAGCCTCTTAGTGAGTTTGATATTGAGATTAGAGATAAGAGAGGGGCCGAAAATGTGGCGGCCGATCACATATCACGCCTAGAGGACCCCAAGAGAGAAGAGATTCGTGAGGAGGAGATTGGAGACACGTTCCCTCACGAGTCTATCGAGTTTGTTGAGGCCGAGAAGGAAGGATTGCCTTGGTTTTGCGGCTTAGCAAATTATCTTTCTAGTGGCAACGTTGTTAGGGGGATGTCCACACAACAAAAGAGGAAATTCATTAGTGAGTCGAGAAAATATGTGTGGGACGATCCTTTTCTCATTAGAATAGGGGGAGATGGGATACTTAGACGTTGTGTATCGAGAGAGGAGGGTTGGAACATAATCAAACATGTGCATGAGGGCCTCACGGGAGGACACCATGGAGCATATGCACCGCTCAAAAGGTGTTTGATTGTGGTTTTTGTTGGCCTACCGTACTTCAAGATGCCGTTGAGTTCGTGAAGACATGTGATGCGTGTCAACAAACCGGAAATATTTCTGCCAAAGTTGAGATGCCTCAAAACCCTATCCAAGTCTTGGAGGTTTTTGACGTTTGGGGCATCGATTTCATGGGACCCTTCCCAAACTCCAAAGGAAACCGTTACATACTTGTGGCGATAGACTATGTGTGTAAGTGGGTTGAGGCTCAAGCTCTTCTTACAAATGAACCCGAGTAATCTTGAAATTCCTTAAAAAGCTCTTTTCCCGATTTGGTACACCAAAGGCCTTAATTAGTGACTGTGGTACTCACTTTTGCAATGCATTGATGGAGAAATTGCTTGCACGCTATGGAGTCACTCATCGTTTGTCTACCGCATACCACCCACAAACGAGTGGTCAAGTGGAGAATGTGAATCGTGGTATCAAACGTATCTTAGAGAAAATAGTCGGTAAGAATAGGAAGGATTGGTCCGACAAGCTAGACGATGCATTGTGGGCGTTTAGGACCGCTTACAAGATGCCTTTAGGAACTACACCGTTTATTATCGTCTATGGAAAAGCTTGTCACCTTCCCGTAGAGCTAGAGCATAGAGCGCTTTGGGCATTGAAAACCGTTAATCTTGACATGACCGAAGCCTCTAGGAAGCGTTTCTTTCAAATCCACGAGCTAGAGGATCTTAGGGATGCGGCGTATGCTCGATCATTGGGAATCAAGGAGAAGACGAAAGCCTCGCATGATAAAAAGTTAAGAAAAGTGAAGGAGTTTAGCAAGGGGGATAAAGTGCTTCTTTACAACTCAAGGTTGAAGTTGTTTGCGGGTAAATTGAAATCGAAGTGGTTGGGACCTTATATGGTTCATTACGTGTTTCCGTATGGAGCGGTGGAGATCATGGATGAGTCGGATGGTTGAAGTTAGAAGGTGAACGGCCATCGGTTGAAGCACTATATTGGAGGAGCAATAAACAAGACCGAGATGGAGGAAACTCCTCTCGACATCCCATCCAAAGCTGCCAATTAGTGTTTTTGGGATGAATTCCCAAGTGTAGAGTATGTACCGTTTGTAAATTTCATTATTTTTCGTATTTCTCGTAGTTTTTCGTGTTTGTGTTTTGTGTGTTCAAGAAATTTTGCAGGAAACATACCATCGAAGAGCTGAATTTGCGAAGAAAATGACATTCCAGGTAAGTCCCAACACTTAGAAAAATTTTGGGATGGTTTTGGGAAGTATTGGTAAGAGTTAGAATTTTTTCTAAGGCACAAAACTCAAAATTTTACGTAACATTCTGTGAAAAAAGTGCCCTCGCATCGCGCCACCACAAACCTATTTCACCTTAGCGCAGCGCGACCCCTAGGGTCAGATATCCGTATTGAACCGTGCTGTCGCGGCACCCCACACCATTTGAAGTTCATGGTCGCGTCACGCGACCCCGTTCTTGAACCCTAGTTTTTGAACCCCCCCCCCCCCGTGGCGTTACGCCACGGGTAACCTATTTCACCTTAGCGCGATGCGACGACCCTTCCAGGCCGGTTAAAATATCCCTTTCCATCACTTTTCCCCAAAATTCAACCTAATCCCCTTCCTTACACCTCACCGTCGACCAGCCCTAAACCCACCCAAAAACCTCCATTATTCCACCAAAACTCAGCCATTTTCCACCTATTTCACACCAAAGTGATCGGAATTCGACCCTCTACAAACCCAACCGAAAATTTTTAACTTACGCCGCTGATTCTCTTCGAATCGGGACTCACAAATACACGAAATATTTTCAGTTTTCTCCTACAATCGGCGATTCAGGTATGCTTTCTTGCATTCTTATCTCTTATATTTGTGTTTTGTTTAGTTAGTTGGGTCCGTAGGTAGGTGTATAGTCAGTTGTGTCGAGTTATGTTCGAGTCGTTTTTGTAGTCTCATGTGGCGGGTCAGGCGAGTCATCATTGTCAGTTGGTTGGAGTCATGGTTGGGTTCGGGTTTAGTTTGTAGTTTAGGGTTCTGTTCAGTTTAGCTGTAGGTTGTTGAGTCGGTCTGTGAGTCCTGTCCAGTCAAGTTTGTCGAGTCCAAGTTTGGGTCATATTAGTCTTAGAATCTGGCTGCGGACGGCTGTGGTTTGGGTTTTGTTTGTTTCAGCGGAGCATGTGGTTGTGGATGGTTTGGGTTGGGGCTTGATGCTGATATATTACTTCATCTTAGGCTCGGCTTTGCAAAAATTGAGTGTGGGGATTCGGTTTGGGTAATCTTTGACATGAAACTCAGATTTATTCACTGTTCGAACCGTTTCACTAATGCATACTAAAGTTTTAAACTTTAAGGTGGTTTACACTCAATTTTGGTATTGGTTTGTGGTTTGGTTTCGGGGTGGATATGTTTGTCGGGTTGGTTATGGTATTTGCTTTTGTAGGATCGTTTTTGTGACCCAAACGAGTCAATCAGAAAAGTTCTTGTCTGTTTCAGAGGCAAAAACTAAGAAACAGACTTGTAAAACAGCTAGAATCACTATTAAACGTCTTGTTTTATTGATATCACAGCTTTACAGACCAAACGACGCGTCGGCAACAGTTCGGTATCGGAAACAAGAATCTTACAAATGATTTCGCTTGGGTGGTTTATATAGACATCTGGTTCCGCTTGAAGATGGCAATTGTCAGTTCAAGCGAAATTAACAAAGTTAATTTTGCTTGAAAGTGTCAAATATCATTTCAAGCGGAATTATATCATTCAAGTGAAATTAGCTTAAACACCATCCAAACTTTCCTATTTTCTCGTACAACGTGCCCTGATCTAACAATTTTAATACTAGACTCGATACAAGACAAAGTCGACAGACGTATGCACCAACAGACTCCCCCTCGGATGTTGACGAGTCTTAAGTGTCGAGTTTTCAACGTCTTCAGTCTTTATCAGTCTTCGGGCTTCCAGAATCTCTATCTGGCTCTTGTCACTCCATTCCTTCTTCAATAAATCTCCCTCTCGGATGATACTCTACCAGCAGACTCCCCCTTGAATTGTGCTGGGATCATAGTCTGGCTCATACTCTGCTCACACATTTACAGGTTCAAGATAGTGACCTGGCTCACATCCTACTCAGGTATCAGAAACACAACCTGACTCTCTCATAGCCATAACCTGCACATTCTCTACCCAAAAATAAATTTCACAAATTTAACAATTTGACAAATTTAAATTCTTCTAACCACTAGATTAACTCAAACTGATTACATCATTTTCAAGTATCGTACAAAATGGTTTAATCAAGTTGATCTCTGATGAACCACTTGTATGAATATCATTTTTCAGCACCACACACACTCCCAAACCTGTTCATCATGTTCAGCACTCGGAATTTTGAAAATCAGTTTTTCAACATTAGTTGTCTAAAATCTTTTTGAATTTTTCAAAAATTATGCTAAAATACTCCGAAAATCTTTTTGGATTTTGATATAAAAGAAATGCAATGTAATAAAAAAATTATTAACATACAATATTTTTGTGAGTTTGCGTAAGAGGATCATATCAGTTTTTGAGACAAATCACCAACACCGTTAAGCTTTAAACATTTTAAGATCTAAATGATTCACTTAGATTGTCAGTATACTGATCCACTTAAATTTTCACACAAAGTTCAACTGTTTCGAGATACGAGATTAATGTTTTAAAGACTTAAACTTATTTGCGTGTCCCACCTCAGAATATACTCCCGTATCCAGATCCCAATATTCAGTCTTACAGGTGAGTATACCTAGATGATATCTGTAATGGGTTAAATTGCGAGACCGTGAGAGCTCAGGTCAGAACTTCCGTTCAGCTGAGAGATGACGGCTCGACTTTTGGTGGGTCCCCTTTAGAGGATCTTTTTTTACAACAACATATGATTATCAATTTTATTGTTTCATCATTTTTGCTGAGGGCGGCGCTATATTTCAAGCAAATGTAAAGTATTCTCCGGGGACTAGGCCATTGCTTCTGCATTATCAGAAGTCCCGGGATAATACCCCAGATATCACTAAGCATAAAGACCTAGTATCTCAGAAAGAGGGGTCCTTCAAACAAGATTTCGGGGGTTACCCATATATCCGAGAGATGTTACCCACGATATAAGCAAGTTTGAATTTAGGTTTATATCTCGTCACAATCTACTAAATGTGCAAAAACCTACTGACATATCATCAGTGAGACCGTTTATCACTTTTTAACTTTCCAATTCTTTAGCATGCTGTGATCGTCCACTGATGTACTATCATTTCCTCTTTTTGACAACAAAACTCGTTTTGAATTTTATCATGTTTTTTACTTTTTCAAATTTTTCTAATGTTTTTGGATTTTCTGAAAATTTCTTACTCCCCTTAAAATGCAAACACATTTTAAGGAAATTTGAAAATAAACTATACAAGAAACTTAACAACTGATATCAAATCACTTCAGATCGCCATCCACTTGGCATAAACAATCAGAACTCCCTCTTTCAACAAACTATTTTCCCATTGTAATTTCAAAACACTTAAGTTTATTTTAATCAAATGGTTTTTCCAGAAAATAAGTTTCGTTGATTTTACCACTTGTAAGTTAGGGGTTCATCACATTGTTTCTCAATCATATGTAGGAAAAACAAGTACAACTTAATGTCCTTGATTTACCACTTGTAAGTTAGGGGTTCATCACATTGTTTCTCAATCATATGTAGGTTCACTCACCAACCATAACCACTTGTAAAACAAGATATAACATTATAAAGATATCACCTGAAAATTTACCAACCAAACATATCCAAGAATGATGCCGATTCCTGCTCCTCGCTTACCAACCTGGGAGCTCCGGCAAGTCACACTTGTACCAATTTTTAATTTTCAAAAACATTTGAATGATGCCGATTCATGCTCCACTATTACCAACTTGGGAGCTCCGGCAAGTCAGGATTTCAGTTAGAAAATACTTTCCCCCAAGCCTGACCAGCCTTGGGAGATTCTGGTACACATCTATCCCACCAACATTTTGATTTGTAAAATTCTTTTGCACCTTTTACTTTCCCATCAACAATATTTTCAAAAATATGTTTAACTTTGCCACTAAATGCCTTTTCAGCATCAAATTCTTTGTTACCAGCAAAGAATTGACCTGAAATCTCAGTTTTACCAACTTTCAACTACAAATTTTCTTTAGACAATTTAGGAAAGTTTTCATCGTTCACCTCTGGAACGGAATTCTCAACCTTTTCCTCAAAAAATAACTCCTCTGATTTTATGGAATCAGATTCATTGTCAGAACTACTTTTAGATTTTACGACCCATCTTTGTTTGTTCAAATCGACTTGTCTTTTGTAAAACCGTTTTGAAGTTTCACCAACTTCCACAGTCGATTTTCCAACACATTTTCTTCTCATTTCAGAATTAGAAGAAACTTCCTGTTTTGTATAATTGGACTCTTGGCAATTCCAAGCAATGTGTCCAGCATTTTGACACTTGAAACAGGTTCTTCTATCAACTCTTTGAGCAAATTTCTTTACATTCTTCTTTACTTCAGCAAGAAACTCTTGATTGGATTGTTTCCAGAATGGTTTCTTTTGCTTATCTTCTGAACTTCCTCCTGAAACAAATTTTGTTTTTGATTTAAAACTTTTCTCATTTTTATAATTTTCTGAAGAATTAAAACCCAAACCTTTCTTTTTGAAATTACTGTTATGGTTTGGTTTCTTTTGAAAACCATAACCAGAACCGTAACCCTTTTTCTTGTTCAATCTCTGTTGAACTCTTGAAGTGTACTTTTTAGGTTTCTCAACAAGATTTAAATCTTTTATTTCAGAAATATTAATTTTTGTTAATTTGAAAACCTGTTTGATCATTTCAGTTTTGACACTTATTGGAAATTCCTCATCAGAAAATAATTTGTCCGAATTATTCAAGGTGTATGCAACCTTAAACACTTCATCATTCAAATTATTCTTTGATAACAAGAATTCTTTATTATAAACCCTTTTGACCAGCGAACTCGGACTCTTCTCTGACAAACTCGGACTCTTATTTGACGAACTCGAACTATCTGACTTAGACTCCGAATTTGACTCTTCATCCGTATCTAACACCTGATCGACCACTTTCTTTAATAACACAGACTCATGATCAGTGTCAGGCGCTGTGAATGTGACATCAATATTGTCTGGTAATTCATCAATGATTTCAGACTTTAACTTGATGTTGACTGCCTTTTTTAGACGCTCCTCATTAGGATTCCTGGGTGAGTAACTTTCATGGATCGGGGGCGGACACTTGTTATACTTGACACCGTGTTTCTTACCAGTATCCGTTTCTTTTTTCTTTTCATCCATGAAACCTTCAAGACCTGCAACAGTAGGATAAACTCGGTCAATCAAATAATCACATGTTGTATAACTCAACAGTAATCTTTTTATTCTTTCACTTTCAATCTTTTCGAGTTCCACTTCTTTCTTCAACTGTGCACAATCTTCAATATACTCATTAATGACTTTCTGCTTTGTCATCAATGTAGCGTTCATCTTTGTCGTTGCAGTCTCAATCTCAAAATTTGTCTTTTTCAGACTATTTACTGTGTTGTTTAGGACATCATATGATTCCTTCACATACTTTACATCAGACAATAAATCTTCTTTTATCTTTTCCAAATCAGCAATCTTCTTGTCTTTTTCATCACAGTCTTTGTAAGATTCTAAACATTTCTCACAAGGCTTAATAACCTCAACCATCTTTTCAACTTCGACAATCTTCTCCACTTCAACGAGTTTCTCAACTTCAACAACTTTTTCTATTTCAACAATCTTTTCAACAATTTTCTCAATTTCGACAAGTTTCTCAACTTCGACTATTTTCTCCACCACTTTCTCCACTTCAACAATTTTCTCTATTACTTTCTCAGTCACTTGTTCATCATTCGCTTCTTCAGCTTCTGTCTTTTCCTTCTCATCAGCCAGCATTTTTGCTGCTTCCAGCTCTCTCCTTAATCTGGCAATCTTCTTCTGATTCAGCATCTCCATTTTATCTGCAAAAAAGAAATTAAAGTTGTCAGGATCTAAGCCTTTTCTAGCTTTATTAAGATGTTCTTCTTCATCATCAGTATCAATATCACTTCCAAGATCTGGAAAAATCGAAATTCTTTTCTGATTAGCCTCATCTTCACCCAAAATTCTAGCTACAAAACCTGAACCTGGTGGAATGTATTTATCCTAGCTGAAACCTTCAGCAACAAATTCATCATCTTGATCAATGATACCAAAATAAGCTTTCCTATTTGCATCTTCGATCATTTTACCATGAGCAGTTTTTGTATCCTTTTGTTGGGGTTGTTGATCAATCTGATGAAAAATTGACTTTTGATAATAATCATTCTTTCCATCTTGTCTCCCAGTTGATTCTTTATTTTTGCATTCTCGTTTAAAATGGCATTTTCCTTTGCAACGAAAACATGTAACTTTTGATTTATCAAATCCCAACGAAGAAGTAGCCATTCCCCGAAACTCATCTCTACCAGTAATTTGTTGAAACTTTTATGCTCTCCTACAAGCACTAGCCAAACACCACTTCACATCCATCAACTCAAGTTCCTCAGCATCAATTTGGTCATAATCTTCTTTTGTAAGCATCGGATTTCCAATCTTGCCAGCAATCAAACCTTCATAAGATTCCAACATAGCAACGAGTGATGCCATGTGTTGCTTGGCTATTTCTGGAGACAAATCCTGACCATTTTGAATGTTCAAAGTGACATTGCATTGAAGATTTGTTGAATTCTGTCGTTGAGAACTTGATGTTGTATGATTCGGATCAAAGCTTGAATATGAAGATGAAGATCCACCACTTTGTGTCACATTACTTCCCTTTGTTCCGGATGAACTGTCAGCACTAAAACCAGTTTGAATCTTTGGACTAGAGCTGGGGGTAGCCTCAAACTTGTTCCCTCTGTAGTACAAGCTGACATCTTGTTGAGCATTCGGATTCGTCATAATAGCTGTCTTCTGGATATCTAACTCATGCTCTTCAATCTTTTGTATGAACTGTGCCAGGTTCATATTTTCAGATTTTCTTGTATGTTTTAAAATCAACAAGTACGTTCCCCACTTATTCTGTGGTAACGCATCAGCAAGTTTATCCACCCACTCATCATCATCTTTTGTTATCTCCAATCTTCCCATTTCTAAAACAAGATGACAATATCTATCGATGGTCATTTTTGTTGTTTCATTATCAAATGCTGTAAATGTATCAAATGATTTCTTCAACAAAGCCTTCTTGTTTTTGATCATATCAGCACTTCCTCTGAACTTTTGAATCAACGCATTCCAAATTGACCTTGCAGTACCCGAATGTTGAAGTAACACAAAGATATCTTCTTTAACTGCTTGCTGGAGAATGCTGATCATCATCTTTTCACTTGTGTATTTTAATTTGTCAGTTTCTGAAAAATCACTATGTTGGATCGTGTTCGTGACCCTAAAAGTCAGTTAAGGCAGTTCATCTTCGTTTACAAAGGCGGAAACAGAGTAAACCAAGTCACAACAACTTTGTTTCTTCTTAATCTTTATTTCTATTACTGATTTTGAGCTTTTACAATGATTCTAACAAAAATTCGGCAGCACCTTCGCTCACACACACAAACATACATCTGTTTCGCTTCAAATGACACAACCTATATATAGACAGATGGGTTTCGCTTGAACATGACAAGCTACTGGGTTTCGCTTGAGGATGGCATGATTGCTTTCAAGCGAACTCACTTAAACCGGTTTCGCTTGAACTGCACAATATCAGTTTCAAGCGAAACTCCCTATATCAACATGTAAAACCCTAAATACAATCTATCTAGACCTAAGACTTGATTAAGACGTAATCAGCAGACATTCAATGCACCAACAGACTCCCCCTTGGATGTTGACGAAGTCTTTGGCTTCAAGTGTTTAGTCTTAGTGTTTTTCCAACTTTGTCTTCTCATTGTAAAAACTCTCTCTTCACAGGTTCAAGAACTCAAACTAGCTCCATCTTCAATCTCCCCTTTGACTGTTGATCCAGAAATCTGACTCCCCCTTTCACAGACTCCCACTCTCGGAATGCTGGGATTTGATATTCTGGTTCAAACTTTAACATTTTGTTGCCATGGGATTCCTGTTACCTGCACAATCTCTACCTAAAAATAAGATATATGATAATAACAATTTCAAATTAAAACTTACCATTTAACCTTCAGTGTTAGAAATCCACTTAAGTATTCAGGTCCAAATTAATGACCCTGATTACTCAATTTATCTACCAAGTCCAATTTAATGACCTTGGTTGATCAGAGATAATTCACACTGACATTCAGTTCAATTTGTTTTTCTGAAAATTTACAAGTTTCAAGTTAATGAACTTGCTTTATCTTTCCAACTTCACAAACTCATCATGTTTAGCTCCAAACCCATTGTCCAGTCCAGAAATTTCCTGCATCTGCTTTCAACTTTCGAATCCAAAGATCAACTTTCCACTTTGGTTTGTCAAAAATAAAGCAGAAATGTAAAATCTTTTTGGATTTTAAAAAACTTCTAAACTAGAAATGAAATACATAACTAAAATGCAATGAAAGTAAACTATTTACAAACATATTTTTGTTGAGCGTGTTAGGGAATCATATCAGCTATTCGACAAGTCACAAGTACCGTTAAGCTTCAATTACATACTCAGAATTAAACAATTCGCTTAGATTGTCGATATACTGATCCACTTAAATTCTCACACAAATTTTCAATCTGTCCAGGATATGGATTAAGTATTTTAGAGACTTAAACTTATACATGTGTCCCACTTCTTGAATATACTCCCGTATCCAGATCCTAATATTCAGTCTTACAGGTAATTATAACACAAATGATATATGTAAGGGGTTATAAATTATGTAGAATCATGAGAGCTCAGGTCAGAACTACCGTTCAGCAGAGAGATCATGACTCAACTTTTGGGTGTGTCCCCTTTAGAGGATCTTTTTTTACAACAGCATTGCTAAGCAATTTTATTGTCTTATCATATATGCTGAGGGTGATGCTGTGTTTCAAGCATTGCGGAAAGTATTATTCAAGGACTAGGTCAGAATTTCCATTCAGCAAAAGTCCCGGAATAATACCCCAGATATCACTGAGTATAAAAACCTAGTATATCAGAAAAAGGAATCTTTCAAACGAAATTTCAGGGGTTACCTATATATCCAAGTAATGTTCCCCACGAAATAAGCAAGTAAAGATTTAAGTTTATATCCCGAACAAACTTACTAAATGTGTAAAAACCTATCGGCATATCATCAGGGAGACTGTTTAACACATTTAAGCATTCCAATTCTTTAGCATACCGTGACTGTCAAGCCGATGTACTATCATTTTCCCTTTTTACACAAGCTCTTTTCCATTTTCTATTGTTTTTGAATTTTGAAAATTTCTCATGTTTTTGTATTTATGTCATTTTTTATTGTTTTTGTATTTTCTGAAAATATTTACCCTATACCTCCCCCTAAATACCAAAACATGTAAAAAATCGACAAACCATTGCAGATTGCTTCTCAACATCATCTACAATGTCTCCTTCATCAACGCCAACGATCTCCTCCAACACTGATAAAAGCTTCATACCATTCAGTTTTAGCAAATATCGAAAATGTGTTTTATCAAATGCTTTGGTATGTAAATCAGCTTTTTGTTCGTCAGTGTGGATTTTCTCAATTCGTATCAACTTCTTCTCGAAACAATCTCGAATGAAGTGATGACGAATCTCTATATGTTTCGTTTTAGCGTGATGAACTGGATTTTTAGTAATGTTAATCGCTGCCTCATTATCAACAAAGATAGGGGTGTTTAGAAATTGCAAACCGTAGTCGCGCATCTGTTGCTGGATCCACAAGATCTGTGAGCAGCAACTGCTAGCAGATACATACTCCGCTTCACATGTGGATAGAGCCACAGAGGTCTGTTTTTTGCATTGCCAGGTGACCAATCGTGATCCAAAGAACTGGCACCCTGCTGTTGTTGATTTAGCATTAACTTTGCAGCATCCGAAATCGGAATCGGAATACCCTTCGAGCGTGAATTCGCCATCTTTTGGATACCCCAACCCCAACGATGGAGTTCCTTTCAAGTAGCGTAATATCCTTTTCACAATCACCACATGCGAAGCTCTCGGGTTAGATTGAAATCTTGCTGCGAGGCAGGTTGGGTACATGATATCGGGTCTTGAAGCTGTCAAATACATCAGCGATCCAATCATGGAACGATACATTGTTTCATCTACCTTTTCTCCGGTGAGATCAGGGTTTATCCCATGATTCGTTGCTAATGGGGTGGAAGCTGGAGTAGAACCTGACATCCCGAATTTCTCCAAGATATCATGAACGTACTTCGTTTGATGTATGAAAATTCCTTTGGGTAATTGATCAACCTGCAATCCCAAAAAGAATTTCATCTCACCCATCGATGACATTTCGAATTTCTGCTTCATAACTCTTTCAAAATCTTTGCATAGATCCTCATTTGTTTACCCAAAAATGATGTCGTCCACATAAATTTGAACTATCAGAGTGGCATCCACTTTTCCACGAATGAAACTGTTGGCTAGTAAGTGTTGAGACAATGTCTCGTACCAAGCTCTCGGGGCCTGGTGTAAACCATACAGCACTTTGTCTAGCAAGTAAACCTTGTCTTTGTGGATTGGATCGGTGAAGCCCGGTGGCTGACCGACATAAACCTCCTCTTTTACCTTCCCGTAGAGAAACGCCGATTTTACATCTAACTGATATACTTTGAAATTTTTCCAAGACGCAAATGCTAGGAAGATTCTGATCACTTCTAGTCTAGCAACTGGAGCATATACTTCAGTGAAATCTATACCCTCCTGCTGACAGAAACCCTGGACTACGAGTCGAGCTTTGTTGCGAACCACAACTCCTCTATCGTCTCTCTTACACTTGAACACCCACTTGGTGTTTATCTTCCTTTGTCCATCGGGAAAATCCACTAACTTCCACACTCCTAACTTTTCAAATTGGCTTAGTTCCTCCTGCATTGCATTGACCCAAGAATCTTCAGTAAGCGCCTCTTTGTAAGTTCTCGGTTCAACCTGCGAAATAAAACAACTCAGTGAGAATTCAGATTGTAAAGGAGCAACTTTTGTATAAAAACATGTAAGCCCTTTATCAATCTGTCTTCGAGTGCGAACGCCTGTCTGCAATTCTCCAATGATCAATTCCTCTGGATGATATGAAAGAGTTCATGGCATCACTTCGCCTGGAACATCTACATCACCTTCCAGATTAGTAACATTCTGATTTGCATCTTGTTCACTGACTGGGTTTGTTTGACTTGAAATCTGAATTTGCTCCCCCTTAGAATCTGAATCACCACGATCAAATACTGGCATGTTCTCAGATTCTTGATTATCATTCTGTGCCGACTGATTATCTTGAGCAACTTCATTTTGTTGGACATCATCATGTTCACCAGCATTACTTGGACCTGCTTCATCATCATTTGAAGCTCGTTTCGGTCTTCTTGAATACTCAGCTGGAAACCTTTCCTGCGATTCTTCATACTTTCTCAGAATATCCAACTCGTCAAAGAAATCTTCTTCGTCATCCTTTTCTTCTTCCATGTCAAACGAATCCCACAATTTATCATAATTAAAACGCCATGAGTCACCGGGATTTTGAGGCGGCATAGTATACCCCTGACACTCAACATGTTGTGCTTCGATGATCTGCTTCATACTTGGAACAAAGACACGTCTTTATGGACTTGAGTAACCCACAAATATTCATTCGATACTCTTTGGACCAAACATACCAAAAGGCTCTAGAACTGTACAAGGAGACCCAAACGATTCTAAAAACTTCAGGTTCGGTTTATGGTTATTGATCAACTCAAACCATGTTTTGTTGAATTTCTTTACAATGAGAACCCGGTTGAGTGTATAGCATGCGGCAGAAACTGCTTCTGCCCAAAAATTTATCGGTAGCTTTGAATCAGCAAGCATTGTTCTGGCCGTTTCGATTAGCGTCCTGTTTTTGCGTTCTGCGACTCCATTCTGCTGCGGAGTGTACGGAGCACTAAACTCATGCAATATACCTCTTTCATCACAATATTCTTCCATCTTGTTATTCTTGAACTCAGTACCATTATCACTTCTAATTCTTCTGATACGCCTTTGGTACAGATTTTCAATTTTTCTGAACAACGCCATCAAACTGTCAAACGTTTCATCTTTCGACTTCAAGAATGATACCCATGAAAATCTGGAATAATCATCAGTAACCACAAGACAGTAGAGATCCCCTGTAATACTTTTGACGTTTACTGGACCAAACAAATCCATATGTAGTCTCTCTAACGGTCTGGAAACTGAATTGACTTGCTTTTTAGGGTGTGACTTCTTCTTTTGCTTGCCTTTGACACAACTAATGCACTCCCCTTCCAGATGAAAACCTTTGATATTAACTCCAAGAACTAAATCATTGTGTACCAAGTGATTCATTTTTCTAAGATGAATATGCCCCATCTTCCGGTGCCACAACTTCGATTCTTTCTCTGTTGCTCTAGACACAAAACAATGAGCCTGACCCGTGGTTGTAGTAGCTACGCTCATGTCCAACACGTACAGATCATTCACTCTAGGTGCCCTCATGATAATCCATTCTTCAGGGATAACAAATCATGGTTTCAAGATCAAACATTCTTTGTGTGTGAAGTGAGTAGTATACATCCTGTCACAAATCTGTGAGATACTCAGCAGATTATTCTCCAGCTCAGCAATGTAGTTAACTCTCTCAAACGTAACAATCCCATTGGATAACGTTCCTTCACCGACAATTCTACCACCTTGATTTCCTGCAAATCCCACATAACCACCATTGATATTTCTAACATCATACAACAATGCAGTCTTCCCTGTCATATGTCGAGAAGCTCCACTATCCATAATCCATCTTGAAATAGCTCTCGGAAGTTCCTGCACATATCACAAACAATTCAATAAAGATGCCGATTCATGCTTCACGATTACCAACTAGGAAGCTCCGGCAAATTTCAAAAATGATTTAGCTGAAATAAGCTGCCCAAGCCTCATCAGACTCAGGTAACTTAATTTCATCAATGTATTTTACAACCGGTTTGAGTGGTGGAAAATTTTATCATTCATTTTCAAATTATCATCAATCACCACTTTTATGTCATCTTTAGCCTCTTTTGCCACTGAAACATTTCTGTTTTCATTTTGCAAAATCTTTTTAGGAACAATCTTCTTCTCTTGTGGAGTTGAAGTTTGTTTCTCTGTTTTTGGTTTCCATGTTTGTTGAGATGATGCAACCCGTTTGTAAAACTTGTCAGTTTTAGTTACCACATTCTTTATGGGTTCAGTTTTGACTTTTGTGTTGTCGTTTTTCAAAATTTTCTCAACAAACATTGGAGCTTTGCATTTTGAATCAACCTTCTTCTGTCGATTCTCAACAACTTTAGTCTTAGGCTTGAAGTTGGTGCAATTTCTTGCAATGTGACCAACTTTGTTGCATCTAAAACATGTACGAGTATCAACTACCCGACTTGTGCCTTCAGACTGAGGTTGTGAGGCCCTCTTCTCAAAGAACTCTTCATTTGATTTTGAAAAGATTTCTTTTTCCTCATCAGAAAGTGAACTTGAACTATTCACAAACACCTTCTTTTCAGCAAACCTTTTGTTTTGAACATTTTTCCTTTGATAGTTCCTACCACCCTGATATCCACCCGACCAATTGTTTCGATTGTTGTTATAAAAACGTGGTGGAACTACAGGTTTCTTGTAGTAAGCTTTATCTTTCTCAAAATTCATTTGCCTTTTTGTTTGTTTCAAACTCTTTACTTCAGACAAATCAATCTCAACCATTTTGAACACATTTGTCAATTTTGAAACATTTACATTCTCCAAAGGAAACTCAGAATCCGAATACAACTTATCAGATCCAGCCATCTTGTACATCACAAGACCCGGTTCATCATCTAAGTTGTTTTTGGATTTTGGTTTCTGAATGTACTTGTCCAGAAAACTTTCATCATTTTCAGCTAAATCAGACAACAAAACACTTTCAGCTGTACTTTTAACAATCTCTGTCTGAACACTATCATCAGATGATGAAGAAGAAAATGTCACATCAATTGAATCAGGAAGTTTCACTTCATTTTCTTCTTCAAGATTAACCAACCCAGATTGCTTTTTCGAATAATTGTCTAGAACTGGTGGTGGAACTTGATGAAAACCCACCCCAGTTCCATCACAGTATACATCTTCGCCTGCTTTGTCTTTCCCGATGGGTTTGGGAATAATGTGTTGCAAAACAAAGCTTGCAGAGCTGTAACTGTTCAATTTCAAATTGATACGTTCATTCTCAATCTTGGCTTCTTCAAACTGAAGTTTCAATTTAGCAATCTCATCCAATTGTTTGTTGATTAATTCTTCTTTAATTCTCAAAACACACTGCAATTGGCAATTCTCTTTGTATGTTTTACCATTTCTATCATCATTATCTTTAACCGTGCTTTTATACTTTTCAAAATTTTCAGTGATCTGACGATTTTCAAGAACTAACCTCTCATTTTCTTTCCTAACATTTTCATGATCAATTTTATCAGTTTCGATTTTATTAGTTAATTCTTTTAATTGTCCAGTTGAAGCTTTCACCGATTTATCACGATCAAGAATTTGATCCTCAACACTTCTGACTCTAGCAGTCAGATCTTCAACCTTCTTACCGTTGAGATAAGTGACTGTGCTACAAACTTTGCATTCCTTGATGCAATTTTTGCAGTCAACATCACCATTGACTTTCTTACCTGACTCAGTCGTTGACGCTTTTGAACTGACCTGGCTTTTAGACTCAGAGACGGATTTAGAATCTACCTCAAGTGCCTTAGCTGCCAGCACCTTGTCAGCCATCTTTCCCATGTTTTCAGCATTCAACTCCTGTGTCGTGTCAATGATCCCAGTGTCAATCTTCTTTGCCTTCTCTTTCTCTTCTTTCTCCTTCTTCTCTTTCTCTTCATCTTCTCCGCTTCCCCACCATTTCTTCTGCCAATAATCATCTTCAACTTTATTCTCTTGGATTATGGTTTCCACATCAAGAGTGTTATGATCAATAGCAATGTTTCCATAGGGGTCAAGATAACATTCTCTGTCTGGATCCCATCTTTTTGCTCTTTTTGCTTCAGAATAGATACCTTTTATTCTGATTAATTTGTTCATGGCTAACAGCTTTCTGTGATTATACTTTTGTTCTTCAGTTCTGCTATCTTTCCAAGGAATAGGTTCAGTTTTTGCCATGAAAGCATATCCAACCGCATCCTCTTCAGGTAACAACTCACTCCAGTCGTAACCTTCATCGTCGTGAAACACCGCAAGAGCTCTAGATTTTTCTTTGTTATCTTCAATTTGCTTCATTCTTGGCGGCTCCGATTTGTTCTAATGATATATCGCCTTCTTGTAGTAATCTTCTCTGAACGGGTTTTTAGATTCATCAGCATACGCATTTCTGCATTCACGCTTAAAGTGACCTTTCTGTTTGCACTTGAAGCACGTCACCTTAGACTTATCAAAGCCCAACTTGGTAGATGGTCCACCAAATGACTTCCTCCCGGTTATCTCCATGAAACGTTGTGCCCGACGAACCGCACTGCACCACCTTATATCGATCAGTTCCATCTCCTCATGATCTATCTGATCGTAATCTTCTTTCGTCAGGTTAGCGTTGCCTATCTTTCCTGCTACAAGGCTTTCATACGATTCTAGCACAGATGCTAGGAAAACCATCTGTTGTTTGGCAGACTCCTCGCTGAAGTTCTGAGCGTTCTTTAAATCTACATCGATGTTGCACTGAAATAAGTTCTTTGCATCAGACTGGTTTGAATTTGATGAAGACCCACTGTGATATCCACTGCTTTGACTTTCTTTGCTCGTTGTAGAGACATTTTCAGCAGAAAACGCTGTCTTGGGAGATGTGTTCTTTGGCATCATGCTCTTTGGATAATACAAATCCAAGTTCTGCTGGTATGATGAGTGATTGACTTTGTGCGTCTTCTTTAACTCCAACTCGTGACTTTCTAGTCTCTCAATCAGCAAGTCTACTGTCAACGCTTCTGGTGGCTTGATAGTATTTTTTAGCATCAACGCATAATATTGACAATCCATCTCATTTGGCAATGCATCAAACAATTTGTCGACTAGCTCTTCTCGAGAATAAGAAATTTCATGTCTCGCCAGTTCCAGCTTCAGATGCCCAAACCTCTCAATCATTTTACAAACTGATTCATTCTTTAAACACCCAAACAAATCAAACTCTTTTCTAAGTAGTTTCTTTTTGTTTTTTACAATTTCTGTGCTTCCTATACATTTGTTTTTCAATTTGTTCCAGAGATATGTAGCACTAGAGTATTCGATCAAAGATATTATATCTTCTCTGACGGACTGAAACAGCAACGCAATACATTTTTGCTCAGCAACAAACGATTCTATTTCTTCAGTTGTTGTTAAGGTTTCGCCACTTTTCCCTCCATTATTGTAACCATTTTTTAGACTCTTCCAGCTAGGAAAAGCAAAGGCCATCAACCAATCCTCAAATTTCTTTGCCCACCGACTGTATTCTTCTATAGCCATCAACTTCGGGGGTTTGTTGTAGGTTCCAAAAGCACTTTCAACTTCCAATGCATCCGATAGCTTTTTCTTTGTATTCGACGTGTTCTCATTGTTGTTACTTGAAGAAGTATCGTCTCCAGAATTTCCAGCAAACGCATACATGTCACTAAAAGGGTTCATGAATATATCATCCATCTTGCACGTACCTGAAAAATCAGCAAACACTTAGAACTTTCTTGATTTTGAAAAATATCAGATTCAAGCGAAACTACTTGAAGCAGAATAGTTTCAAGCAAAACCTCTTGTTTCAAGTAGACTAGAACTGGTTCAAGCGAAAGGCCTGGTTACGCTTGAGATTTCAAGCAAAAGACTCAAACAAGTTCAAATAGTTCAAGCGAAACCCAAATGTCCTGGTTCGCTTGAACTTTTCAAGCGAAAGGTGTGAATTTCAAGCGAAACACGTGATTTTCAAGCGAAACTCAGTTTTATGCCTTTTTTATCAGTTTTAATCCGTATTTTGATCTAATTCTTTGTAGGATTTGTTAATACTATGTTTTATACAATATACTCGAAAATCAGACCATTCCGACCGTTGGAACTAGTTCAGTTCAAAAAAATATGAGAAGAAGTGAGTAGAAATGAGAAAATCTAGTAGAATCAAGCTGCTATGGTATGAACTCCTCGTCCTGAGCTCTGATACCAATTGTTGGATCGTGTTCGTGACCCTAAAAGTCAGTTAAGGCAGTTCATCTTCGTTTACAAAGGCGGAAACAGAGTAAACCAAGTCACAACAGCTTTGTTTCTTCTTAATCTTTCTTTCTATTACTGATTTTGAGCTTTTACAATGATTCTAACAAAAATTCGGCAGCACCTTCGCTCACACACACAAACATACATCTGTTTCGCTTCAAATGACACAACCTATATATAGACAGATGGGTTTCGCTTGAACATGACAAGCTACTGGGTTTCGCTTGAGGATGGTATGATTGCTTTCAAGCGAACTCACTTAAACCGGTTTCGCTTGAACTACACAATATCAGTTTCAAGCGAAACTCCCTATATCAACATGTAAAACCCTAAATACAATCTATCTAGACCTAAGACTTGATTAAGACGTAATCAGCAGACATTCAGTGCACCAACACACTAAAACCCTTTTCAAGCCCACGTTCGTTTTTCGGTTTCTCGTAATCTTTTTCTAGAGCACACCATGCGTCAAACTTGTATGCCTGTACCCAGTTCTCAAACCGATTCTGCCACCCTTTAAAGTCTTCAATATACATCAGTTTCGGTGGTTTTTGATAAGTTCCCGTTTCGTTCTCACCGTAAAGTGTCTCAGCAGCAGTAACAGGAGCAACGGGTGTCGCGAATGCATTGTAAAACTCTTCAGCCATGTTTCGGCAAATTTTTACAAAAACACAAGTTCAAACGGAATAACAGTACAAGCGGAATTACTCCTGAATCGAAATAATCCTTTGAAGCGAAATCAGTTTTGAAGCGAAATTATCCCTTTGAAGCAAAATCACTTAATTTCGCTTGAAGCAGCTCAAGCGGAATCACACCTTGAAGCGAAAACAACTAATTTCGCTTGAAACAACTCAAGCGGAATCAGGTGATTTCAAGCGGAATAAGGTCCAATTTTCAAGCGGAAACACAATTTCAAGCGGAATCAACCTACTAATCTCGCTTGAAATGCTGCTGACGTCATCTAATGCGATCTGTTTTCAAACGGAATTAGGAATTTGATCAAGTTTTAAGCTGATTTTAAGTCCAAAACTCTCAGGGATTCATTAAAACACTGTTACGCACTTAATATGTGAAATTCAAGACTTTTTGACCGTGAAAACTAGTTCAATTTCAAAAAGAAGCTTTGCTTGATGATTGAATGGTTTAGGGACATTGACGAATTAAAGCTCCAAACTTGCATTAAGACGGAATTTTTACACAAGGAAAACCCTCCTTTAATTAGGCGGAATTTTTCAATGTAAAAATCTGTTTTCAACTAAAACGTAACTACATTTAAGCTAGGTTGGACGTCAATGACGGTTGTTTAGGCACTCGTTTTAATTGCGGACAATTAAAGTGCCGAGGGGGGTAGTGTACATTGAGTCCAAGTTAGTGTCTTTGTGTCGGTTTAGTCAAGTTTTTAGTATAGTTTGAGTCGTAGTTAGTTGTGTTTGGGTTTACTTGCACGTACAAGTGAATTAAGCTCGCCCGTACTCAATCTCCATTCGGGCGAGTTTAACTATCACTTAGCAATTGTAAAAGGTAGCCCGTTTGTTTCAAATTTAGTCGCGAATGAAATGCTATACGGCTATTCTATTTCTTTCGAAAAAATTTATAAAAAATCCAAAAAAAAAATATATAAAAATTTCAAAAAAAAAAAAATATATATTAAAAAATTAAAAATACCAAAAATAGTTTGTTATTGCTGATCGTCTGCTTGTTTTGTTTTGATTATATCTGTTTTGCAGACATGGCGAGTAGTTGGCGGAGAGGTAGGTCTCGGAAAACAGGTGCGGGTCAGTCAGCACCGCAACAAGATCCACCCCAGCAAGACCCGGTCCCACAGGAGACCCCGATCATTCAGATAGCTGCCGATGATCCTAAGTTGAGAAAGATCGAGTATCAATTGTCGTTTAATTTTATTCCGGACAGGAAATGTAGTAGAGCCGATCACCCGATATTGAAGTTTGAGCCGAGTTCATCAGAATGGAACAAGTATGATAAACTGAAGAATACTGATTTACTTCAGCACAGGGTGATAGATTAGCTGTGGTTGAGTGAAATAGGCTCGAAGCAGGAAGTGTTGGACCTTTTGGGTCCGAAGTTGACAGATGCATTGGAGTGTATACAGCCGCAGTATGAGGAGTTGGTGCTAGAGTTTCATAGCACATGGGTGCACAAGGAGGGAAAGTTTGATCAGGACACAGCTGTGTCGTTCAGCTTAGGTAGGCAGGTTTATGAGATGAATATGGCGAGGTTTGCCATAGTGTCGGGGTTTTATACTGAGGAGGAAGTGAAGCGGCCGGAATATGTTACTAGTTTGAGGGGTGCTTATTCGATTGTTAGGGATTATAGTGTTGGTGCGACTGAGCTGCGGAACTTTTGGAAGACGATATCCGATCACCCGTTCGCGGTTACGAACTTGATCACTTCGGTTCGTAACCCGATTTATAGGTATGTGTTGAAGATTTTATCTACTACGCTGGTGGGTCGGAAATCTGGGGAGAATAAGGCGAATTGGATAGAGTTGTTCATTTTGATGTGTAGAGTGGAGAACTGTGAGATGAATCTAGCTACGGTCTTAGCAGATTCTTTTAGTAGAGGTCGTCGAGGTGGTCCTCGGGCTGGTTTGGATATGGGCCCCTATATTACTCGGATTGCATAAAATTTGGGAGTGTTCACCAAGTATGTCCCCGAATTTCTACACGAGGGGCCCAAGACGGTGACATTTGGTTTGAGAGAGCTACAGCAGGCAGGTATAGTGTCATGGACGGAGCCCTACGGCTGGGAGCCGATTAGGCAGGGCCCGCAGGTGCAGCCGCCGGAGGGACATCCAGCCTAGGATGTAATGATTCAGATTGACCATACACACCGACAGCGGCCACCACAGAGACACGAGCTACCAGCACAACAGTATCCGAGGAGGCAGCCTCCACCTGAGCCTCTCACTTTGCAGTCATTCTCTGGCTATGTGGAGCAGAGATTTGACAGGCTGGAGCACCTTATTCTGACAGGTCAGGAGAGGCAGGAGGAAGCTCTCAGGTACATGATGACTACACATAGCATGAGGATCCCAGACTTCTTTCAGCCGAGGCAGCAGGGTGGCCTGGCTGGTGCTGGTGCGAGGTTTGATCCGGATCCTCCATTCCGTGTATTTGGTGAGAGTAGTGCTGGTGCTGGTGGACAAGACGAGGACACTGACGAGGACTAGTGTGGGGATGGCATGAGGATGCAGGAGCAGCAGCTGACTATATCTTTTGTTTGATTTTTCTTTTATGCTGTTTTTGATCCTCATTAGTTGGTTTGTACTGATATTGATACACGTTAAACAGGTTGGTTGGGCAGGATGGGTTGGCTGATGTCGGAACTGATGATATTTTGATGATACATATTACTATGTTTTGCTAGTTTGTTGATGTTGATTGATAGGTTGATTGTTTAGCCGCTTTCGTTCGCGTGTCCGATGTTAGGAGTTGTTTGCTGAGCGCGTATCAAATTGGAGGGCTTATGTGGAAACGACTGGCACTTTGACAGTCTCACATATACATTTAAGTCGTTTCCCTTTTTGTTGTTGTATTTAGTTATTTATTTCGTCTTTAGTCGTTCGATTCTAGTTTCTTAGGTAGTGTTGAGTCGTATTTTCGTTCTTGCATTAGGGACAATGCAATATCTAAGTGTGGGGATGGGATACATGTAAATAATCGAGTCTTAAATATGAAAATCACAAAAAAAATAAAAATTTGAAAAAATCCAAAAAAATTGAAAAAATCAGAAAAATGTCTTTTGAATAAAGGAGTTTGCAAATAAAAACGGAAAATGATAGAAAAGGTGAATTTTTGCTTGGGTTCGAATAATAATAATATGAGTTAAAATAAATCGAGCTTGTGTCTAGTTAGGGATATGTGGATAGGCCCGGGTTTGGCTTTAGGTCCCTTTGAGTTAATACACCTTAATTCTCGGTTTGCTAGTGGGTTTTTTCCTGGAGATATGGGAAATCAAAATTGCCAATAAAAGTATAAGGGACACCGTTATAAGTTAAAACCGTTAGAGTTTGTGATGAAAAAGAAAAAAAATTAAAAAAAATAATGAGCTAGAAACTGAATGAAAGTAGCGCATTTCTATGTAGTCTGGGTTGGGGATAGTGACTTTACAACCGGATTACCGCTAGGATGTGTGAAATCGACCTTGCAAAGAAAAGTAAAAAGTACCGAAGCTTAAGTAATCAGAGTTGGGGATAGCGACTCTACAGCCGGATTGCCTCTTGGTTAGGGAAAGCAACGTCTAAGCTCATTGAAAAAGAAATAAAGAAAAATGAGAAAAAGAAAAAAAATTTTGATTGTAAATTCTCTTTGTTTTGATATAAGACGGTTGGGAATTGGTCCAGTGATCGTTTCTTTAGTTCTATAAGCTTGAGGCGGGAGTAGGTGGACTGTAGATTCTAGTGTGAGGCCCTAGGTAGATTGACCGCACCTAAATTAAATTCACATGATAAGGGCTTAGGACCGGATTTGGGTTTAAGTGGACAAGTATATTCGCAATCGCGGCTAACGCAAGCTTTGGTTTTAATAAAATATACATATGCTTTTGACCCGAGTGATTATTTATCTCTGATTCCGTTGCATAATTCTTTTTCGAGGACAAAAAAAGAGTAAGTGTGGGAATATTTGATGTATTGCAAAATACATCCTTTATTCGTGTATAGTTTGTATAGTTTTGCGTTATTTTTAGTTCCGTTTTAGTTAGAATATGCATACTATTGATCAGATTGTGTTTTCCAGGTTTTGGTGCATAATATTGCTGAAAATTGAGTGAAAACGAGCCATAATGCTGAAAAGCCAAGTCCCGGAACTAGTTGATAAAAGAGTTAGAATTATTTTGAAGTTTTTGAGAGTTGAAGCTGGAAAGTTTACGCAACAGTCTGTCCATTTTACGCAGTCGCGCTACGCCACCACGTTTGAGCTTTGCCCTAGCGCCCCGCCACCAATAAAATAACTTTTGCTGACATTTGTTGCAGTCGCGCTACGCGACACCGAGAACCAATACCCGTCGCGTGACGCGACGGGGTTAAATGTCGACACTTATTCGTTAATTCCTAGGGTTACGTATAAATTCCCAAGAAACTTAATCATTAACCCTAATTACGAACGGAGAGCAATATTGGGCGATCTTGGAGCATTCTTGAAGCTGATTTGAAGATTTCGAAGCATACGAATCAGTGGTACAAGTTCGGGACGAAGAATCGAGGATTTTCTCGGGTTTTCCATTCCCTTGTTTTGTCGATTTCTTTCTTGAAACTTGTTATCATGAATTCTTTGTTGAACATCTTTGATTTGTTTTCGTTTATTGACATGCTCGGCTAAACATTTAAGCCACCTAGACTTGATGAATGGATTAATATGAAGATTTTACCTTTTTCGTTATTTGCATGAATGTTATGGATTAATTGTGTTTAGTAAAGAGTTTGTTTTATTGATTTGATGCACATGCGTACTTTAATTTGGTTTATTATTGTCAATTGCTTCGTATGATTCTTAGTGATGGTCTTTATCACAATATAGAGTCATGCTAGGGTTTTAGATTTTGGTGAGTGTCTATATCACGTAATAAATCTTAACTCTTTAGGGTAGAATTGGCCAATAACCCCTAGAAGTAATTGTTAGTAATTTACTTGGTTTTAGTGTTCTGCTAGTCCTTATAGCTGGAAGGTGCGGGGATATTGATAGGTCTTACCCGGCGAATTGCTTTAGACAGTCCTTGGAAAAGGTCGTGCCTTAGTTACCCCGTCGGTTTATTAGTCTATCAAGTCAAGTTAAATAATTCAAACTACCCTAGATCTATAATTGGAAAAGAGTAGGTCACTTTAGGGTACTTACACAATAATTAGACAACTGGAAAGACGTCTAATAACCGGTAGGATTAACGGCCTAGGTAGCGTCATAAGTTTCACCTCGAGAAGGGTTGAGGGGTTTAGTTGATGTCTTAACAGGTTTAGTATTATAAGATCCCGGTTCCATAATTCATGCATTTAACTTAATTCGGTAATTCTTTAGAAGCAATCCAGGATTCTAGTCTAGGTGGTCTCGTTTATCATATAAGAGAAGCCTTCGTCTTCTTTCGAATTAGTCTAGTTCTTAGTTAATTAATTAGTTTAAATAGATTTCCTTAGATTTTCCGTAACCCCCCCCCCCCCCCCCAAAACAATTAAACAAGTTTGTGTCGTGTCTGTCAGTGTCTATTAGAGTCTAGTTTAGGTGATACATAGAGTCTCGTGGTTCGATATCCGGACTTCCTAGGGTTATACTACATTGATCGGTACACTTGCCGATTGTGTGGTTTTAGGTCGAGTCTAGAATTAAAGCTTTTTAGTGTCTAGCTTAGAGAGTCTAATATAGTTAATTTTTATAGTCTGTTTAGCACACATCACATAACCAGCATGTAACACGTAACGGGCGAATCAAGTAACTATCACAATGATACTAGTTATCCACATGACTGCGAGTAGAGTATGCGCGACACATGTCACCGAAGCGAAGAAGTGAAGTAAAGTGTGTGATCCTTAGCAACCCCTGACTAAACAGGTGCTGAGTCCAAACTATAGTACTATCGTTGCTAAAGGCGGAAGGCAAGTCATCAGTGTATAACATAGCAACAGGTATTCAACTAATCACGTATTGTGTTTCTGATAGAGTTCGGCTAGCGTTTGTAAAGCATTTAAGTGTTGTGTTTCTGATAGAGAACGTATGTAACACCCAAAAGTGCGTTAAACGAAAATGGGTTCGAGTATACTCACAGTGCGTGTCTAATGAATAAACACAATCTGAAAATGGATTGAAGGGAGCGCTGGATCAGCTTGCGTACGGGAACAGAAGCGTAAGTCCTCCAAAGTGCTGAAACGGGCGAAAATCGAAGTGTCGGTGGGAAACAGAGGCTTCGTACGAAGCTGTGCCTTTGTACGAAGGTGTGGTCTTCGAACTTGTGTAGCTTCCTTTGTCCAAAATCGGGTGTGCTTCGCGTCTGTCTTTGGAAAATCGAGTGTTCATCCCTCCAACCTTAAGCTACTGATTAAACTTAGTGTCGGAGAGGTCTTTGTCTGAGTCATAGATGAGAATCGGCTTGTGATGCGTGAAGTCAGTGCCTTCGTACGAAGCCGGGCTTCACACCGAACAGTCCAGCTCGCATTCGTGGTTGTTCTTGGCATTCAGAGCTGTGTTTTCTCCTGAATCGGGTGTATTTTCAAGTCCTATTCAAGGCGGTTTCGAAACTACTTCGTTCCACTATCCAGCGAACGAAATATATGTCGGTTTTGGTCCGTTTTTGTGTAAAAATTAAGTTTAAAAAGGGTTTTAAAGAGTTTTTACCTAGATCTAACACTTGGTGAGTGTGAAATCTGTAGATTTCTGACTTGGGAAGCCGAAGCTAGGCCCAATACACTCGGTTAAGTGTAGATCCATTGTAAAACAAGAAGATTTGATGAAAAAGATGAAGTTAAGATGAAAAGATAGAGTTTAGGTGAAAAAGATGGAGTTTAGTTGAAAATAAAAGAGTTTGGATGAATTCGAAGCGAATCTTTTGGAAAATCGTAGTGGAAAACATTGTGTAATCATGGAAAAGTGGTAAATCTTACTTGAAAACAATCGGACAATAACTCGGCAGCGTTTCAGTGTAAATGGTAGCAAGTGAATGAAATGGAGAAGGGCTTGGGTATTTATAGAAGAGGTGGGTTCACACAGAGGCATTCGTTCGAAGCTGGCTGCCTTCGTACGAAGGCAATGCCTTCGTACGAGGCTGGCTGGCTTCGTTCGAAGGGCCTGTGTTGTGCAATAAGTTCCTCATTTCGTGTGTAGGATGCTTGTTTAATGCGTTTTGTTGCGTTAGTTAGTACATATATTATTTTAGCGAGATGTTACGTATTGCGTTGCGTTGCGTTTCGGTGTGTCGATCTACCACACCGGAGTGTTTTGAGCGAGTGAGCGTTTTAAGCGATTGCGTTGAATATCACATAACATATAAAGTACACACAAGTAAAACATATAAGAACACCCAGAATAACATTACTACTATTAACAGCGTTTGCGATTTAGCGATTTAGCGCGATAAGCGAGTGCGAAGGAGAGAGTGGTTACCGAACAAACAAACACACTCGACAATTAAAGTAGCATAATTCTCTGTTATTCAAGTTGCGTTACCGTTGAGCGTTTGCGAATATAAAGCGTTTAAGCGTGTAGTGGTGTTGTGTGATGAAAATGTATTTAGTATAACATAACCCTTTATTTATTTCGAATCTCGGAGTACAAAACGGTTACAAATCGAAGTAGTAGCAAACAGATAATAATCCAAAGAGTCGGGTTGTTACACACACGCACCATAAAAAAGATCACGAATCTCGATAAAAACAACCCCTGTTGAAAAGTAATTATAAAGTGTTGGATTGCCAAGCTGCTGAGATATAAACAAAAAACATTTTTGTTACATTCAAGCTTAGCTAATCGGGATTGCTTAAATCAACGTTATGAATAGCAACCCGATGAGTTTGTTAAGTTCAACGTAAATGATTTCCAGCAGCCTTGTACATCCTAAAATGGCTATATTTTAAAACGGCTACATTTTTATGAGGTTGTGTTTTTAGTCCATTGCGTTTTAGGAAAAACACATTTTTATGTGTTTTTTTGTCCATTGCGTTTTAGAAAAACACATTTTGAAGTGTTTTTAGTCCATTGCGTTTTAGGTAAAATACATTTTTATGTGTTTTTAGTCCCTTGCGTTTTAGAAAAAAAAAACATTTTCTTTTATGTTTTTAGTCCATTGCGTTTTAGAAAAAAAAATCATTCTTTTGTGTTTTTTGTTCATTGCGTTTTACGAATTTGGGTTATCGAATTTTTTTTCAAAAGTATAACAATAGTGTTCTCGTTTTAAAAATAAAAAAACACTCGTTTTATGGTGCAACTTTTATAAAAAAATAATGTCGTATGAAAAAGTTATTAACGTTTTAAAAACAGAGGGGTGGGGGGTGATTGGAGGAGAGAGAAATTATTGACTTGGATGGACTATAATAACCTTAGAAAAATCCACGCGCCTTCGTTTTTTTTGTTCAATCTCACCAATTTAATTTTAGCCATTAATTATTTAATAGATAGTCAAGATTATTTTCTATCTTTACAAACAATATTAAAATTTTCAATCAATGTTATAATCATAATTTTAAAAAGACCAAAACAAATTTATCAACCATAATATTATTTTATCCAAAATAAAAAAATTCTTCCCAATTACCCACTTGAATATAAAAACACAAACTCAACTCTTCTCTTCTCTTCTCTTCTCTTCTCTTCTCTCCTCTCCTCTCTAGTATTTTGTTCGTTGTCCATTCATTTTCATTTAGTTTTCATCTCCCTATCCCCCCTACCTTCCACTCTTCTCCACAATATTAAACACCAAAACATTCATTTAATCCTTTAAATAGTGGGTGTTTGGCTTTCCTTTTTTTATCAACTTCTGACTTATTTTTGAAGGAAAAGGACTTTTAGAAGTGTTTGGCTTTTCGTTTTTCATGGCAAAAGTCCTTTTAAGTTTCCAGAAGTCAGGATTTCTGACTTTTTTTTTGCAAAAGTCCTTTTCAAGAAGTTGAAAAGAAGGAAAGCCAAACATGCCTATAATCCCAATTCCTAATTCCTTTAAATAATAATAATAATAATAATATTATTATTATTATTCGCATCTACATTGGTTCCTTCAGCCACCCAAACAATCACACCGTTTTGGTGTCAACACAAGATCTAAATTCCACTACATCTTCTTCTTCATTCGAAGTACTGCAAATTTTGTCGGTCGGAATTTAATGGGTGTTGTTGTAGTTGACGTCAGCATCGTGACAAAGTCAAAGTTCTGATCTGAGTTAATATTCTCTCACCAAAAAATTAGAGTTCAAGATGATGCGAATGAGGACTAAAACAACCGAGTTGATCACCGTGAAAGGTAGTGAGAAAGAGTTGGAGGTCCGACCCGGTGGAATGCTGGTCCAAAAGCGCGACCCGGATGACCCACAACATCGTGTTCCTCCCCCAACTATTCGGGTTCGGGTCAAACACGGGTCGATATACCACGAAATCATCATAGCCTCTACGGCCACTTTCGGTAAATAAAAATATTTTAATTAAATACTCTCCTTTTTCGTATTGAATTTTGAAAAGTTATGTTGGTGTTTAGGTGAATTGAAGAAGAAGTTAACCGGGCCGACCGGTTTGCACCATGAAGATCAAAAGATAATATACAAAGATAAAGAAAGGGCTTCTAAAACATTTTTAGATTTTGTGGGTGTGAAGGATAAGTCAAAAATGGTGGTGGTTGAAGATCCGATCAGCCGAGAAAAACGGCAAATTGAAGCCAGAAAGAGTGCGAAAATTGAAAAGGCTGGAAAATCAATGGTGGAGATTAGTTTGGAGGTGGATAGGCTTGCTGGCCAGGTACAAATTTTAATTGTGTGATATTAATTGTTGGAATTAAGATTTTGAAGATTTTATTTTAATTAATGGGCTGAAAATTGGAAGGTGTCGGCGGTTGAATCGGTGATATCTAAAGGAGGAAAAGTTGCCGACAAAATGGTGTCTGATTTGATTGGGTTGTTGATGAATCAGCTGATTAAATTAGACGAAATTAAAGTGGATGGAGATTTAAATCGGCAGAAGAAATTGCAGGTTTTTTTTTACACAATTATTGTTATTATTATTCTTAGAGTAAAATACTTTTTAAGTCTGAGTTTTAGTGGTTTTAATCATTTGAGTTTAAAATAAAAAAAAATTTAATGCTCTGAGTCCCCAACTGCTTATTTTATAATGTTTTGAGTCTCTTTTTTTTACTGATTTTAACTAATTGAGTTCAAAATCAAAAGTACAATTGTTAAAAAATTGGACTCAAAACGTTATAAAATGAGCGTTTAGAGACTCAGAGCGTTAAACTTTTTGATTTTAGACTCAATTAGTTAAAACCAATAAAACACGGTGACTCAAAAAGAAATTTACATTAAAAATTTGAGTAAATATTTTTTATTCTGATGAAACTGAAGGTGGAAAAGGTGCAAAGATATGTTGAAACACTCGATGTTTTAAAGGTTAAAAACACGACAGGGAACAAAGGGAATGGGAATTATGTTCCTAAGCAGCCGCCACCACAGCCGCAACCGACATCACAACCTCGTCTAAATCAAAGCGATGCTCGTGTTGGCGTCGCCACGCAAAACCGGCACCAGTCTGACCAGTCCAACCAGTCAGTTGGGAAATTTGCACCAATCGCGGTGGCGGGTCAACCGCAAGAGGCGTCGAGTAAGAACAAGTCAGGGGCAGTTGTGGTAACCACACAATGGGAGACTTTTGATTCTTTGCCGACAGTTTTTTCGACCCCACAAATGTCAACATCAACTACCAGCGAAACAATAGAACACAACTTCAATTGGGATTTGCTCTTAAAGTAGTTTGTAGTGTCTTTTTATGTGTGTGTTTTGGACTTTTGTTCCTAAGTGGTTTGGCATTGCATCCTTCTCCATTTTTTATGTACCTAGAGTTTTTTTTTTCTTCAGTGTGTTCGTACCATTTTCCTTGTAAATAAAAGATCACTATGGTCGTTTCAGTTATGTTCGTTTCGTTTCACACCTGATAATATGTTAAGATCGTAATAATCATATAATAATCCCAACTCAGTTGTTTACCGATAATGATCCGAACTGGGTCACTTTTGGTCAATAATAGTCCGCCGTTAAAAATAGCTTAACGGAGTTAAGTTTTTTTTTTTCCGAATTTGTAAAAATGGTACAGATCTAAGAACAACTGATGAACAACAAACAATACAAGAAATAGTGACAAAAACGTGACGAAAATCTTATTTAACCAACCCAAAAGTGATTACCCCCCAGAAACCCTAGGTCTCACAAATGTGAGATCTAAACAATACAGAGTACAACGATACAGTGATGATCATCAACTGATGATCAATCCACAAGAAACACGGCAATCTCTCAATGATACAGATGAGAGATTGCAACAAAACTACAACCGTCTTCAACAACTTTAACAAACAAATACAGAGAAAATAAGAAGAGTATGTGTGAAGTATATTGGGGAGAATGACTGAACAATCAGTCAACTACCCTTTTATATCTCCAAACACTGCATGTTACACTTAGACCCCCAGAGAATACTGAAAGATCATCGCAGCCCTTATATGTTTCACATAGCACCCTTGAAACTTCCACAAAGAACCCTGGACTTATTTAACTGCACATAATAAAACCAATTGTATCAGATCACACAATGAATAATATACTGCACCTTTTTCAGCTTAGGACACAATGAATGAACCAAATATTGCAACACCTTTTTTAACATCCCCCCTTCATTCTTTTGTCCTAAACACATCGACCAACCCCAATTTTTCGCTCAAATATTCATGTTGACTTATACTCAAACCTTTTGTAAGAATATCAGCCAATTGACTTTCTGAGTCAACCTTTTCTGTAGTAATAAAACCAATCGACACTTTTTCCCTCATAAAATACAGGTCAATCTCAAAGTGTTTAGTCCTTTCGTGAAAAACTGGATTAGCAGCTATTGCAATAGCTGCTGTAGTATCACAAAACAACTTAATTGGTAATGTGCAGTCCACTCTTAATTCTTTCAACATATTAACAATCCAGACCAGTTCACAGGTGGCTGAACACATCGCCCTGTATTCAGCCTCCCCCGTGGACCTCGAAACAGTACTCTGTTTCTTACTTTTCCAAGACACCAGATTATTACCAAGAAATACACAGAACCCAGTGACCGATTTTCTGGTCACTAAGCATTTAGCCCAATCCGAATCAACATAACATGTTAATTCAGTACCACAACCCTTGTTGAACATAAGACCTTTACTTGGGCTAGACTTTAAATACCTTCACAATCTCAAAGCAATTTTAAGATGAACTTCGAGTGGAGAGTGCATAAACTGACTCAAATAATGGACAGCATAACTGATATCAGGACGGGTCAAAGACAAGTAAATCAGTTTTCCTATTAGTTTCTGATAGCTAGTAACATCGTTTAAGTTCTCTTTACAAGTACTTGTTCTAGCATTCACTACTTGACTTAATTCAATAGGAGTGTAAACAGGTTTACAAGCTAAGTATCCGAATTCACTTAACAATTCAAGACAGTATTTTCTTTGGTTTAAACAAATTCCAGATTTATCATATATCACTTCTAAACCTAAAAAATACTTTAATATGCCTAAGTCCTTAATTTGAAACGTATTACTAAGTAAGGTTTTTATTTTATCAATTTCTATTTTATTGTTCCCTGTGACTATTATATCGTCTACATAAACTAATAACACAATGAATACTTCATCTTTAGAATATGTAAACAAAAAATGATCACAAACACTTTGAATAAAACCGACACTAAGTAACACTTTTGTAAGCTTTTCATTCCACTTTCTAGGGGCTTGTTTTAAGCCATATAATGATTTAACAAGTTTACATACTTTATTTTCATCTTTATTATAATAACCCTCAGGAAGAGTCATGTAAACATCCTCTGAAATAGACCCATACAAAAAAGCGTTATTCACGTCTAATTGAAACAAAGTCCAATCATTTTGGACAGCAAGACTTAAAACACAACGAACATTGACCATTTTCACGACTGGTGAAAATGTCTCACCAAAATCTACACCTTCCCGCTGGTTATACCCCTTGGCAACCAAGCGAGCTTTGTATCTTTCTATTTCACCATTGGATTTATACTTTATTTTATAAATCCATTTGCAACCTATTGGCTTTCTCCCTACAGGTAAATCAACAACATCCCAAGTTTTATTCCTAAGTAAAGCCTCCATCTCTTGATTCATAGCTTCTACCCACTTAGGATCAGTAACGGCCTCATTAAAACTACGAGGCTCAACAGACTTGTTCAAATTAGACACAAAACATTTATTTTCAAAAGACAAACAAGCATAACTCACATACTTTTGTATCCCATACTTAGCTGTACTATTTAAAACAAAATCATCAAACCTTTTAGGAAAAGATGTAACCCTAGACGACCGTCTGACAGATTGATTATTTCCCTCAGATGGGACAGTTTCAACATTTGAGGTTCATGTGTCCTATGCCACGCCAGATCCACCTCTACTACTATCCTCAACCCTAGACTCAATATGTTGAATTTCATCAACACTGCTAGTGGTGGTAGATGTAGAGGGGACTGGCTGCTAATCATCACAAGATACCTCGTGAGAATCAGTATTCCCCTCTTCATCATCGGGAGTGACAGGAACAATGGATGAAGACATGTCAATACTATCAAAAAAAATTCAAATGATTCAGATCATTAAACACAGTTTTTTCCTGGTTATCTATTTGTTCAGATTTAAAAGGAAAAACAGTTTCAAAAAACTTTACATCCCTAGAGTAAAACTCCCTTTTTTTTATCCAAACTCCACAACCTATAGCCTTTTTTAACGTTAGAATAACCAATTAAAACACACTTTTCAGCACAAAATGAGAACGTATCAGAATCATCTAAGATAGTACTGAAACATAAACATCCAAAGTTCCTAATATGCATTAAAGAGGGTTTAAAGTTGAACATCAACTCATATGGACTTTTACCTAACAGCACTGATGAAGGAAACCTGTTAATAAGATATACAGCAGTCAAGACACAATCAGACCAAAAACGAAGAGGTAGACCACCCTGAAACATAAGAGCCCTAGCCATGTTTAAGAGATGCCCGTGTTTTCTTTCTACAATGCCATTTTGCTGTGGCGTATAAGCACAAGTAGTTTGATGGATTATACCCTTATTTTTACAAAACACATTCATTTGGTTGTTAACAAACTCAGTTCCGTTATCACTTCTAAACATCTTTATCCTTTTATCAAACTGAGTTAACACTAACTCATAAAATTTTTTGATATTTTCAAATACTTCTGACTTATTTTTCAACAAATAACACCAAACAGACCTCGAGTAGTCATCAACCACAGTTAAAAAATACTTATAACCATCTCTACTTGTGACCTTATACGGACCCCAAACATCTAGGTGAACCAACTCTCCAACACATTTAGTTTTATGATCACTTATAGGAAAAGGTTCTCTAACTTGTTTAGACCTATGACAAATATCATACGGATGATTAACAACTTTATTAACACCTAAGACATCTTTTAAAACAGTTAGAACTTGGTTTGCAGGGTGTCCTAACCTACTGTGCCAAAGATTAGTATTATTCAAGCTATTAAAACAGAAATTAGCAGAATTACCACTTTTATTAACAAAATACAGACGATTGTCCTGGTTACCAGTCACCAGGACTTTCTTTGACTTCGAATCCTGTAAAGAACAGGTATTCTCATTAAAAACAACAGTGATCTGATTATCTTTTGACAACTTGAAAACAGAAAACAAATTAACTCCATAATCAGGAACAAAGAAAACATCATTTAAAATCACCCCATCAGCTAACTTAATATTACCAATTTTAGACACTTTGGCACTAGTCCCATTAGGATGACACACTTTCAAATCAAACTCAGAAACATCAATACTATTAAACATATCTTTGTCAGTATTAACCATGTGTTGATTCGCCCCCGAATCAACAATCCGGTTATAATCAAAACCAAAGTTTATACTACTGGAACAGCAAATAAAACTACCATTAACATCATACACACAATTAGACTTACCCCCCATATTGGAACTCTGAGGATCAGACCCAGTTTTCTCACCCACAAGACTTGAGAGTTTTGCGATCTGCTCAGAAGAAAAAGGAGACATAGAAGAACCAGAAGACAAGTTTGATTTATTGTTAGACGACACGTTCTTCCCAACCTGACCTACCCTTTTTTTTAAACCTGGAGGATATCCTACCAACTCATAACATCTATCAACAGTATGACCTAACATGTTGCAATTAGTGCATTTCAGATTAGGGTTAGGTCATCTAAATGGTTTTTTCTTAGAGTCATATTGCTGATTAGACTTAGAAACAAATGAAACACTTTGACTTTTGGAACTACCACTAGTGTTTCTATGAGACTCCTCCCTAGATACAATAGAGAAAGCAACTTTGATAGAGGGCAACGGTTCTCTTGTTAATAAGTTTGTTCTTATAGGCTGGTATACATCGTCCAAACCCATAAGAAACTGCATTAGCTTGATAAGAGTTGAAAAATCATTATAATCTTTAGCTGCATTACAAGAACATGTGGGTAACTGAACCATAGCATCAAACTGTTTCCACATGGTATTCAGTTTGTGATAATATTCAGAGACAGTGCTCCCATTTTGAGAGATACAATTGATTTTTTTATATAAATCATAAACAACAGAACCGTCGACCTTATCATAAGTCTCTTTCAAATCTAACCAAACCTCAGATGCAAGTTTAGAAAAAACTTGACCTAAATATAACTCCTCAGAAACAAAATTAAGTAACCAGGTCAACACAACTGAATTGCATCTATCCCATTGACTACTCAGAATAGGGTCATTAGTTGATTTTTTACATTTACCATCTATGAAACCAAATTTAGTTTTAGCTTATAGAGCTAATCTCATAGCACTAGACCAGACCATGTAGTTTTCTGTACCTTTTAATTTTATTCCAACTATAGTCAATGAACTAGAATCACTTGGATGCAAATACAAAGGATCTCCTATATCCAGTTTACTTATTAAGGTTTGTGAAGTTCCTTCACCATCACCCATGATAACAATGCACAAACAAACACAAAAAACAAACAGACAAGAAGAAGCAACCGAATATACAAAACAGAACCACCTAACAAAGGCGAAGCTGAGTCAGGGACCAGATTCCAGGATCGTCACTCAGAGGTGCCTGGACAAGCCTTTACTCAGGAGCCCACACTGTAACACCTGTTCTTATAAATCAAGGTTTAGCGTATATTTTGTGAAATAATCATGAAATTAATGATTACATATACATCGGAAATACGGGTTTGTTAAAAACTTTTACAATTTAAGTGATATACATAATGTGATTTAATTCGCCGTTTAGAATAACGACAAAAACAACGTTGCGGAAGCTTTGTTTAACGTGTGTTCGGTTCTTGCTCGATGCTTGATCTTCATCCGGGACTCTTGACATTCACCTGTGATCAAAACCAACTTAAAGGTCAATTTTGATAATTAAATAACTAATACAACGAGGAAATTAGGAAAATCCAACATTGATATCTTGATCCCAAAACAATAACTCAATTCTGGCCTCCACCGTAACTTACGGTGGCACCGTAAGTTACGGTGGCCCCTGTGTTCACATTTCCCTACCGTACATCAGTAGGCTAGCACCGTAACCAATTCAGCTCCACCGTAACTTACGGTGGCACCGTAAGTTACGGTGGCCCCTGCATCATTCCTTTCCTTTTTTCCGTTTTTGACACGAAAACTTTCGTATCTTTCAATCCGCTTGTCCGTTTAACCTAGCGTTTCTTCCTACGTGTTTGTAATTTGATTCTCCATCATATGGAGTTAAAATCCAACATCCAACATAAATAATTTTTGAGACTTTCAAGCCTTCGACTCGTTACCTTTTTATCGAATTTTACCCATTTATGCATTTTATCAAACAAACATATTTGTTTGATTCCTATATCACCTACACTTCTTCAAATTAATGTTACCTACCATTTTAGGTTCTAATCACAGGTTTATTACACAATTTAAACCCATTTTCGCTCGTATGCTTATTTTGACCCGTTAAGGGTATTTTAAGCACATTAAAGCTTGAAATCGCTTTCATTCCCTTCTAGCATTGTGGTTCTACATTTCTTATCTAGTAACCTCCCACTACAACTATATATGTATTGGGTTTAATGTGGATATCTATATGTTCCGAGTTTTACCCCTCGGATTACCATTTTACGGCAAAGACTCATATAAAGCCCTTTGACCCAAAAATTTATGTTTTTCACTATCTAACTTATCCTAAGCATTTATATAATCATAAAACTTATTCCGAACCACCTTTAAGGGTCGTTCATCCGAATTAGCTTACAAGGGCAATTTGGTCAATCTTCATCCTTCTTTAACTACAAGGGTCCTTTAAATACTTGATTGACCCAAAAACCAACCCTTTTAACTATAATCTTATTTATAAACCCATTTTCTTCTAAAACACCATGAACATAATTCAATTTATTCGGTTTACCTTAAAGATAACCGAATATCTACACTTTAACATTGTCTAACTCTTATAGAACTCCAAATTCTACATGATGAGTTGTGTTATTATACATACCTGGCTCGGATCAATATATTGACCCGTTTCAATACCTTGTCTTAGTAACCGCTAAGCAATAGCGATGTACTTATCCATTTGCTATTTATTCCTATAACATGTAACTCGACAAACCATTAGACAATATTGTCAAAGGGTGATAATTTCACCTTTTGACCCGTTTATTTACCTAGTGATCTTCATCACTTCAAGTAAATGCCAATTTCATGTATTATGCTAATTTAAAGTCTACTAGCGAAATTACAAAATCAAGCATAATGTAACGGAACCGTAGTTACGTACCTTTTAAGCATCCTTTCCAAACGCGTATTTCCACCGGCTTGTCCATTTGACGATCCGGATTCCTCGCCTAAAGAGTTCAATTCGCAATCCATTTAGAACCCTTTTTCAATCATGTATCGCATAATTCGCTAAATCGTTACAATCATGCGTTTTAACTTTAAATTTCAATTTTAAGCCTTCTTTGAGGCATTTTCACAAACACTTTAGGGGCAGATTTTTACATGGTTATATAGCAAATTTCTAGCTCGTCACTTAGCCCTAATTTCACCCCAATCAACCATTTTACATGATTGTTAACTTCTAAATTTCTGAAATCACTTCAAAATTGTCAAATTACACTAGATCAACACTCTATTTCCTAGTGTTCATCAAATTACACATAACCCACTAATCACCTACAATGGTGTTCATAGGTTTCACTAAAATTTCACATGATTTCAACTTGTATTTGTCTAGGGTTTGTCCCTAGACACTATAGTGTTCTTAAATCATCATAAAACACACATGCAACCATAAAATTCAGGTTTTCCCAATTTCATGAGAATTTCAAGTTGAGAGTTTTCATCAAATTTTACATACCTTGTAATCCTCTTGTGATGAGGATCAAAATTCTATGTTCAGATTTCGATTTTGGGCTGAATTGAACCTTCAATTGATCAATTTTTGTGAGAGTTAGGGTTTGGTGAAGAACCCTTGTCGCCCTCCTGCTTCTTGTACGACCAGACACACTCAAAGTGTGTTTGGTGTGTTTTAATTTTTGTTTTTATGAAATTAAGTTTCAAGTTTAGCAACATAGGCCCCTCATCTTTTGTTTCTATTAAATGTTTGGTTGTTTTTAACCCTATCATAAGTTACTTCTAGAATATTAGCTAACTAGGTTAAAATTCCTAGTTAGTAAGTTCTTGTTTATTTAAGAATCCTAATATTCACCGGGTTACTTTTACCACTAAAGGTAAATTACCCGTCTTTTAGTATAAACGTGGTTTGATTACCAAACCCGTTTTCGGGGTGTTACACACACTAAGCCTAGAAGACCTAAGACACAAGACAAGAAAGATAAACACAAACAAGAACCAACACAAAACACAAACAACAAACAAGAATCACAGAAGCTAGCACAATCAGCAAATAAAAAACAGAAGCAACAAGTAATAAGTGCCGGTCCTCACTACCCCGACTTCAACTATCCAACAACAGAAATAAAAAAGAGTAAACAGAACGATCTTACAGCGGGTGCAAATCTTCAAAAAAATATCAGATCTGTAGTTTTCAAGAACTACAAAATCTGATACAGAAAACCACCAAGTCCACTTCAGGTTAGTTTGCCCTGAAACTTCAATGGTTTCAGAGACTAACGCAGAAGTCAGATCCGAGAAGACACAGAAGATTCCAAACCCTAAGATTAGGGTTCCGTCCGATAACAACACAAACACCACTCGATACACCAGATCTGAGAAGATCAGCCACCAGATCTACGAAGAACAGACGTCAAGCACAGTTTCCAAGAACAGAAACCCTAACACAAAATACAAAACGATCAGAAATAACGCAGCGGACAACAAGTAACAAACAAATCAGAAGCTATCATGCTCTGATACCATGTAAAAATGGTACAGATCTAAAAACAACTGATGAACAATCAGAAGCTATCATGCTCTGATACCATGTAAAAATGGTACAGATCTAAGAACAACTGATGAACAACAAACAATACAAGAAATAGTGACAAAAACGTGACGAAAATCTTATTTAACCAACCCAAAAATGATTACCCCCCAGAAACCCTAGATCTCACAACTGTGAGATCTAAACAATACAGAGTACAACGATACAGTGATGATCATCAACTGATGATCAATCCACAAGAAACACGGCAATCTCTCAATGATACAGATGAGATATTGCAACAAAACTACAACCGTCTTCAACAACTTTAACAAACAAATACAGAGAAAATAAGAAGAGTATGTGTGAAGTATATTGGGGAGAATGACTGAACAATCAGTCAACTACCCTTTTATATCTCCAAACACTGCATGTTACACTTAGACCCCCAGAGAATACTGAAAGATCATCGCAGCCCTTATATGTTTCACATAGCACCCTTGAAACTTCCACAAAGAACCCTGGACTTATTTAACTGCACATAATAAAACCAATTGTATCAGATCACACAATGAATAATATACTGCACCTTTTTCAGCTTAGGACACAATGAATGAACCAAATATTGCAACACCTTTTTTAACAGAATTACAAACCGATGTTTTAGGGATTTTGATCGGAACGAGAATACAAGTCGATTTATGTAAAACTTACATCGAAACGGTGCTCCAAACGACTTAAACTTTGTTAATTGGAAGTTTAAACACCCGAATTGAAGCACCGTTTTTGTTGTTTTGGGTAGTATTTCGAGGTAAATTTTACATCAATCAACTCGTATACTCGTTCTAATCAAAAGCTCTAAAACATTGGTTTGTAACTCGGGAAAAAACTTAACTCTGTTAAGCTATTTTTAACGCAAATTATTATCGGCCAAAAGTAGACCAGTTCGGATTATTATTGGCAAATAACTGAGTTGAGATTATTATCAGACAAATTGAGAAAGTTAAGATTATTTAAATTCAATTTGCCTATAATATAATGCAGTTATACATAGTGTATAAAGATAGTGCTAAGAGAGAAATTCAAACGGTTACATAACCGTCTTGTTTATTATATTCTAAGCATTACATAAAAATGTTTTATATAGTGTTCATAGTTTTTAATTTAATCAATCAAACTATAGGGCGGGGGTGGGTTTTTAAGGGGGGTGTAGATATGGATTAATTCAGAAAATGATTACTTCAGTTTTTGCTATTTTAGGAAAGCAGTGATTGCATTTGTTTCAGGGAACTTGTATTCCAAGAATAGGCCACACGTCAGAGGTGGTATGGGAAAGGGAAAAGACTTGCGTTACCTTGCAATGAAGAAAATCATATGTAATGATTTTTGTTTAGGAACTTTAATGGGCCATTTGTCAATCATAAACAGTTTTTCTCTTTAAAGGTTTAATTTTGAAAATCATCGCTAATTAGTATCACTCGAGTATCGAATATGTAAATATGCAAAATTAGTGCTAATAAATATCATTCTATGTAGGGACGACTTAACCATTTTGTTGGTGTAAGAAGAGGTAAAAAACTGAGGCCCTTTTCCAAATGTCATTGTTATACATGATCTATGATTTTTTTTTTTTTGGGGGGGGGGGGGGGGGGGTGGGGGGATACAGGTCGGTTTGAAACGGGACAAACAAGTTAAGTAAAACAAGTGGGTTATGTTACACCCTTACTCTTTGTAAAAATATGGTCAACCACATTGAATTCATGAAAACTGTAAATAGAAAATTAAATAAACTACTTTAGTTGATTTAAGGTTCTCTGATCAAATACATAAATTATAAATTAAGGAGTATACAAGCAAAGTAGAATTGGTTAAAAAGCAATTAGGCCTTTTGCAGCCACAATATTAAAGGGCAGTAAACTAAAAAACTCTAGTCTCAATAGTCAAAATAAATTTTAATAATAAGGGGCTGTTTGGCAACTTCTGAATGGTTAAGTGTTGAACCAGTAAGAGGTCTGAACCATTAAGTGTTGAACCAGTAAGAGGTCTGAACCATTAAGAGCCAGTATAATGCTTACCCGTTCAAAGACAAATAAATGTCTAACCAATTCATATTAGAGGTCTTAACCATTTAGATTCAGTATAATGCTCTATCCATTAAGAGGCAAATGTCTTAACCATTCAGAAATCTGCTGGTGAAACAAACAGTCTGAACCATTAAGAGCCCGTTTAAGAGGTAAACAAACAACCGCTAAGATTTTTTTCCTTTGATTTTGGGGCCCCAATTATTTGGCGGCCCTTGGCCAAAGCCTAAAATTTTCTTAAAGTGAACCGGCACTGACTCTATGTAGATTCTATGCAAAAATAAAAAAAAAGGTATAAGATTGTTTAACACATAATTTCTATATATGGGTCAGGGCCGGTCGACCATGTATACATACATACATACATAAAAATTTACAGACGAACATGACTTGTATGTGGTGTAAGTTATAAGTGGCTAAATTTGTTCGTCTTGCGGTTTGGACATCTGTATAGCATATACTAGAATCATGATGATAATTTGAGCTTGGGTTATCAGCACTATGATGTTGCTACTCAATTAGTTATTTTGTTGATCTTTAAGAAGTGGAGGTTGTTTGTTGTGGTCCAACTGCATAAACTTTTAGCTATGATATGTTATGGGCATGGTCCTGTTTCTGTTCCCAAAGTTTTGGACCATTTGCCAAAACAGGTTCCTATATAATCAAGTGGGTGGACTGTTTTACCCCTAGTCATGTTAAAGATTTTCAACATGTTCCCTAATCACGTATGGGTACGGGTCGAACTTGAGGGGTACGTCCACCATCTGAGCAGGGTGGACCCATGTTGATTATTTGGTGAGCGGACGCACCCCTTGAAAAAAAAAATTAATGTATTTTTAGGCAAAAAATTTCGATCGTGCCCCTTGAAAATATGGTTGAACCCTTCATCCGCACTCACAGAAAAAAATCCGGAGTTCGCCACTGTCTGGGCGATCAATTTATCTTTTTTTTTTTTAACGGTAGATCAACTGGATTTCCAGCTTACTCCAAAGGGCCAGCATATGCTGTTTAGACCCCTCAGCCCAAGTTCGAATCCCTCCCAGAGGTGTTCTCCCATATTTACATAATTTTGCACTTAGTAGGAATCGAACCTGAGGCCTCCCCAGGAGGAAACCACTTAGTAGAAAACACCCTGACCAACTGGGCTATACCATATTGGCGTAACTTGTCTGGTTCTAAATTTGTGGGAACATGTAGCTAGTAATGATGAGGTATGTTGTTTTGGGAGTCACAAAGTTGGGAATACATTGGTGGGCTTTATGGGTCTTTAACGGACTAACTTGAACCATCAGTCCACTGTCCATTCGATTTCTCAAACCCATTATTAGCTTAACTGCTTAAGTTGTGATATGGTTCCTGTGGTTTATCAACATTTCTGATTTAGTTTTCAGTTTTTCAAAAGTAATCGGATGAACTTTGTGGTTTGTATTTTGTAATACATTTAGTCCCCACCCAATAAATCCAAAGATTTCACCAGGTCTAAGTTAGGGACTAAAAGCATTATAAAATGCAAACAAAAGGAACCATCCATGTGACTTTTTGCAAAGTTTGGGACTAAATACGTTATAAAGGGCAAACCACGGGAACTATTCATGTACTTTTCAAAAGCTACGAACAAAAGTCAAAATTTTAGTAAACTACATGAACCATCCCTGCAGTTTACTCTTTAGATATTTTTTAGCATAAATGTTTGATAATTCTTTTGCTTATGAACAAAATGTCAGGTATTGAAAATTTTGAAACCGGTGTGAATTGAATATCTAAGAGCAAAAAAAAAAAGAGTGATATTATTATTATTATTATTATTATTATTATTATTATTATTATTATTATTATAAAAACATAATATTTTCATTCATACTTGTCAAGTTACATCAAAACAAAATATAGACGGGCAACAACTTTTTATATGTTTTTTTAATAAAAAATGATATTTTCATTTTTTTTTAATTTCGTTTTATGATAAAGATTTATCTAGAAAACTTTAGTATTCAGTGTCCCATTATCTAGAATTGTTAAGATCAAATATTCCTACTTAAGTCCGTCTTGATACAATTCAACTTTTTTATATGTTTAACATAGTCAACATATGTGAATTGAATATCTAAGAGAAAAAAAAATGAGTGATATTATTATTACCTTTTCTCATTCGTGATGATGAGTTATTTCTGGATTTAAAACTTCTTCTTGGAGTATTCTTTAATAGACAGCTAAATTTATAAATTCCTTCTCTTAAAAATGTGTTGTAATTTAAACATTTCTTTAGTTTTGAAATTCTTTCATTTGAACGTAGGAAAATTAAATACCATATGTTGATAATGAGACATAAAGTTTTGATATTTCATAAGGTTTTAGTCTTTTAGACGTATTTAATACATGATTATGCATGTGGTGATATCTTTATATTTTTGACATGTGAATTTAGGATCATGAATAGAAATGTAATATTTCAATAGTCTATTCACTATTGTCTACTTAATTATTCTAAACAGTATATTGCAGTTCTTTTATCTTTCTAATAAGCTCATAATATTTGTTTTGAGGTTTTAATACGAATTTGAGTCCATTAGAAACACAAAGGATATGAAAATATATCTGTACATGTAAAAACAATTTTTGATTAATGCAAAAATAATAAGTCCAAGATCATCATGATAAACAAAACGCACCAAATATTGTTAAAATCAGAGCCGGGCCCTGATAATTTGTATACCCTGTTCGAGCTCGAAAAAACGTGCCTTTAAGCCTTAATGAATTTGGGTATTGAATTCACTAAAGGTGTAAACCTAATACCAGATTACCAGTGGGCTAATAACTAATCTAAACCATAAAAATAGTTTTGTAAGTGAGCCTATGTTGGTGTTTGTATGGATATACCCTATTAATTTTTTTTTTTACATATACATATCGGATTTTTTTTTTAAAATAACGTGCCCTTCGAAATATCGAGCCCTGGCCGGTGGTACTCCCCACCCACCCTCAGGGCCAGTCATGGTTAAAACACAAGGGACTCATGACTTAGTGGGATATTGCTCCTCATAAAAATTGTTTGAGTTCAAATCATTACAAATGTAAGATTATATGGTAGTTGTAACAAATTATTGTTAAAAAAATAAAATAAATATAAGAGTTGGATTTTACCATCTTTTTGTCGTTCAAAGATAGCTTGTACTTGATAGTTGATCGGCACAAATGCTTAGTTCTTATTCTTTATTTGGAATTCTATCTTGTTGAAAATCTTTTTAACTATAGTTTGAGCATAACTTTTGGATAATACTCACAACATGAGTATTGTACATAAGAGCTTCATACTACATGCACTAATGACTAACGCTTTTTCATAGTTTGAGCATAACTTTTGGATAAAATATTATGTTCAGTAGAATATTACTTTTCTAATACTCACAACATGAGTATTGTACATAAGAGCTTCATACTGCATGCACTAATGACTAACGCTTTTTCTTAGTGAAAACATATCATACATTTACCTTAGTGTCGCTTGACAATTGGCCTTTACTTTTTTTCAAATCCGCCACTTCGGTTGCAAGTTGACCCATTTGGGTGGTCAAAGATTGAATCGGCTTATCCCGGATTTCGTTCTTTTGAATGCGAGCATCATCCATTTGGTTCCTCTTTTGCATTTCCATTTGCATCGCCTTCAACATCTCCATGACTTCATTTCCACCCGAAGAGCTTTGACCCGAAGACCCACCATGCTCATGACTCGCTTGATATTGCCTTTGAAATCCTTGGTTGTTCCCGCCTCGATAAGCACCTTGGTTATTAAACGGTTGACGAGGAACCAAGTTTCCTTGATTTCCTTGAAAATTCGGATTTGCTTGATTTGACGGGTTCCCTTATCGAAAATTCGGATGGTTTCGTAATCCGGGGTGGTATGTATTCAAGTTCATGTTGTAATTTCTACCACCGCCCCCTTGGCCTTGAATCGCGTTCACTTCTTCATATTGCCCTTCACCTCCTAGTCAATTTTCAGCCGCATGCCCGAATTCATTATAAATTGCACAAATTTCATAGATTTGGTTTGTAGTTTGTACATTAACATCCTCCGCTGCATGCACTTGAGTTCTAGTAATGACCGGTCTCGCTCTCCTAGATGATTGAGCCTTTCTCTTTGATGTGACCGCCATTTGTTCCAAAAATGCCCAGTCGTCTTACTCGTAATTGGTACCGCATGTACCATTCGTGATAGACATTAAGTCACGAGCATCTTCGGAATTCAGCCCCTCGTGAAATGCGTTCGATAATTCCCACAATTCGATCCCATGATGAGGGCAATTCTTGATCATCAAATTAAACCATTCGAAAGCTTCATGAAACATTTCACCTTGTTGTTGTTGAAAGCTTCTCAAGCTTCTTCTTGCATCGTTGGTCTTTTGGGCCATGAAAAATTCTTCTAAAAATCTTTGTTGCATCTCCGCCCATGTATAAATCAAAGCCGATGGTAAAGTGTAAAACCATCTCTTCGCTCTATCTTCCAACGAAAATTGAAATAATACCAACTTGATCTCATCCGATGAAAACCCCTTGCCCACCGATAGTATTGCATATAGAATCATATGCCTCTAAATGAAAATAAGGTTCCTCCGTTGCTAATCCCTTATATTTCGGTAAACTTCGGAGGGAATTGGTTCTAACTTTGAATGTCCTCCCTTGATTATTTTGAAGAATAACTACCGGTGAAGGATTGTTGGTAATTACCGGCCTAAAATGTGCTTCAATACCCCTCACGGCCTCTCGGTTATGTCTTCGTGGCACACCCAATCGGACTCTTGGATGTGGTGGACCCATTGGTCTTCGAGGCACAAATTGTTGAGGCGGTGGTTGAAACATTTGCCCCACTTGTTGTTTGTGAATACACTATGTCTGTAGCTTCCGTCTTGTATCGAGTCTTAGTTTATCTTGTTTGTCATTGCATAGGGCACCAGTAAATGATCTTGGGCTGCAACCATGGATTGTTTTGTGTGTACACCTATGTACTGTTTACATAGTTAATGAAAAATCAAGATTACGCTCTGATTATATCATAACACTAAACTTTCCGATCATTATATTACCTGGAGGGTTTCCGATCTGTGTTCCACCAAAACCATGCCCATGAGTACCACATCCACGTCCCTGGCCATTATTCTGGTTAGCATCGCGCTGCTCCATGGCAGTATTAACGTGTTGGGCTATGAGTTGTGCTAACTCTTCTGGGGTGATAGGTAGTCCAGGACCCTGTCTCGCTTTTGGTGACATTTCGTCGTTTCTATTATTACAACATAATAACAACATAAGACGATATCCAAAAATAATTCAATCACTAAATGCTAGTGGACCAAACATTGCGCATGTATCATATCCACATAATAATGAGAAAAATTTTTAAACCAAAAGAAACCCATTCGATATTTATACTAGAAATTACGAAGCTTGTTTTTAGTATAAAGACTAATCAAAATTTGGTGCGTCAATATCAACACCAAGACAAGTCCATAAGAAATTTCCTACTAAATATCCAAAAATTTGGCATGCAAGCCAATAAGGGTTCATCAAAAGAGACCTACAAAATAAACAACAGAAACTACACACAACAACTAACGCTTCAAACCCCGGAAGTCCAACATCTTCCTCACAAGCTCTTCCATCTCTACCATCCTCTAGTACGTCTGTCCCTCTAAGCCCTTCATCTGATCCTTTGTGGAGCCTAAGTCTCTGCGTAGAGTAGTGAACTGTCGGTCGCAGTGTCAACGTCGGTTAACGGTAAAGAAGACTCAGTAACAACGGGTGGAGGGATCTCTGTAGTGGGCTCGACAATAACAGCAGGTAGGACGACCAATGGCTCTTATGGCTGAGCTGTAGCGGTAGTGGCGTCCACCACTGATGCGATACCAAAAGATCCTCCAATCAAAGGGACACATCTATCCATGTCACTGACAACTGGCACGGTACCTGATGATTGTCCCGTCTCATGGATCGAGGGGGTAACATCATCATCTTCGTCTATCCATCCATTGCTTGTAAAAGCATAACGGGGGTCAACCTGGCTGGCGAACGCAGCAGGGTCAACATGGAAGAACGAATCAAATCCGGCCATGTGAATAGTCCGTGTAGTCATGAGGGGTATCTCTGGTAAAACAGACCTAGGTGAAGTCTCGAATTCTGGCTCACTACCTGAGTCATGAATCTCGATGACCTCGTGCTCGTGCGACATTTGTGACATATATATCCGTACAAAGTAAGTGTGTGTTCAAATGAAAAATAAGACATAAGGCCCAAATAAACAGATAATCACGTACGCACATAAACACGCAATGGTTTTCATACATGATAAAAATTCCATGTTTATTTAAAAATTTTGGCTTCGCGAATTTTGGACTTTTAATCTCAAAATTCTTTGGTTGAAGTCTAGAGTTTTTTTTCAGAAAACATTTAGTTCTCTAACAACTGTTGGCTATGATACCAACTTTTGTCACACCCCAAAAACGTCACGGCGGAATATAAAACGTAGTGGTGACGGAAGTTGGTGCCCATTAATATCTTGCTAGACGATGCATCGTAATGTTGGACATTTCAACTTAAATAAAACATAGTTTTTAAAACATAAAGTCTTAAAGTTCGTCACAACCACACCATAGTTAAGTTGTTTTGATCCTTATGGATCTTATTACGTTGGTCCCAAATTGTTTTAAAAGTTTGTCCAACACATTATAAAACCAAACATGCATCAACAACCACAAGATACGCCATAATTCCCGAAGCCGAACTCAAGTACCTGAAGAACACGTTAAAAATCAAGTGTCAACACAAAGGAGCATGAGTTCACATATCCAAATTTAAATAATTTGATCCAAGGAAAAACTTTCTAATTATGTGTTTATTATTAAAACATCCATATAATCTTTAAGAAAGTTATTTTATTTCCTTATAAAAATTCAAGGGTCAGCCATCGCAAGCATTTCCGTAGAACCTTCCGACCATAAACATCTTCCCAAGCTTACATATTAAATTGATAGAATCAAATGTTCCGACTCGTAAGTTAGCAAGTGATGGGTGTGAAGTGTCGTAGGTTTTAATGTATAATTTAAGTCCTTTTACACTTTTTAGCCAAGTTTTAAATTTATAAAACACGATATTTACTAACACTAAACACACATATGGGCAAGTGCACCCATCGTGAGCGTAGTATAGTGTTGGTAAGATACCGAGGTCGTCCAAGGACACAAGAGCTTTTAGTACCGGTTTATCCTCAACGTCTAATCAAATCAAAAGTTAGAAAAAGGTTTTTAAACAAGAAAAATAAAACTAACTAAAATGCTGAAAAATAAAATAAAGTAAAAACAGATAGACAAGATGAATCACTTGGATCCGACTCGTGTGTAGTGTAACCTTTGATTATTTCCGCACTTTTGCACTTTTTAAGAGATTATCTTAGTTATTGTAGTAGGCCCCTCTTTTGAAGGTGACGTTACCCTCAACCCAGTAGTTTGAGTCAGCAAGGATACAATCCTAAAGGGTCGGATTATTGAAAGATAATTAATTAAGTTATTAATGCATAATGGGGTAGGCCCCTCTTTTGAAGGTGACGTTACCCTCGGCTAAGTAGTCCGAGTCAGCAGGGATACAGTCCTAAATAGCCGGGTTAAAGTTTTAATAGTAGCTTACATATGAGGGGATCAAAGAGTTTGGACCCCCGCCATCCAATACCGGTGGGTATTGAAGGAGGTCCTACTAAATTTGACCCAGGTCCTTGCAGGATCTATACACTGAACAAGGCAATACTCTTACCAAACCGTTCCCTTAACCCCCGACTAGGTAGCCAACATACCTCCATATAGACCGTGGAGATATGAATGGTGAAAATCTTTTATTTTATATAGACAGTAAAATAATGCCAAGACACCACAGACAAACGATAAGGAAGAATCACCTTCAACATAAGAAACTAGTTATTAAAGTCATTAATACATAACCAAATAAAAAGTGTGAAAAGATTAAAAATAAAAAGTATTACACTAGACACCTGTCTTCACCAAGTGATGTAAGAGACTTAGGCAAACATGGCCTTTGATTGTCAAGAACTCTTACGATCAATCTTGGATCCCGAGACGACTCACACACTCTATGATGGATGATGGTGGTGGATGATGGTGTTGTGGTGGCGGTGGAGTGTGGGTGAAGTGTGAGAGAGGTGGTGTGCCAAGGGATGGTTTGCAAATGAACCAAGCACCCCTATTTATAGCCAGAACAGCAGCTCGGGCACGGCCCCGTGTCCACCCTCCTTCTCTTTCTTCATTAATTGCAGTTTGTCTGCATTAGTTGACCACGCCCCCGTGTCCGCTGGGCACGACCCCGTGTGCATAATCGTATATGTACTATCAAGATTTCCCCAGATTCTGCGAATCTTAGAGTTGACCACGGCCCCGTGTCCGCTGGGCACGCCCCCGTGGTGGGTGTGTAAGTCCCTAATACGTACTTGACCAAAAGTCGCAGCGGAAATTCGTGCAATAAAATTTCTTTCATTACAAACGTCTTGGCTTACTTGAATGTTCGTTTTAATATGTATATTTTACAAAAATAAAGTATAAGTCCTGTTTACTAAAGTACATACTCAATTATTCCCGTACAATCTATCCTGTGACTCGGTCTTCGATCTCTATTCCTCGTGATAACCGCCCGTGATTCGTACAACCTGCACTCACCACATACATTCATAACATTAGTACACAATACATAAACAAGATTCAGTCTCGTACACTTCCCATTTCGTTATCTTTCTAACTTTAAGCATTTCATCTGCGTATCCATATCCTGGTGAGGCTTCGATAATGTACCTGCATTACTTTTCATTCTCAAGGCACACTATTAATAACGTATTACTCGACGTATCTAAATCATGCATACATACATTCTTACATGCATACATACACATCTACATACGTACATACCTTACTACGTCTCTACATACGTATATATACACATACGTATCTTCACATATACATAAATACACATCTACATACATACATGCATTACTACGTCTCTACTTATTTGCATACACTCATACGTACCTTCATATATACTTAAATACACGTCTACATATGTATATACACTCTTACGTACACGTCCAAGACCTTACATACCTCTTATATATCCATACATTAATTACATGGTACTTAGACTTAGGTTTATAGCCCATAAACGTCAAAGGAGCGGTCAAAATCATGTTTGGGAGGCCCGCCGTGGTCCACGGATAACAAACCGAAGCCTACTATGCCCAAATCAACTTAGATAACAAATTTCAGGTTTTTGAACATGGGGAGGCCGTCGGCGACGACCCTAGGGGCGTTGGCGACGACCCTTGCAATTGCCCGTAGCCCAAAACCTCCGTAGACAGCCATATAACCCGTCAGCCAAAAACTGACTTTCTAGAGGGCGTAGGCGACGGCCCATTAGGGCGTCGGCGACGGCCTCTAGAAAGTGGGTTTTTCCTGCTGTGTTGTCTTGTCGTTCGCACGCACTAAAACTCGCATAACTTTCAACCCGTTTATTCGTTTAACCTCCCGTTTCTTCCTACATGCTTGTAAATTGGTCCTCTACCCTATGGACCCAAAATCTCACATCCGGATTAAAGAAATTCTTAACTTACGTACTTTCGGCTATTTATTTATTTACGAATTATCCGACCCGTTCATGATTTCATTAAACTACTCATTTGTTTTAGCCCAAAACCTTCATGAACATTATAACTATAATACTTTTACATTATCCGGGGTTTCGTACTTGGGACTTATGCACCTGATACCCGGTATGCGTTAAGCTTATTCATTTCATTCATTTATACGAAACAAACTTGGTTAATACAATTTCAGAACGTTAAATTGTTTGTCCATTAACCATAACTCACAACCGGGTATTTATACTATTAATTCTCGCCTCTGATTCTTGATTAGCGTACTTATGTACCATTCTACCCATACCCGGTTATAGTACCGTATTCATTACTCACGCAACCCTTCCGGTATAGTAATAAAACCACATTTTGACCCATTACATCTACTTAGCGAAAATCATCGGTTTCATACGAACCATCCTTATTTGTCCTCAATTATCATACTTAATCAACTAGCACATAACTTTACGTTACAACTAAGAAGTGATTACGGAAATCACTTACCTCATGCATCCGTGTTCATATTCGTTTCCTCGCCATTTCTTGACCCGTTAGCCTTTCATGCTTGAGTCCCTCTCGACATGATTCCTATACTTTCATGTCACCAAATCACATTCACATTAACATACACAATTGTACATGTTAACGATCATATCAATCGCATATTTCACATTTGACTTTCTTTAGTCACAACTAATAAGCATATGACATATAATCCAATTCATATCCTTTCAAACTCATGAAATTCATCATGTAATCACAAATAACACATATTAACATAACATGTACCATACAACTTCCTATAATCCTACCTTTACGACAACAAACCAAATCATGCTTCTTATGCGTAGTTGACCTTCAAAAGTCAACAGTTCATCATACAAACTTTCGGCTTATCCTCATGTATCCGTATCATCATTTATGCTATATCAATGACACTATATACATTTCTTACTCACAATGCAAATATGCTTACAACCACATGATCACCTAGTGATATTAAACACAATGTACAAGTCCTTAATGCATAGTCTTGACCAAGACATACATTCAACCCGAATTCTTGTATAAGTTCCATCTAAAGCACCTTCTTCACGTTAGTATACTACTAATTACATCATTACTTAATCTCAATCATATATATCAAGCTATTTCATACAATCTCACATCTTAACTTCACTTAGACATTTCATCATACACTTGGTGTGCGTACACCATTTAGTGCATATTGTACAACTAATTAAAGCACATTCTTTCTAGTTCATCCATGCATTAACATAATCTTTCACAAATCATTATCATAACCAAAAATCATATGTTTTATATCAAATTATCCATCTAACTACTTTCTATAACACTACTCTAACATCAACTTTACATAGTTCATCATAAATCTTCACTAAACTTCATCTTCTTACCATTTCTAAGTGGGTTTTATCCCAACTCATCAATATAATCAAAATTAAGCCTATTACAACTTCCACACATTGATATTAACTAACATTCATGTTCAATTTCATAATACATTCACGGATTACACATAACCCACTTCATCAAACAACACCAAAACATAAAATTCAACTTACTTGGTGTCAAGAACACTTGAGTGATCATAAATCTTAGTTCATGCATCCATTTAACCCTAATTCCCTTTTCAATTTGGCAGATTTTTGATGTTAAGGGTTTGTTCTTCCTTCTTTGTTCATCACGTCGCACACACATACACATATGTCTGATGTGTGTGTTTTGTATTTTATGTTTATAAATTTATCTTTCAAGTTGCCCAAGTTTGACCCCTCAAGTTTACCATCTTCCCATACTTGTCACAAGCTTCTTTCCTTAAAATTTAACTCAAACTTTAACTAGGTTATTTAAAACCGGTTAACACACTTCATGCCTTGGAACAAGAAGACATATCCGTAAATTAAACATTTGGTTTTTGGGGTGTTACAAGTCTACCCCCCTTAAAGAAGGTTTCGTCCCCGAAACCTTTCTCATTCCTACTTTTACCATCGTTACTTGTACTACATACACCTTTAAATCTCTTCTCAAAGCAATTCATTTATCACTTTATTATTAACTCTCTTCATGCTTTACTTATTCTACCAAACAAGTATGTCGTGCAAGCGTACCATACGAGCGTTTAACCAATTAGTCCAAATTTTCACTCAAGGCTTTTGAGAGTTCCTTTTAATAACATAATTTCTTCTCATGTCGACCGTTAAAAGTCAAACATTCCATACCATACCATATTTATCCTACCGTTCATTTCGTTCATAAATGCTAATCAACCTATACATTCTTACCTATCATTTAAGAACTAAACATTTTACTAACCTTGATTTCATTGCATAAACCAATGATTCGCGGCCCGTATTGGCCCACTCCTTCACAAGTCCATACCACAATCAGATCAATTCCGTCCATCCATGCGATGAGCTTCCGCTCATGAGCATCCTTTCATCAACTCCATTCGTTTTTATCTCCTCAAGCATTCTACCATTCTTATTTACAAAAATTAATGATTAGCACATTTCATTTATAATTCTTCAAGCATGGCGTTTATCAAATCATAGTGACCATTTCATTCTTATTATCAATTCATTCATCTTGACCCGTTGACAACGAGTCATATCATACACAGTTGACCCGTTAGAAATGGGTCAATACACATCCTTTACTTTCTGATTTCTGACCGTATTTCAAAACTCAGCTCATCAATTTACCATGTTTCATACTACAACTTTCAACTAGAATCTATATAATGATACTAGCCATTTCTAGATTTTTCTAAAACATTAGTTCGTTTGACCCATCTTATAACGGGTCAATACACGACCATTCTTTAACATAATATCTTCCATTATTCGACTCATTCGTAACGGGTCAATACATAATCATTCTTTCTTAGACCTTTAACTCATTCGTCAACTTTTGCAGTTTGACTTTTCAAGGTCAAACCGGTAATTCTTACTTATCATAGGCATATCAAAGTACACGTTTGTACTTCTTTCTACTCATGCTTCCTTGCAAAAATTTCATTACATCATTTCAGTATCCCTTACCAACTTACCCTTATCATATATACCCAAGTTATCGTCCGGGTCGAAGCCCGTCATTCATTATGATTACAAAGAGTCAATTACTACCACATTTAACACGTATCTTATTCAAAACTTCTTTATTTCCACTAGCACTTAGGTTTGCGTGCCAATTACGGTCACTCTTTTTATTATACTATCACCGTTTACTTTATATTTACTTATGTGACCCATTTGACTCAATCACAGTCAAATTGTCGATACATTCTTATGTAGGTTACTTTCATCCTCTTTATATTTTAAACCCGTCTTGCGGATTCAAACGCATCGTACACGTCTTTCATCCCTTTCACTTTTCAAATCCGTCTCGCGGATTATAACACATCATTCATATCTTTCATTCCTTTCATGTTTCGAATCCGTCTCGCGGATTTTAACATATCATTCATATCTTTCATTCCTTTCATGTTTCGAATCCGTCTCGCGGATTTTAACATATCATTCGTATCTTTCATTCCTTTCATGTTTCGAATCCGTCTCGCGGATTCTAACATATCATTCGTATCTTCTCATGTGTATTTAGTACTTTCAAATCCCCGAAAGTACTACATTTTCCTTCACCCTCACGTACACCTAACACCTAATTCTAACGGACATACCTGTAACAATTATCACGGTCTCACGAACGTCATACGTTTCTTGTGTACTGGCCAGGTACGCAATCCACATACTAGTTTCGTGTCTTCGTGTAATCGCCTCCTTATGTCCGAAGAATTAAGTTTCGGCACGGGTAACATTTTCAAAACTTCATTGGCACGTCATTATTATATTTCATTTAAAATTTTCCTTCACTTGCTTAATTATACCACTTCACATGCCCACACGTTAAATTTACGTACCTGGGGTCAATTTGTCTTATCACTTGCCTTAATGCCGGTTCTAGACCGTATTCACGGATCGTCCTTTCCAAGCAGTTATGCTTACCTTACACAGAATATAACCGTTAGTTTCTTCATGTGAATGCATACATACATGTTTTCATTCCATTTCTACCTTTAGATCTTGAGCGAGTCATGGATTGTACGGGTTCTTATCACAAGAGCACACAGGTTTGAGTTCAAGTACCTATCCTCTCGTACTTGATTATCTCAAACCAGGGCTCTGATACCAACTTGTAAGTCCCTAATACGTATTTGACCAAAAGTCGCAGCGGAAATTCGTGCCATAAAATTTCTTTCATTACAAACGTCTTGGCTTACTTGAATGTTCGTTTTAATATGTATCTTTTACAAAAATAAAGTATAAGTCCTGTTTACTAAAGTACATACTCAATTATTCCCGTACAATCTATCCTGTGACTCGGTCTTCGATCTCTATTCCTCGTGATAACCGCCCGTGATTCGTACAACCTGCACTCACCACATACATTCATAACATTAGTACACAATACATAAACAAGATTCAGTCTCGTACACTTCCCATTTCGTTATCTTTCTAACTTTAAGCATTTCATCTGCGTATCCATATCCTGGTGAGGCTTCGATAATGTACCTGCATTACTTTTCATTCTCAAGGCACACTATTAATAACGTATTACTCGACGTATCTAAATCATGCATACATACATTCTTACATGCATACATACACATCTACATACGTACATACCTTACTACGTCTCTACATACGTATATATACACATACGTATCTTCACATATACATAAATACACATCTACATACATACATGCATTACTACGTCTCTACTTATTTGCATACACTCATACGTACCTTCATATATACTTAAATACACGTCTACATATGTATATACACTCTTACGTACACGTCCAAGACCTTACATACCTCTTATATATCCATACATTAATTACATGGTACTTAGACTTAGGTTTATAGCCCATAAACGTCAAAGGAGCGGTCAAAATCATGTTTGGGAGGCCCACCGTGGTCCACGGATAACAAACCGAAGCCTACTATGCCCAAATCAACTTAGATAACAAATTTCAGGTTTTTGAACATGGGGAGGCCGTCGGCGACGACCCTAGGGGCGTTGGCGACGGCCCTTGCAATTGCCCGTAGCCCAAAACCTCCGTAGACAGCCATATAACCCGTCAGCCAAAAACTGACTTTCTAGAGGGCGTAGGCGACGGCCCATTAGGGCGTCGGCGACGGCCTCTAGAAAGTGGGTTTTTCCTGCTGTGTTGTCTTGTCGTTCGCACGCACTAAAACTCGCATAACTTTCAACCCGTTTATTCGTTTAACCTCCCGTTTCTTCCTACATGCTTGTAAATTGGTCCTCTACCCTATGGACCCAAAATCTCACATCCGGATTAAAGAAATTCTTAACTTACGCACTTTCGGCTATTTATTTATTTACGAATTATCCGACCCGTTCATGATTTCATTAAACTACTCATTTGTTTTAGCCCAAAACCTTCATGAACATTATAACTATAATACTTTTACATTATCCGGGGTTTCGTACTTGGGACTTATGCACCTGATACCCGGTATGCGTTAAGCTTATTCATTTCATTCATTTATACGAAACAAACTTGGTTAATACAATTTCAGAACGTTAAATTGTTTGTCCATTAACCATAACTCACAACCGGGTATTTATACTATTAATTCGCGCCTCTGATTCTTGATTAGTGTGCTTATGTACCATTCTACCCATACCCGGTTATAGTACCGTATTCATTACTCACGCAACCCTTCCGGTATAGTAATAAAACCACATTTTGACCCATTACATCTACTTAGCGAAAATCATCGGTTTCATACGAACCATCCTTATTTGTCCTCAATTATCATACTTAATCAACTAGCACATAACTTTACGTAACAACTAAGAAGTGATTACGAAAATCACTTACCTCATGCATCCGTGTTCATATCCGTTTCCTCGCCACATCTTGACCCGTTAGCCTTTCATGCTTGAGTCCCTCTCGACATGATTCCTATACTTTCATGTCACCAAATCACATTCACATTAGCATACACAATTGTACATGTTAACGATCATATCAATCGCATATTTCACATTTGACTTTCTTTAGTCACAACTAACAAGCATATGACATATAATCCAATTCATATCCTTTCAAACTCATGAAATTCATCATGTAATCACAAATAACACATATTAACATAACATGTACCATACAACTTCCTATAATCCTACCTTTACGACAACAAACCAAATCATGCTTCTTATGCGTAGTTGACCTTCAAAAGTCAACAGTTCATCATACAAACTTTCGGCTTATCCTCATGTATCCGTATCATAATTTATGCTATATCAATGACACTATATACATTTCTTACTCACAATGCAAATATGCTTACAACCACATGATCACCTAGTGATATTAAACACAACGTACAAGTCCTTAATGCATAGTCTTAACCAAGACATACATTCAACCCGAATTCTTGTATAAGTTCCATCTAAAGCACCTTCTTCACGTTAGTATACTACTAATTACATCATTACTTAATCTAAATCATATATATCAAGCTATTTCATACAATCTCACATCTTAACTTCACTTAGACATTTCATCATACACTTGGTGTGCGTACACCATTTAGTGCATATTGTACAACTAATTAAAGCACATTCTTCCTAGTTCATCCATGCATTAACATAATCTTTCACAAATCATTATCATAACCAAGCATCATATGTTTTATATCAAATTATCCATCTAACTACTTTCTATAACACTACTCTAACATCAACATTACATAGTTCATCATAAATCTTCACTAAACTTCATCTTCTTACCATTTCTAAGTGGGTTTTATCCCAACTCATCAATATAATCAAAATTAAGCCTATTACAACTTCCACACATTGATATTAACTAACATTCATGTTCAATTTCATAATACATTCACGGATTACACATAACCCACTTCATCAAACAACACCAAAACATAAAATTCAACTTACTTGGTGTCAAGAACACTTGAGTGATCATAAATCTTAGTTCATGCATCCATTTAACCCTCAATTCCCTTTTCAATTTGGCATATTTTTTATGTTAAGGGTTTGTTCTTCCTTCTTTGTTCGTCACGTCGCACACACACACACACATATGTCTGATGTGTGTGTTTTGTATTTTATGTTTATAAATTTATCTTTCAAGTTGCCCAAGTTTGACCCCTCAAGTTTACCATCTTCCCATACTTGTCACAAGCTTCTTTCCTTAAAATTTAACTCAAACTTTAACTAGGTTATTTAAAACTGGTTAACCCACTTCATGCCTTGGAACAAGAAGACATATCCATAAATTAAACATTTGGTTTTTGGGGCGTTACAGGGTGATAGAAGCTTCTACAACTTTGTCTTTTCTGCAGACACTTCGGCACGCCCCTGTGCTCATTGAGTACGGGGCTTGTTCAGCCTTATGTTCTCTTGTTTTTTCTTGGGAAGATGCTGTCGGGGGGTCGAGCATGTCACGTTTATTCCTTTTCTTATATTTATGTTAGATTTAGCTGCCTTTTTGCTTCTTTTGTTCATATGAGCTCATTTAATCCTGAAAATACAAAAGGAAGACAAAAACACACTTTTTCCAACATTAGTACTAAAAAAGGGGTTAGTTTTATGCCACATTTGATGTAATTTATATGTTGCATTTTGCACACATCAGCAAGACATTACGAACTATATATTAACAATGATGGTATAATCAATGCTAGACTACAAACAGAATATCAATTCGTCGTTTGACTTGACACAGGGCGACCGGTCATGACGGGGTTGTCAACCTGATAGATCTACCAGCAATTCCTCGCGTGCAATACTTAAATGATTAAACGACATTACTTGCGCATGGCCCATATCGAGGCCATCAATAATGCCTGCCTCATGAACAATATATATATATATATATATATATCCTACTAATAATGATAAATTTAATACATGATGTTGTACGAATTCCCCGAAGTCCCCACCGAAATGTAAGCCTATGACCGATACTTACTCTCTTGAGATCAAGAAAATTCGTCCCAACTATAGATTTAAGCAATTTTAAATCTACACGGTAGTTTTCTCTGAAACACCGTAATAATCCTCGTTTCTCCCCGAAACATATTTATTCACAAAAAACCGTTTCTACCCGAAACATAAATATATTTAACAAATCCATATATTTTCAATGAAAATATACATTTTATATATCAAAATGTATGTTTTATCTGAAAACATCTTTAAACCATTTTAGGCGTGTTCTTCCCCCAAAACATATACAAAACAGTAAAAAGAAGGGGGGTTTAGTGACCCTCACCTTCGGGTGCGTATTATAAATAGCGCAATCCCACAAATTGATTTATACACGTCCTAATATACGTAGGAACGATTTATCAATCAATATATATCACAAAATTCCTAAGTTTCTCCGTATCTTAGAATTTTTCACATAACTTTGAGCTTTTCTCAAAAAGTCATTATTTTTTTATTATGTTGGCACATTAATATATATATGGGTTCATATATATATATATATATATATATATATTAAGATTTTGTGACTTAAACGATTTTATTGGTGGCCCTTATCATGTAAATCTTTAACACTCCCGTTTATACGTAATATATCTACGATTTGCGCGTCGTAATATATATACATAAACGTGCACATCTACTAAATATCGTAACACGCGAAATCTCATTAACTTATTTATTTTATCATTTTTAAAGCACGTATACATTAAATAACTTACCAAGTTAACATATGTATTAATTTTCATGCTCGACAAACAAGTTAAACATTTAACGCGATTTTACCGATTTTACCGCTTTAAGCGTACAAGTGTACATGCATAGTCTAAATTCCCGCTATCATGTCAACACTTAACATTTTATCATATACACATATCTAAATCACATAACACATTTTAACACATAAGGTTCACCCAATAATAACCCATGCTAGTGTACATTGTAAAACGCGTATTTTAGTGATTCGGTAACGTTTTCGGGCGTCAGAAGTCACGTGTGACTAACCAAACACCAAGTTAACTTAATATAAGTTAAAATACTTATATTTATACTAAAAATATCAGTTTACTTACTGATTTAAAACAGTTTCGTAAAAACCATTCGAAAAGCCGATTTTTAACCGTTTTACCGTATAGTTTTGCGTTAAACGTTACCATAACCGTCCCAACTCGTAACGACTTGATATTTTAACATAATACATGTTATTTTCTGATTAAAATGATGGTTACAATCAGATTAGTACAGTTTTCATGTAAGTCACATATATCATGCGATTTCAAGTAGTTTACAACTCTTTATGCACTAAGAACAACATGCAAATGTAGCAAACTTTATGACAAAGTTTTATATTATTTTAACACTTAAAATATTATTATTTTTAGTATTTAGGGCCTGATTAAAAACCATCTTTATCATACCATACTTTATTCATCATTTCATGACCATACATCCACATGCAAGCTTAAGTACAAGCATCTAATGCATTCAATTCACATCATCATCAACATGCATGAACTAAATTACATCTAACATGCATTTAACTCATGTTCAAACATTCAAGAACATCATCATCTTTATATGATCATCATCTAATCATTTCATCATAAATGCAAGACATGTATATAGGGTAGGGATAGTGTACATTAATTCAAAAGTGTGAGAAGTGTTTTAAACCAATAGATCTTTGATCTAATGGTTGAGATCAATAGGGACCAAATTATAAAGGGTGTTTTAATATTTGGACTGATTTGAAAATTGTAGGGGTAATAGTGTCTTTGTATATGTTTCAAATTAGGTAATTTCTCCTAGTATAGCGATTCAATTTTAAACTTATTCAAAAAATTTGGACATTCTAAAAAATCCGGAAAATATGTAACTGCTACAAGAAATATATAACACTATACATCCATCATATAACACTATATAACACTATCTAACACCATATAACACAGTATAACACTATGTAACACCATATAACATCATATAACACTATGTAACGCTATATAACAATATATAACACTATACATCTATCATAGACATGCTATTAGAAAAATATAACACTATATAACACTATACATCCATTATATAACACTATATACCACCAAAAAACACTATATAACACCATATAACACTATATAGAAATATATAACACTATACAGTTCTGAACGAGATGACACAAATTCGTAGATTAATTCTTAATTTGTATTCCTATAATTAAGGGTGGCGGTTATGGAAGTTTATCAATTAATTAAATCAATAAGAAAATTATTTGTTTACCCTTTTGAATTAATTTATATTTAGGACACTTGTCATCACCACAATATTTCTCACCCTTCTCACACTTTTAGATTAATGTACAGGATCCTCTACCTATTATATATACATACCTATATTATTACACATTTAAGATCTAACAAAAAAAATTCACATGCATGCATATATATACACATACATATACGACACATATATACATACACACATATGAATCTAAAACTTTACTTTTACATGTCCATTCACATGATTAAAACCCTTTTAGAACTTTCCAAGATCACATGCACATCACTTTTCAACATCTTATTAAACAAGATCAAACCAAAAATCAAAAATCATATTCTAACATACACATATACATACATACGGCCCTATGTATACACACACATACATCCATTTTATTTCATTCCAAAAACCCATTTGTTATTGTTTTCAAGTTTGTGTTTAATCCAAGAACAAGAGAAACTTCCATCATCATTAAAGTCATCAAGAATCAAGAATAAGGTTTTTAAAGTGAAGTTTATACCTTCAAGATTTTGATGGGTTTTTAGCAAAGGTTGATGATATGAAGCTTGATTCTTGCTTGAAACATCTTAAAATCACCTCTAGACCTTCAAATGGACTTGAAATCACCTTGAAATGGATTTGGATTCTCAAGAACAAGGTTGGAAATTTGAAAATGTATGATATTAGGGGTGTTTTGGCCGAGCTTGTATGAGAGAGAGGAAGTTTGATTTGTTTTTAATTGAATTCTTGAATATTGGGAAGATATTGGAAGATTTTACATAAAGCATAATCATCACTTGATATCTCCTAGGCCAACAACTAGAAGAGAGAGGAGAGAGAGAGTGCCCAAATGTCGCCACCTACTAGCCTCTCACACATATTCAAATATATACATACATATATTACATATATATACGTTAAAAACTGGTATTTTACTGGATACCGGGTATTTTATCTAGCGTTTTAATCCTGTTTCATGACATTTTAAATTATTTTTATCACTCTATAAAAATAAACTCGACAAATTATTACTGAAATAATTATCAGTTGCCTTGACTGGCTGCGCTGACAGTATTTTGTCAGATACGCGTAGTATCGCGTGAGACGCGCTTAAACTCGAAAAATAGAGTTTCTTGGCGTTTTAATTTATTTTTCTTTGCGAACATGATTAAAAATTACTATTCTAATCATAACAGATTATTTTTAGGATTTTAACACTGATCGGGCGGTCACCAACGTTCGTTTTCTCATTTTGTTCATTACGCGATAAGCGTTTATCTTATTATTGCCAACATAATTTTTATCAAAGTTTGGATTTACCAACACATCAAATATCACACATAAATATTAATATCAGTAAAATACAGTCTTTTATTCATTCATGACACGTGTTACATTTGTACGGTACAGCCTAAATAGTCGGGTGTCACAATTAGGATTTAGGATGTTATGATTTAATGCTAAGACGATGTGACCAAACCAAATCCTTATAGCATCTATCTATCTTCATAGTTAGATTCTTGTGGGATGTTTAAAGTACTATACTGGGGTCCTTGATTGGATTCATTATGTACTTTAATGCGTGTTTACAAGTTGATGATTATGTGTTTATGTGGTTAGTAGTGATTTAGATAACGAAACGAGTGTACCAAAAGAACATGGTGGATACGCCGCTGGTACTTCCTATATATAAGTGTTCTTATTGTATTACCCTTGTAGCGTTATCTGAATCACTTTAGGATTTATGTGTTTAGTTGATTAATTGTACGATTATCCAAATACTTGTAGAATCTTCCATATTTTGATATGTTAGATTCTTAGAACGATATCCATAGTATTATTTGAAATCATTGACTTGATTTCTAACAATACTCACTCGAGTTATGACCGATTTCAATATTGTTATTATTAATCCATGATTGGATTTCTAGTAACACACTTACAAATTCTATGACCGATTTCAATGTGATTACAAAGATTCAAGTACAATTTCCAATGGCATAAAAATTACATAGTAATAATTATATTGCCATATACAAAACTCTTTTGTCACAAGTTTTCATAAAAATTCTAAACCTTTTTGCCATTCTTTGGCTCCAAAGATTTCATTTTCAATTAACAACTCTCGTAGTTGTTAAAGTATTGCATTACTAAACTTTTGCCATTTATTTGGCTAACAAAACCTATGCACTCGCCAGCTTTTATGTTAACTCTCATTTTCACATATGTTTCAGGATTTCGATTATTCAAGCATGCAACACATAGGATTGCATTCGGGCTCTAGACTTCTTTAATTAAAAGACAATTACATGTATTCTTTGTTTGTAAAACAATGTTAACATTATTGAAACAATTTAGAACCAGTTGTTGTAAGCAATTTGTAACGTGACTCCCCGATATTTCCGCCGCGTGTTACGCGATTGGGGTGTTACAGATTGGTATCAGAGCACTGGTTATAGGGAATCAGGTTATTAGAATGCCTTTAACCTTATCGATAAACTTCCTAGGGACCCAAACATGAGTAGACGTAGGATCTCTATCCTAATCCTCATCCTTATTCTTGCCACAACTACTCTATGATTTACAAATCATCTAAGCTTAGATGATTTATCCTAAACCCTTAGGCTTCATGCCTAAAGGTGTTCCCCAAAATGTTTTCCTCAAACATTTTCATTGAAATATTTCTCAAAATGTTTTCTCAACGTTTTCGTCGAAATTTTTCTCAACCAGTTTTTCTCAAACATTTTTATCAAAAGGTTTCTCAAAATGTTTTCTCAAACATTTTCATCGAAATCTTGGGTTTTAATAATGTGGACACATGCAATTCGGAAGAGTGGATGCCTGTACCCCAAGTTTTCTATCTAAGGCTAGAGTGTTCGTACAAATCCGCATCATCGGACCAGTCACTCTTACCTGGGAACTCTTAGGGTGAGTGTCCACTTATAGGCTAAAGCATGTCTTCGTGAAACATTATGAAAACCTATCCACCTTGGCTATGTCGAACAATCTCTAAACACTACGACCTTCGTGACGCTATCCAATCATATTACCTTCGATAATATGCTTTTATTCAAAACAATCAAAACAAATTTCATTTCTTCTTACGAGACTTTGTAATCCTCTTTCATTTCAAATACTATCTTTTGTCTTTCAAAATTTCAATTTTTTTATCATATGGATGAGAACTTTCAAATTTATAAAAAAAGTTTCTTTATTTTTAAAAATTAAACTAAAAATACTTTTATCTTAAAAATAATAAATTTTTAAAAGGTAAAGAATTTAAAACACAAAACATTAACTTGGTTTGTATTTTCTCATCCAAAAATATAACAAAAGTTTATTTCCAAGCACTTATTACTTCAAAAACAAAATCCACAACACTATATTTTTCTCTAAATACAAGAACGAGGTTTTTGAACAAATATCAAGTCGACATTTTCAATTCACTATGGTGTTTTAAACTTATGACAATTCCATGGAATTTCACTTATTTGATTTCACTATAGCTATTTCTTCAGGATGCCTCCTCACCGTGATGCCACTTGGAACCCTGGATGGCAGCAATGATTGCTCAGCATCTAGCTGCTGTACTCCCAGACATTGTGACCCAAGTTAATCAAAGCTACAACAATAACAACAACAACAATGTTATCACACCTTGCAACTACAAACAATTCAACTCGGCTAAACCACTCAAGTTTAATGGCTCTGAAGGAGCAACTGGGCTCCTACAATGGTTTGAGAGTATGGAAAGCACATTTCGCCATGTTCAATGTCCTGGTGAGCGCAAGGTAGAGTTCGTCTCGAGTGTTTTCCAAAGGAGAGCACTCACTTGGTGGAACGAAATCATGAGGGACAGAGGTGCAGACATTGCGATGGCACAAACGTGGGAAGAATTTAAGAATCTGATGAGGAAAGAATTCTGCCCACGAAGCGAAATGAGGGCACTTGAAACCGAGTTTTATTACCTCAAACAAGATTGTGGGGAAAACCATGCCTACACTGACCGATTTGAAGAGTTGAGCCTACTCTGCCCCACCATGGTCACACCTTTGGATCGGGCCATTGAGAAATATATTGATAGCCTACCTGATCCAGTCCAAGATATTGTCACTGGTAGCAAACCCGCAACGCTTAGGGAGGCTAAGGAACTAGCCGCTACCCTAACCGACTCGCAGGTTAGAAAAGGGAAACTTTTTCGACAGGGAAACAAGAAACGAACTGCTGGAACTACTAAGGAGAATCCAAAGGAAACAAAGGCTGAACCTTCTAAAAATTCTAATAAGCATAAGGCTTCAAAGAATTATGCAATTCCCGCACCAATTCCACTAAACTCAGTACCCGTTAGGAGATTTTATCGTGGAAAGCAACCTCGGTGCAATCATTGCAACTATCACCACTCACCAAATTCTCCATGCCGCCAGTGTACAATCTGTGGTCTTTTTGGACATCTAGCTGCGACCTGTCGCATCCAAAACCAAGCAGCCCCTACTCAAAATCGCCCTCGCTACCCAGCTAGAGCATGTTTCAATTGTGGTGATCTAAATCATTTCAAGCGAAAGTGCCCTAGGCTTGCTTATGCAAATGGACGAGTATACAATGTCAATGAGGCTCATGCTGATGATCGAGCACTTATGATCATTTGAACCTTTACATTTTCTGTTATTATTAAAAAACAATGGACATATTTCAACTATATTTGTAATAACAATATAAATTTCAAGAAGTTTTTCTTCATTCTTGTTATTCGTATTCCATTTACAAATTCCAATGTGATTACACTATGTGTAATATATAACTACATGCCGACTTCGAGGATTCTGTTCTTTAGGAACTGAATCTCGTAATTTAGCATATTATGATTGCACACTAGTGCATTCATACGAACTTTGCAACACGATCGCTACAAATACTATGTGCCTATCACTACTACTTTTGTTTTCATGACGTTACATACATGGTTTGTTTATCTAGTATGTATAGTACATGATTACAAATACATTTTTGCTTCGTATGTTGACCTAGCATACTTAGTACACAATTTTCAAATATATTTTGCTTAGTATGTTGACCTAGCATACCTGGCACATGATTTGAAAACATTTTTACGACATGTTTGCATTGTTTATGCCAATCCATGCTTAGTATATGATGTATACTACCAGTTTGGTTAGTGTGAAATATATTAACATTTGTACTAGAATGAAATACCTACTACTGATTTTGTGGTATGTAAAACAACTAGTTCTATCATTGCTAGTATGAAACACGTTTTGATTCAATAGATGTTGTGTTATGACGATGCTTATTTGGTTTAGATGTTACTTCGACCTTATTATTTGTTGCCCTCACTTAACAAGATGAGCTATGTGGACCATGCGACGAAACGAATAATTATGGGTGCACACTTAATTAGGAGGTTCGACGCATGAGAATCATAGTAAGCCTTGTTAAGTATGGTGGCATAAAATCTAGAGTGATTAGGTAACGGGACGGGTATGGTGCAATAAGAACATGGTGGATACGCTGATGGTACTTCCTATATATAAGTGTTCTTATTGTGTTATTCTTCAGAAAGTTACTATGATCACTTAAAGATTTTATGTTATCTTGAACCATTATGTGATTATTTGTTAATTGTTTATTAAATGCACTGACCAAGACGCAACCGGGAGTATATTATGGTGTTAAAGGTGATGATCTTGATGCCATAGGTATGCTGACCCGTCTCCTATTCATGAGATGCTCATGGTACATGGGATGTACCTCGTGAGATGTTAGAAACCGTGTACGTATGGCCAGGCTTGAATGTACACCCCTTTGTTTGCTAGGATTTACACAAAGAGCTTAGTATAACATAGTGCCATACAAAACAATTTTTATACACTTGATGACACTTTTAAAGATTCACAAGTTCTAAAGGTTTAAATACCTTAAGATACTTGAATATCCCTACTCACACTTTGAATTCCCCAAAAATTCCCAACACCAAACGGTGCTACACATCTTTGGGATCTAGGACTTTGCTTATCTTTCAATCTTTTCAATTACACTCTACGGTCTCCTTCGAATAAATTTCGGGACGAAATTTCCTAAAGTAGGGGAGACTGTAACCCTTGTGCAAAATTTCGGGCTTTCAAAAACTTTTTCTTTTGGAAGCGTTTCATTAACCGATACTTAAACGTAATCCATTTAATGCAACGTACACTCCGGAATGAGGACATAAGCTAAAAATACCCTAAATACCCTTTACATAACTTAGAAATAAGTTTCGAAGGGTTAGGGATGACGAAAACACGCTTATTCAAGTGCAAAGACTATTTCTGACAAACTACGAAAGTCTGCCGATTCTCGTATTTCCAAATATGACCTCATATACGAATCCGAATATTTTTGTACTCAATAAAATCTTGTATTTTATTGATATGAATGCAAAGATATCATCCGCTGCATAATTTCGTCCGTTTTCGTGTTCGTTTGGGCGTTTGACGCAATTTAATGAAAAACGCGACCGTACAACCGAACGAACTGACATCCACGACACTTTCGGACAAAAACCAAGCTACATATGCTTTAACGTCCTTATACAACCTAAATGTTAGGTTAAAGGGGTTAAAAATGGCAAACAAGTGAAAATACAAGTCCAAGGGCCAAAAATGTCAAAAAAATAATAAAGATTTTGCTTCTTCACCAAGTTTGATTATTTTAATGATCTTGGGGAGCAAGTTATGTGTTCTCCAAGCACTAAATCTGATCCTAACACTTGTTGCAATCTTGTTAATCCTTGGAGAACACTCTAGCCACATATCATGATCCTATGACTTCAACACTAGTATAAATAACCACCTTCATTCATTTCAAAACTTACTCATTTCACTTCTTTCTTCTCCCTACTTCTTCGAGCTTGCTTCCATCATTTGGAGGCCTCCCACTTAAGATCTTAAGTGTTTCCAAACACAATAAAGTTCTCATCCTAGTCTATTTCATTTATTTTATCTATTTTAAGCTAAAAGTCAAACAGTGTGACTTTTGGTTTTGACCATAATTGTTCAAGTTAAAGTTCAATTGAACTTTGCAGTGTGATCGTAATCACAAAGGTTATAATCCTGTGCGATTATACCTACTGATTACCACGTTTACTAATCGAAGTGACGAGTCAAAGTTTCGGTAAAAAATTTGCTTTTTGTGCATTTTACGACAGAACTATTTTTGGGTATCAAAACACCAAGTTTTAATACCAAATCAGTTTTATAACTTTGTTAGACATGTTTTGACATGTCTAACTCGTCACTTCTAGTTTAGTACTTGTTAGGGTCGTAAGTCGAGCGGTTTGACCACCGCTTTGACTTTTGAATCTGACCCGTTTGGTCGATCTTAGGATCCGACCAAACACATATTTGTGACCATAGTTATATAGGGAATAACCTCCTGAGGTTATACCTTATGGTCACGTCATTTGGTTAGTCTTATTATAGTCAATTGTCATATGCCTAAAATGACCAAAATACCCTTTTTTGCGCATAAATCTATTTTAAGCATATGTAACCAACTTTTTGACATATAAACTGATATTGCAACTTTATTAAACTTGTTTTGGCATATAAGACTTATCATTGGACTAGTTTGACCATCCGAACGCGTATTTACGCAAATGACACATTAAAGTAGCGTAAACTAACTTAACGGGTCATAACGGGTCAAAAGCATTTAGGTTTCATTCCAAATCAGAATGTTAAGTTTAGTAAACCATTTCATATGAGTTTCAACACTCATTTGGTTTATAAAACTTCATTCTATCTGATTCCTCGATTTATGTCCCATTACACTAACATAGTATCCGATACACTAGGAACCACTTCAACACTTGAACTCTTGATCCTTTGAGCTTTGTTATATCATTTGAACAAGACCTATACGCAACCCCAAGTGAGTACATAGCTTCCCCTCTTTTACATTTTCAAATGCTTTCGGGGTGATTCATATGTGTAACCAATTTATTTTCAAATGTATGGCAATTATGTGTTTACTAAGTGCTTTTTGTGTATTATTCCGATTATGTAAACACAAGGATTGAGAACACATCCTTATAGGATCTATCTATCTTCATAGTTAGATTCTTGTAGGATATTTGAAGTACAGTCTTAGATCTTTCTATCTTCATAGTGAGATTTTTAAGACGTGCTTTACACAACGATGGTTATTTGTTTATGTGTAGAGATTGTTGGTGATTTAGATAATGAAACTAGATTAATACAATAAGGACATGGTGGATACGCCACTGGTACTTCCTATATATAAGTGTGCTTATTGTATTACCCTTCGTAGCTTTTTCCCCAATCACCAGTAGGATTTAGGATGTTATGATTCAATGACAAGATGATGTGACCAAACCAAATCCTTATAGAATCTATCTATCTTCATAGTTAGATTCTTGTAGGATGTTTAAAGTTCCAATTTGAAGTCCTCGATTGGATATAATTGTGTACTTTAATGTGTACGTGACAAGACGATGTGACCAAAACCAAATCCTTATAGCATCTATCTATCTTCATAGTTAGATTCTTATAGGATGTTTAAAGTGCTAATTTGAAGTCCTTGACTGGATTTAATTGTATACTTTAATGCGTATATGACAAGACGATGTGACAAAACCGGATCCTTGTAGTATCTATCTATCTATCTATCTATCTTCATAGCTAGATTCTTGTGGGATGTTTAAAGTACTATATTGGAGTCCTTGATTGGATTCATTGTGTACTTTAATGCGTGTTTACAAGTTGATGACAAGTTGATGATTATGTGTTTATGTGGTTAGTAGTGATTTAGATAACGAAACGAGTGTAATACCATAAGTACATGGTGGATACGCCGTTGGTACTTCCTATATATAAGTGTTCTTATTGTATTACCCTTGTAGCGTTATCTGAATCACTTTAGGATTTATGTGTTTAGTTGATTCAATGTACGATTATCCAAAATCCTTATAGAATATTCAATGTTTTCATATGTTAGATTCTTGGAAGGATATCCATAGTATTATTTGAAATCATTGACTTGATTTCTAATAATACTCACTCGAGTTATGACCGATTTCAATATTGTTATTATTAATCCTTGATTGGATTTCTAATAACACACTCACAAATTCTGTGACCAATTTCAATGTGATTACAAAGATTCAAGTACAATTTCCAATGGCATAAAAATTACTTAGTAATAATCATATTGCCATATACAAAACTCTTTTGTCACAAGTTTTCACAATCAAGATAATGTATTGCAATACTAAACCTTTTTGCCATTCCTTGGCTCCAAAGATTTCATTTTTAATTAACAACTCTCGTAGTTAACGTATTGCAATACTAAACTTTTGCCATTTATTTGGCTAACAAAACCTATGTACTCGCCAGCTTTTATGCTGATTCTCATTTTCACATATGTTTCGGGATTTCGATATGCAACGCATATGATTGCATCCGGGCTTTAGACTTCTTTAATCAAAAGACAATTTACATGTATTCTTTATTTGTAAAACAATGTTAACATTAATGAAACAATTTAGTACCAGTTGTTGTGTGTATTTGTAACGTGACTCCCCAATATTTCCGCCGCGTGTTACGCGCGATTGGGGTGTTACATTTATCTCGTTTAATTGAAATTTTTGTTTAATTTCTTCTAGATCCTTGGTCAAGACACGTATAGTTTCTTTAGCATCACCGTATACACAACACTTCACACTCAGATCCTTTCGAAGTTTAGCAATATCTTTTCGTTGAGCTTCTATTTTTTCTTGTAAAGTTTTTCGTTTTTCGTTAAAGTACAATTATGCCTTTTTATGTCTTAAAGATCTAAGATCAGTTCTGAGTTGTGTAAATGATAAGCTGCTACCCTAGCTCTACAATCAGGAGTACATAAGTAATAATTTACCCTTCAGCAGTAAGTCCTTGAACCTGAGCCATGAATGCCATATTGTAAGTAGGTGGTTGATCTCAGGAGCCGTCAGATTGAGGTGTTGAATCTCAGTGCTCCAGTCAAAATAAGCATCAGACTAAACCACCATGGCTGTGTCAGAGGGAGTTCCACTGGAAGCAGTTGCTATAGTGTTTGCTGGAACAACAGCTCTTTCAGGATTTCTAGCAGCAGGTTGAGGAGGGGTTGAGTTTCTGTTTGCTTGAGGCTTGGTACAGTTCCTTGCCAAGTGCGCTGGCTGATGACAGTTAAAGCATCGAATTTTGGACTTGTCAATTCCCACCTTTCGGTCTCCAAAACTAGTCCTGGGTTTCTTTCCAGTTCTCTTCACAAAATTCTTCGCTTTGAAAGTTGCCATAGCCATTTGCCATGTAATGTCCATTTCCTCTAAATCATCTAGATGCATCTGATCCAAATCAGACATGACAAAATTGGGAGGAGTGATTTCACCTGCAACAAAAGCATTCAAACAATTTATAACAGAGGCTGCATTTTCAAGATTCTCCTTAGTCTATTGTGAGAAAAATGTTATGAATTCATTCTTCACACTTGAGGCTGCAGTAGCATTGAATGATGACAAAGCAGGTGTTGTTGGATAGAGCACATTTGCTAGTGCCGGTTCTGGTGCGGCTTTAGCTGATCTTGAACTTCTGAACATCTGGAATCCGGTTTGTTACACGAGAGTAGCATTGTTGGAAGTAGAGGGTGTTGTAGTAAAACCTGCAGCAAGCAAACTATTTTTATGATTTGTTTCCCGCTGCTTATCATCCAATTCACAAGCCTTGATGTGAGAGACCGTTTCACATAGACTGCATCTAGTGAGATCCTTAGTTTTCTTGATCATAACCACATGATGATCCCAGCTCTTTGGTAAAGCATTCAGAAGTTGTCTGTTCACCGAGGCGTTTGACAGTGGTAATTCGGAAATTGTCATTTGTGTGATTAACTTCACGAATCTCTGAATCTGGTTGTCTACTATCTCTCCATAAATGTGATTGAAATTGTTAAAGTTTTGACTTAACAAATTTTGTCTGCTTTCCTTCATATCTTCATTTCCTTCAAACACATCATGCAACGATTCCCATAATTCTTTGGTAGATTTTGCAGTTCTAAAGCCAATAGCAATATCAGGGCCCAAAGCCATAGTTAAATACGACAGTGCCTTGTCATCTTCTTCAACTATAGCAAAGTCTTCATCAGTGTATCGATCATATGGCTTCTTTATCTTAATACCAGGAGCGTCTTCTCTTTCAAAAGTGATTTCTTTTGGATCGTGCATGATACTTCTCCAAATTTTTGCGTCCTTTACCTTGACATGTTGCTCAAAACGCCACTTCCATTCGGGAAAATCTACTTCATCAAGCAGTCTAGGAACTCTAGTGGTAGTTCCTATGATGGAATCAAGTTCTTGATGTTTGTTCACAGCAACCAAGTTAGGGTTAACAATCAAATTAGTGGAGTTCATTGTTAATGAATTTTTAATGTTTTTTTAAGTCCAAGTGTTAACAAAACAGTACCCCTTTTCAAGTCAAGATCAGCAATCGAAATCAACACAGGAGATGTCCTTTTCGAGTCGAGAGCAATAACACTAGTCGGAACCAATAGGCACAACTTTCTCATTCGCAATCACACTCGAGATCTCAAGATTTCAAGTGATTATAACAAGTAGAAATCTCAGTCGGAACCACTTGATTACGAGTCAATAACACCAGCAGAAAACTCAGTCGCAATCTCCAGTAGCAAACTCCAGTAGCAATCTCCAGTAGCAAACACAGTCGGAATCTAGTGGAAACCTTTACTCGAGACCTGCAAAACCAACTTGTTAAAGATAAGACGAAATCCCGATAAATCAGGATTTCAAAAATCAAAAGATTTCGAGAAATCCTCTGAAAAATCTTCAACAAATCTCCGTGATTTTCCCACACACTTTCTGGGAAATCACCAAACCAAATAAGCACTAATTTCTTGAAGATCTGATGAATAGCAACTGAAACAAGACTCAAAATTTTCAATATCAACCTTGAACAGTACTCGCAATCTCCGAAGACACACCAGCAAACCAATAACAGTAACCGAGAACTTCAATCAACAACCTTTTTTCAGCCGTTTTCTTGAATCTAATGATATCAACCGAGCCTAGAAGTAGGTTATTGGCTCTGATATCAATTGTAAGTCCTGTGACAAGATCTTGCAATGGTATCAATCAAGAGTTTTGTATTCGTGCGGAATCCAAACACAAAACCGATTCAAGAACAATAATCACATTAGAATATGAATCAAAAGCTTATCTTTGCATACACCAAAAGATGTAGGATACAAAGAAGTCTTGTGTGTTTCGGATGGCTCTAATGTTTCCCAAGCTGATTAACCCCTAAATGACACAAGGGTTATCTATTTATACAAAACCAAACGGGCCTAAATCCCCTAACTAGCCCAGCCGAAACCACCTATCCAATCCACTATCTTGAACCAAAACTAATCAAAGACAAACCAACTAATTACATAACAAGCCCAACCCAATTATCTACTTAACCCATTATGCATAAACCTTCAGGTTCCAACAGAAATGTCTCCAATATGGTACAATTGATAGACATGGTTGCAAAAGTCGCTAGGCGCTCCCTAGTCTGTAGACCGGGGAGTTGAGAGTACTCTGTCTAGGCGGAGAGTACTCGGGGAGTACTCAGACATGTTAAATTATAAAGAAATTACTTTTTGGAGATTAAATATATGTCAAATAACATAAATTTACTAATATTTATAACAAAATACGTGAAAATGGTATTTATTCTTTAACATGATAGGCATAGAAATTATGTTTTATTATTATTTAAGTGAAACTAGGCCCGAGTTGACCTACTAGATTCAATTCTGGCCGAGATTGACCGCGTTTGACCGACTCCGAGTAATTAGGCGGAGTCGAAGAAAGTCACCTCGGCAGCCTACCTTGTAACGACTACTCGGGGAGTACTCGGCCTTGGAAACTTTGTTTTACAACCATGTTGATAGATAAAACCGCTAATTTGTTTTCTAGCTGCAAACATAAGACAAAGTATACCAGATCAGTGCTTCCAACTTCTTGACAAATTTACATCTGGCATTCGAGTGAAAGACCGTTATAAAGCAGAGTTGGGGTTGAATATACATAAATTATTGAAGGATAAGCTGCATCAATAATGAACTGACAAGATTAGATAGACCATAAACATTGTAGACATTGTATCTTACTTGTCACTTTATTGTAGCTATTTTTTTTAAACATGATAGCAGGTTTATATGCCTGCAACACAAGTAACATACCAATTTAATTAAAAGTAAAACAACGAATTTAGATCTACTGAAAAATATTACAAACGGGTGAATAAGAGCAGTAACTCGGGGCGTTAGTATAGATATGAATACACATCATGGAAGTTTCGTTGCTGGAATCGAGTATCCAAAATCATGGAATGTGAATGCGGGTCTTGAAGTATAAGGCACCACAATCATCATTAGGTATGCAATAAATTTCATAATACCTAACCACAAAATTGAAGTTAACAATAGTTAAATTTACAACAAACTGAACAAAATTAAGGTATACAATACTAATAAACAAACCAATGACTTACATGAAACCTAATTGAATAGGACCTAGAGCAACAATAAGAACATAGGTGAGAACAGAAATAGGTCGATCTCTGATCATCTGAGATGATGTCATCGTGATATATTGTGTCCAACCCATATGGTACCCACTGCCGGTATGAAGAAACAGTATCTGAAGATCTGTATCGGACATTCTGTCTTCATTATCATCTTTGAAACTCATTGTTTATCGACAGTTGATTTGTATTTATACTAAATCCGCTACCATTGGCATCTCCGTGATCCAAATATTTGAAATCAAATCTACACATTGTGGATTGAGAAACACATACGAAGGATTCAGAAAAACATACCATGACTAAGATGAACTAGATGAATATGAAATTGAGATATGAAATTGCCCTAGTTGAAATCGCATATGTGAATATTGGCTGACATTTAGGGTTGGGACTGTAATATGATTGAAACAAATTTGGGGAAGATAAAAAGGAAAGTCGGTCTCAATAATGATCAGAGCAAAGTTACAGGCATTTGAGTGAATAGCAAGGAGAAAGAACTTATTGTGATTTTACTGCTCTAAAGTTTCATTAATCATTGTATGCCACGTGGCAATTAATGGTTTAAATGAAGGCCAAGTGGCCATAATTTGTTTTTATTTATTATAATATATAAAAACAGGGCGCTTTGGAGGAAGGTTGTGGACGCTATACATGGTTCGAATAGAATATGGGAAACAATTCAGTGTAATAATCGCTTCTCAGGCGCTTGGTCTAGATTGGTGAAAGTCGGCTATAGTCTTAAAGTGAATGGTAATGGCTTTGTCAATATGGTCCGAGGGGTCGTGGGCGACAGTTCGACTATTAAATTCTGGATTGATCTTTGGCTTACGACGGAACCGTTAAAGATTAAATTTCCTTCTTTGTTTCGGTTTGAGGATCAGAAACGTTGCACTGTGGCAGATAGAGTTTTCGATCATAATAGCCCTCCCACCATTTGTTGGAATTGGAAGCATTATCCGAATAATGGCCTTGAAGTGGACGAGCTCATTCAGTGTCATCGAGTTCCTTCGAGAGTTCAGCTTAGCGGCCGAGAGGATTCTTGGGCCTGGAACCAGGATTCGGGTGAAGGCTACTCGGTTAAGGAAGCCCGAAAATGGATAAAAGGTAGCGGTTCTAGTGTAGATAATACGATTTATAATTGGTGCAAGTGGATCCCGAGCAAATGTAATATATTCATGTGGAGGGCTAGCTTGGATAGAATCCCCACCAAAAGTGCCCTCCTTCATCGAAATGTCAATGTAGGAGATGGAACGGTTGACCATTTGTTTTCGGGTTGTAGGGTAGTGTGTGGAGTTTGGGATGCTATTGCTTCTTGGTGCAAAATTCCACGATTCTTTGTGTTTTCTCTATCCGATGTGTTACATATTACAGATCAATTGATTTATCCAGCGAAAAAGAAGGAGATAATCTACGACATCATCATTATCGTGTGTTGGCGAATTTGGAAGGCAAGGAACGAAAAGGTTTTCAACGGAGTGGATTCGAATGTAGTTCACATTGTTTCGGATGTGAAGTCTTTGGGTTTCCTATGGTTTAGAAGTAGACACAAGGAGGGTTCGATAGATTGGAGAAATTGGTGTAATTTTATTTTCCCGTTGATGTAACATTTTTTTGCGTTTGTCTATCTCTTTCTTGGAGATAGTCGTCGCGGTTGTGTTTTATGAATTTCGCCTTTAAAAAAAATTATTATAATATATAGATATAGATATAGATATAAATATAGATTGTTGTAGATTTGGTAAGATAACAAAAATACCAAACTTTGGAAGGGGCAACCATGAAAAGTCAAATCTTCAAATAGATATATTGCTACGCGTTTATCCACTTTACCCCAAATCTAGATGACTTTCGGTTGCATATCTTCCTACATGTCTTTATAAAGAAGGAATGAACCAAATTCACCACCTTTTCAATCATCAGATCACGATAGATGTTATTTATATACACCGCCAAAATTTACTTGATACACTACGATAGTGTTTGGATAGTGTTTGGTATGCAAGAATGAGGGTGCAATGAAATTGATCATTATGAGAGAATAAAGAAAAAAATGTTTGGTTGGTCAATGGAATGGAATTACCCATTCCATAAAACATTTCATTCCCACAAAATTATTTCATCCACCATCCATGTTTTTTTTATTCCATCTACTTTTACACCATTCATCAACGACAACACAACGCACCACCTTCACCACCACCCACCACCGACGCCACCGCCGCCACCACCCACAACCCCCACCGCTTCCGTTGCCACCACCACCGCCACCCACCCGCCACCGTTGCTACCAATCGCCGCCACCAACCACCACCACTGGCAACGCCACTCACCACTGCAACCCATCACCACCATCGACACCACCACCACCAACCACCACAGCCACCGTTTGTCGCTACCAACCACCACCGACGACGACCGCCGCCGCCACCCCCCCTCACCGCCAACTGCCGTCACCGGCGCACCACCACTCGCCGCCACCCACCACTGCCACCTATAACCACCCACAATCACTACCACCGACCACCACCGCCACTTACCGTTGATTTTATTCCTTCGTTTTTCTTGCCTATGAAACAGTACACAATAATAATTTATTCCATTCACACATGGTAACCAAACAAGATATGGAATGGTAATGACTCATTGCATTCCCTCGTCAATTCCATTACGACATACCAAACAAACCCTACGGGTATATAATATTATTGAAATTTATGGTGTATTAGATTTTTTTTTTTTTGGGAACGACGACTTTCTTGTATTAGACTACCGCACTCCGCAAATTGGAAAGCCCCGTTGCCCTACCCCGGCCAGACTATGTTATCTTAATCGGGCCCACGCTGGCTTCAGAGTTTGGCTTGGACGTTCCCCCGGGAAACCATACCGCCGGCTGCCATTTGACAGTCGTGCCACCACAAGAGCAGAACTCTCTGGCGTAACAAACGTTGGGACGAAAACCCGGGTAGGCTTAGGATAGAGCCTGACACCTCTGCAAGAAGGCTAGGTTATATCTATCGTTGACTTATCCACCAAAGTAATACAAGTGAAGATTGAACTTGAGTTTCCATTAGAGAAACTAAGTCACCCTACCACTAGGCTACAAATGATGGATTGTATTAGAAAAATTTAGTGTTATGTCATCTATAACATTATGAAGCAATTAAGCATTACTTCATACAATAACCTCCAAATGGAAGTAAAACTATGGTGAAAGGTTATTGATATACATGCGGACATGTTTGCAATTGTATTCAAGGTGCATAACTTGACAATAGTACAGACGTGTCACTTGATTACATACCACCTATATTGTATTCTTATACTACATAATTATAATAGTACAGACGTCTCACTTGACAATTAGGATTTTAATTATGATTATAAGAATTACATAGATTCTGTTTTGAATTTCATAATTAATTTCTTGTTGTGCAGCATTTCTAGACAACAAAGCTAACTAGGTTAAGGTTGATTTTTTTTTTTTTTTTTTTTTTTATCAGGGTCCGTTGAAAAATATATAGTTGAAAATTTAGGATTGATGGTAAGAATATTTTCGGTTAGAATTATTATTGGTCAATTGAGAAAAGATTAGATTATTAAATTTCAATTTATATACAAATTTTGTTTGACATAACAGTTAATTTATTACTATGTAGTTAAAGATATACAAATTTTAATGTCTGATTTCTTGTATAAAAATGCTTAGGTATCATTAAATCTTAACATGTTTATATTAACTAATAATGTGTGCCTAAATACTTTATGGTATAATATTATTTTTTTTAACTTGTAAATAAAAAGATGCATTCAACTCATAAATATTAGGAAAAATCACAGAAGAATGACAAGTAAACGAGCAACAAAAAGCGTCGCAACCCTCTTTTGAATAACAAATCCGATCCTACCGAAAACAAAACTATGGTTCCTCAAAATTATGAAATTGCTATGTACAACCTTCCGTACTTTGCCCTGGAAACCGACACCTTCAGTAGTAAGGGAGGCAAAAGTATCAAAGTCAAAGTAAATGAAGACATGTTGATTCTCATCATACGTTTTTTTCATGCTTAGCTTCGAAAGCAAGGCTACGATAGCATTCTTGTATTTTTTATAACAACTTGAAAGTCAAAAGTTGTATTTTTTTAGTCAGCCTTTTATTTTTCCTTTAGAAAATCCAGATTTTTATAATAGAACATTCTTTTACATAAGACAGATAATTTCTTTAATAGTTCACTCAGTTCGCAAATACACTAATTTTTACTCTAGAACCCCACCCTATATATATATATATAGGGTATGGTTCATACGAGAACCATGTTTATTGCGAGAACTACGAGAACCAATATAAACACAACAAAATAAACTCATTACACCACCACCCAAAACCTAAAAAAACCTAAACCTCCACCCCACCCCCAAAAACCTAAAAAAACCTAACCCCGCCCCCACCCCCAAAAAGCTAAAACCCCCACCTCCCCCCTCCCCCCCCCCCCAAAAAAAAAACCTAAAAAAATCTAAAAAACACACAATTTTTTTTGGTTAATGTTTTTTGATGACGAAAAGTAGCGAATTTTTAGATTAATTTAGGTATTTTTAGTTGTGTTCGCATTGGTTCTCGCAATAAAATGTGGTTCCTAACGGATCCTTCTCCTATATATATATATATATATATATATATATATATGTATGTATGTAGTATGAAGTTCGTTGGTGAACATTAAAAAAATGATGAACCGGGGAACACTCTTAAAAATTTAACTTAACATGTTAAAAATCAATTTTTTAAAATTTTTTCGACGCTTTTCTTTATATATACTTTTTGAAGCATTTTTAATAAAAAATCAAAAGCTAAAAATATAAAAAATAGTTAAAAAGGGCTTCATTTTTTTTCACAAAAATGATTTTTGTATTGGAATAGTTTATACCTATTTTTTATAAGAAAAAGCGTTGAAAAAAAATTTAAAAAAGTTGATTTTTAACATGATAACTTAATCTTATAAGATATATTTTTGTAAACTGTTTTTTTATATTTTTTAGTTTTTAGTTTTTTTATTAAAAATGTTTCTACATGTATTTATAAGGAAAAACACCGAATTTTTGTTAGAAAAAGTTAATTTTTAACATGTTAAGTTGAATTTTTAAAAGTGTTCTCCAATTTCCCACTTTTTTATTATTCCCCAATAAACTCTCGGCCATTTACTTGTCTTATGCTTTGAGTCACTCACAAAAATAATGTATGACTAGTATTTCCACCCTCATCTTTGTAAAGAAAATGTGTTTGAAATTATCCGACCAAGGTTATACAATAATGGACGTTACGAATGTCACGAACGCATTTAGTATAAATTGTCTCTTTTCTAACCACAAAACCAATTTATATATTCGAATGCACCTATAATACCGAACAAGTTTTAATCCGATATTATCCTTTGACGTTGTTGTAAGCCTTCAATATGGAATCTACTTTATAAAAAGGGATAGCTTGATCTCATCTCGATCACTAGGGTTTATCCACACGTTTGATATACATCCTTAGATTTTATTCCACTATCCCATGCTTTCAATCTCCATAGTCCATACGGGTTCTCCTCACTTTTTTTCCTTGTGATTATCCTTTTTACACTTTTAGTTAGTTAATCATTCACTTATTATTTCTAGATTTAAACAATCATCATGTAGGAAAAAGGAGAAACACTAAGTTATTTTAGTTATCTATATTTGTTGGTTAATTAAATATGTAAGTACAAAAGTTAACATCACCTAGTTTTTTTTTTTGGTCAAGCGTCATTAGAATAATGATTAGAGTGATATGTAAAAGATTAGCATTTCTCGAGGAAAAAGTTTGTATTGGAGAATGAATTTGATATATGGCATGTTAGGTAAGTTTGGATGAGTGTTTAAATATGATTATGCAATAAGCAGTCACGCATGAGTAGTTAACTTTTTTTTCAAAATTTTAACTTTTGAGAATATAAATGATAAAATGAACTGATGACGTGGGGAGCTTAAAGCTTAATAAACTGTCCAGAGTACAAAATTGTTTAAAAGTTTGAAAACCAAAAGGGTTTGAAAGTAGGCAGCTGTCATAAGTAGCAAAAGGAACAAGACAATGTCTAGTCATATCATACTTTACGTGTGGACTCTCCCATCCAGCAGCAATCAACTCATGTGGAAGAATAAACTCTATTATCCGCAGGTCAAAAGTCTTTCACTAACAAAAAATGGTAAGTTTCCCACTCCATTCTTGGATCAAGGGTCAAGAGCTTCTTTTTATAGAAGATCTTTTCTTCTATAAATAGCAGAGATGCCTTTGACTCAAACAACTACACCATATTCTCCTTTCTCTCTCTCTAGATCTTGCATTTTGAATGATCTATTCTTTACTTCAAACTTTAAATAACACTAACACATGAACATTCTGGGTTGAAGATCCTTCAATCCAGGATTCAAAACAATAATATCAACTTAATCCAACTCCACGTACTACAAATGTGGAGGGACCCCATGACCTGCATTAGACTAATTGAAACTCTTGAACCCTTTAACCTCGTAGGTCTTGTTACTACCCTTGGTCTCGTATTTGTTGTAGCAACAAGTTGGCGCCCACCGTAGGGCTACGCCGCTAAATCCATCTCGAAGACCAGTAGTGTAGCTCCAACATTCCAAAGTTTTCTCATGTATGCTGATGAATCTCCCGGCGAGGTGAATTAGGTGCCTCGTGACACTGATTCGGCACCAAACGTTGGTCAGACATCACTAGCCATATTCATACCTTTCTCTACTCCCGATGGCACTCCAACGGGGATTGTGTTCCCGGAGTTCTCCTCTTTTCAAACACCAACCCCTTCCCGCTCAGGGGTTGCCTCTCCCCAAATCGGTGCTATGCATACACCGGAACACATAGATCTAACGCCCGAGGGAGTAGCAAGAAACTTCTTGCAGTTGAGATCTCTTCTCAACTAGCATGTGAGCAGAGAAAGGAAGAAGGAGGTAAGAATAAGGTTAGAATATGATGAGTCTAAACCTTCGTTATCGACTGGTCCTCCCCCACCTCCTCTGAGCAGCTCACGACCTACAACATCTCACTTTGAAGCTGGTCCTAGTACAACTTACCTACCACTAGATCCGACAAAATCAACCCATACATTCAACTTTGGGTTAAGATGGGTATTATTTTTGTAATAGATGGGTTAAGTTGGGTTAATAAGAATTGTTAAGAGAGTCAAGATGGGTAACTTTAAAAATAACAAAATAACATTGCAGGTCAGAATGGGTTTCTCTGGGTAAACCCTAAAACCAGAGCTTTCTTCTTTTTTCCCATCTCCAACGCCCAATCACCCAAATCACCACCATCCTACAACCTCCATTCCACCATCTCCAACCAACACAGCTCCGCCTCTCAACCAACACCGTATTCGGAGCACGCCTAAACCACCATACTCCGACCATCAACCACCGCTTCTACAAAGGCTGGATAAACTGTGAAGCCCAACCAGCTCGTTCCCAAACGTAGTGGGCCTGCCCAATTCCACTCTAGAACCGTTGAATCCCTGACCTGTTTGTCTCGGTCCGAAATTGTGCAAAACCGAACTAGGTGCTTGATGATTTGGGCGCGATAAGAAGAAGAGCTAAAATAGGCTTTATCATCACTATTCCAATGATTTCATCTATCACTACCATCAATCGATCAAGGTAGTTGTGTAATTGTTATGTTCTCTAATTGAATGCTTTTATTCAAGTTGTACATTGTGATTTAGTTCTATAAGATTTGCCTATTTAAGACTCTTAATTTGAGGTATAACTAGGTTAATAAATGCTTAATTTGAGGTATAACTAGGTTAATAAATGCTTGTTAGAGCATTCCCGTCATTTTCTCCAAAGAGTTTTGGTTGTGGGTTGCAGTTGTTTTATCTTGCGTGCCAGGTGTTTAATGAATTGCCCAAGTGAAAAACACGGATTCTTTTTTTGATATCTTTACATCATTTTGTGTGTTCCTGTATCTTCTCTGGTTGGTGATTTGGGTTTTTAATAATTAACTTATGTTATATTTATGATTAGTTAACATCTGTGTTTTTTGATTTTTTTTTATTTTTTTACTTTTTAGATTTTTTTTTAATTTTTTTTGATTTTTTTTATTATTTATATTTTTAGCTTATCATGCCCAAATCCATCTTACCTAAACTCATCCTAACCTATTTCTTAATAAACTAATCCTAACCCAAACCCATCCTAACCCATACCCATCCTAACCCATTACCCAAACTTGTCCAACCCACCCATTTTGCCAACCCTACCAACCACTCAACCCAAGCCCTTATGCAATTAGGTGGCCAAACCCGATTGCTTTTCCTTTGCCTACCTCCCAACCTGTTGCAACTGGTGCACCTATAGGACATGAAACCACTCTCGATCAACTTTTGCAGTCACCGGTTTCAAGCATTCTCCCGCCTGTGTCCACTTCATAGGAACATGCCCTGACCATTTACCCATGGCTCGAAGTGCAGCCTTGAGTACTCTCATGAGAATGAATTACGTGATGCCTCCAGAAAGCCTTCAAGGTTTCCACCTAATGCCACAAATGATGGCACAATTCCCTTGGCAACATTTAATCAACCAAGTTTTGGCCACCCACCAAGGAAATTCGAATAGTAATCTGGCATCAAGAGTGGAGGAAGACCTCACCAAACCTTACAAACCCAGAAATTTGTCTTGTTTGTCCTAACATATTGCCAATTATGATTTCCAGACCAGTATAAAGATGCCATCACACATAAGAACCTATGACGGAACCAAGGATTCTAAAGACCACCTCCAAATTTTCACTGGGGCAACAAGAATTGAAAAATGGTCCAACCCTGAATGCTGTCTTATGTTCATGCGAACCTTCTTGGATCTGCACAGATATGGTTCAATGACCTTCCTGAACGAAGCATTTGAACCTTCGATGATCTCAGCAAAGGTTTTCTAGCCAACTTCTCACAACAACGGGGGTATGTTAAGGATGCCACAGTAATCTTCCAGATAAAGCAACGCGACGATGAAAGTCTTAGAGACTTCATTGAAAGGTACAAGAAGGAGGGTTTAACCTATGTAGGCACTGATGAAAACATGAGGGTGGCAGGGTTGATGAATGCCATCACTTCCAAGTACCTTACAAGAGATTTCAACAAATGCCTACCTAAAACCCTTGAAGAAGCACTTGAAAGGGCTAAAGCCCACATCTGAGAAGAAGAAGCGGTGGACATCAAAGAACAAAGAAAAAGAGCTCCTAGTTGGCGAAGTAATAGTCCCAACAAGAAAAGAGGAAACTTTGGTTCTTATGATAAGCACTCTAAACGCTCGGATCCTAGGAGACTTGAAGGAAGGAACCCTCCAAGCTGAGAAAATACCATAAGCTTCACAGCTTTGACCAAGACTCCATAAGAGATCTTGGAAACCGAAGAAATGAAACATAGCTTCCGACCTCCTCGGCCATTACCAAAAAGCAAGAGGAATGAAAACTCAAACCAATATTGTGAGTTTCATGAAGAAAAGGGTGACCACACCAACAATTGCTTCCAACTCAAAAAGAGGATCGAAGATGCCGTCAAATCTGGAGAACTGGCCCACTTGGTTAAGGGGGTGAGAGACAAGATGGCTGAAGGAAAAAAAAGGAAGTAAACATGGTGGACTTTGAAGGTAAGGCCTCCCACAAATACCCTCGTCTGGAAGCGTGGGAAAGCCAATGTGTTTGCTTCCCACCACCTGAAGGAGAGTCACTGTCGAACCCTTTGGTGGCAGAAGATAAAATCGGAACCATAAAGACACACAAGGCTTACATTGACATTGGAGTAGCCACTAAGATCATGTTTGAGAAATGTTTCAACCATCTCAGCAATGATGAACGGTCCAAGCTTCAATATTTGAATCTTCCATCAAAGGTATCATTGACATACCCATCAAACCTTTAGGCCAAATAACCCTTAGTGTTTGTTTCAGCGAAGAAAAAATGGAACGAACCGAGTAGCTCACCTTCGTGGTGATCAACATTCCTTCCAACTATGATGTTATCATAGGAAGGCCAGGGCAGAGTTTGTTTGGGATGTCAGTTTTAGTCGGTCAAGGCACTGTAAAGTTTCGCACTGAAAGGAGGATAGCAACCCTTCAACCTACTCAAGAAGCTTTTTTGGTTGAAGGGGAAAGTTCGAAGAAGAATGAAGAAGATGAACAAGGATGGATTATAAAACCAAAATATCCTCAGCAAAGGATAAGGGTAAACACCAACCTCACTGAGGACACTCTCATGTACCCCAAGAAACTGCTCTTAGACAATGTTGACATCTTCGCATGGTGACCGGAGGATAAGACTGGTATCCCCCGGAACATTGCTGAGCATGAACTTAAGATTCCCCCTGATGTGAAACCCATTGTCCAACAGAAAAGAAGCCTGGCTCCGGAAAGAAGCCTCGGAGCCTGTCAGAAGGTTAATGGGCTTGTTCAAGCCACAATCCTCAGAGAAGTCAAATGTCAGTTATGGGTAGCCAATCTAGTAATGTTTTCACACCTGATGGGTCTTAGAGAATGTGCATCGATTTCAAAGACCTAAATAAAGCATGCCCAAAGGATTGCTACCCATTTCCTGAACTAGACCTTAAGGTTGATTCGCTTACAGGCTTCCCATTCAAGTGCTTCCAGGATGCTTACATGGGTTACCCTCAGATCCAAATGAAAAAGGAAGATGAAGAGAAAACCGCATTCCACACTGATAAAGGTATCTTCTGTTATCAAAAAATGCCTTTTGGTTTAAAAAATTCAGGTGCCACCTATCAACGTCTAGTGGACAATGCGTTCGCTGGGGAAATTGGCAGGATCATGGAGGCCTATGTTGACGATTTGGTAACTAAAAGCAAGACAGAAGGTCAAATGCTTGACGACATACAAGAAACTTTCCGGAACTTGAGAAAGATCAATATGAAGCTCAATCCGGTCAAGTGTTCGTTTGGTTTTGAGGAAGGCAAATTTCTGGGGCACATTGTGGGAAAACAAATCATCAAAGCCAATCCTAACAAGGTTAAAGCCGTCCTTGACACAAAATCCCCACAAAGAAAAAAAGAAGTAGAAAGCTTAAATGGAAAGCTCGCAGCCTTGAAGCGTTTTACGTCAAAGTTAGTAGAAAAGTCCATACCTTTCTTTAAAACCCTCCAGGGGTGCACCAATAAGAAAGACTTTCGATGGACTGAAGAAACAGAGGAAGTTTTCAACCAAATGAAGCAACACTTGGCTTTACTCCTAAACATTGCTGCTCCGGAAACATGAGAAATGATCTCTGTCTATCTTTCGGTTGCTAAGGAAGCCATAAGCGTGGTTCTAACCATTGAACGAAACAAGGTTCAGGTACCCGTTTACTTCTTTAGTAAAACTCTAAAACTTGCAGAGATCAAGTATCCTCCTTTGGAAAAAACTAGCCCTAGCCCTAGTCAAAATGGCTAGAAGACTTCAAAGGTATTTTCACGCACACCCCATACAAGTGGTCAATAACCAACCCATTAAGAGTGTGCTTGAATAAATGGAAACCTCCGGACGGCTAGCCAAATGGGTGGTGGAACTAGGTGAACATAACATCACCTACGTTCCAACGAAGGCCGTTAAGGCCCAAATCCTTGCTGATTTTATCTTAGAAGTCCCAAAAGAAGCCACAATGGAATTTAACACCACCACCGCTGAATCATCTGATCCCGATACCTGGAAGCTTTTTACCTATGGAGCTTCCAGCATCGAAGGGTCAGGGGCTGGACTAGTTTTGATCAACCCTGAAGGCTTAGAATTTACATATGCTCTTCGGCTTGAATTTCAGACAACTAATAACGAAGACGAGTACGAAGCATTGATTGCTGGGCTCAAGCTGGCCAAGGAAATGGGTGTTCAAAAGTTTCAAGTCTTCACAGACTCCCTACTCATTTCAATCCAAGTAAATGATAATTACACAGCAAAAGAGCTTAGCATGAAGAAGTACAGAGAGAAATAAAAAGAACTCATGAGTACATTTCAAGCATGTGCTATCAAACAGGTTCCAAGATCTCAAAAGAAACAGGCTGATGCACTAAGCAAGCTTGCATCCCTCACATTCACTCACCTCACCAAGAAGGTACTGGTCGAGGTGTTAAGGGCACCATCTATTCAAGAGCTTGAAGTTCAAGATGTAATCACCAAAGAAGGGCAAAATTGGATGACTCCTATTATTAAATTCCTGACAAATGGTGAGTTGCCTGTTGATCAGACAGAGGCTGAAAGGGTTCGCATCAAATCAAGGCAATATGTGCTACAAGGGGAAATTCTTTACAAAAAAGGTTACCTTACACCATAACTCTGATGTGTTAGCCCAGAACAAAGTTAATATCTGATCAAAGAAATCCACGGGGGAATATGTGGGGCTCATTATGGCCCAAGGTCAGTAGTTTCAAAGTTGATGAACCTCGGATACTTCTTGCCCTCCATGCACTGAGACACCTCTGAGCAGTTATAAAAGTGTAAAGCCTATCAGCTACATGCCCCAGTACCTAAATGTCCTAAACATGAACTTATCCCCATCTCCTCAGCTTGGCCATTTCACAAGTGGGGAATGGACATTGTCAGTCCATTCCCACCAGCCAAAGGGGGAGTAAAATACTTGTTGGTGACCGTGGATTACTTCACGAAGTGGCCGGAAGTCAAGCCATTGGGAAAGATTTTAGGTAAGCAAGTCATCGATTTCGTATGGGAAAGCATCATCTGCCGCTTCGGGCTTCCAGGGTTGATGGTCACAGATAATGGTAAACAATTTGCTGAGAAGCCTTTCAGCTCATGGTGTAAAGAATTCCGGATAACACAAGTTTTCAGCTCAGTGGCCTATCCTCAATCAAATGGCCAAGTTGAAAGAATGAATCGAAGCATTGTGGAAGCGATAAAAGCCAGGTTAGGAAGGCATGGTGACAAGTGGCTCGAAGAGCTTCCAAACATCTTATGGGCAATCCGAACAACCAAAAAGAAAAGTCACAAGAAAACACCTTATGGCTTAGTGTTTGGATCTGAAGCTGTCATCCTAGCAGAAATAGGAGTCACCACACAACGAAGGTTCAACATCGACCTTGATTCGAACAAGACAGAAACTATGTTGAACCTGGATCTCTTGGAAGAAGCTCGTGACCAAGCTGCTATAAGAGAGGCCAAATAAAAGAAAAAGATGGAATCTTACTAAAACACCTGGGTAAAACACAAACGATTTAAGCCCGGGGACTTGGTTCTTCGAAACAATGAAGCAAGCAAGAAAGAAAATCAAGGCAAACTTGGCCATAAATGGGAAGGACCATACACCAGTCTCGAAGCTCATAAGGGAGGGTCATACAAGCTAGCCGATGCACAAGGCAAGAAGCTTCCTCGCCATTGGAATGACAAAAACCTTAAAAGGTTCCATGTGTAGACAGAATGTCTTAGGAAATGTTGAAAAATTGTTCTATCTTCCCCTTGTAATCAAAGCACCTTTCTATGAAGGAATCATGACATTCTCTACCAAAACTTGTATTTCTATCCTATAATCAGGTTAAGAACCTAGCAAAGCATTCCATGACAGGGGCCATGTAAGGAGATGAGCTCCCAGACCATATAGCTCAATAGGTTCAAGGGTTGAATGAACCTATATAAGGGGTGAGTTCCTAAATCAATACAACTCCATAAGACTTAGATAAATCTTTAACATGTCTCATAGACGGGTTTGAACAGCCTACACCAACTGTTCCTTAAGCCTCACCAATGGCTTACGAAATAAAGAGACACCAAATAGTGTCATAAATAGGATAGGCAATGTATCTTCTTGTCTAGAAATACCTTATGGATCAGTGACTGCATCACTAAACCCTTCAAGGTACAATTGGAAAAAGATGCATGACTAAATACAAAGGCAATCACAAAACTACCAAAACAAAAAGGGACAACATAACAAAATAACACAATCATAAAGTTTCAAACATTCCACAGGGCCATAAGGGCCATTAACCTAAATAATGTTCATAAGCCTTCAAGGCTACAACCCAAGGAACCTAAACGGTTTCCCAAAAGATAAAGTGTTCAAAGACCATAAATAACATTGTTTAACATGCTAAGAAAGCTATGAATAAAATGTTCAATGGGAAACATCAAAAGAAGTGGGTTTCGAAGCTCCACCTTCTTGCACACCTGCATCACTTGCTTTAGACTTCTTAACTTTCTTTCCACCATCATCTGCCACCTCCGAAGCTTCAAAGCTTGCCTTTCTAGAGCCCTCAGCACCATCCAAGAAGGTCTCTTCGCTATCACCAGAGTGAGAACGCTTCTTGGACAGAGACTTTAACACTTCAGCACAAACGACCTCATTAAGGCCATAGAGTTTCAGCTCCTGTAAAACAGAAAGAGGCTTACCAAAAAAGTTAGAGACTTCACCCACATAAGGGTAAGTCAGCCGCTCCATCTTGAGGATAGATTCTTTGAAGACGTCAAAGGCTTGAGGTTGGAAGAAAGGGGACTGCTCTTGAGGCTACCCGGACTCATGAGCCTTGTAACCAACAACGAAACCCAGGTGTTTTTAGTGATTAAGAAGCTTGGTATACACATTACCTAAGGCCGAGTTAAACTCGATGGGATGCAGAAGATAGGTAACCACCTACTGTAACCCATGCTCAATAAGCCATTGATTGTCACTAGTTGCTTGGGCAAGAGAAGCTTTCAACCCCTCCTTCTTTTCCAGGAAGGCTTTCCGTTGAACCTCCAATGCTACCTTGTCAGCCTTAACCTGCAGCCTATCCGCCTCCAAATGCCCCTTAACCTCCTTCAAGTCAGCCTCATGCTTAGAAATGAGATCAACAACCTTTCACAGCAAAGTTTTATCCTTTTCAACGAAACCTTCAGCTTCTTTCTTCAAGGCTGCCAATGAAGCCTTCATTATTTCTCTCTTCTTTGAAAACTCTTCATACTCCTGCATCCTCTTACGAAACCTAGACACTCCCTCAGGAAGCATGGAAGCAAAGTTGCAAGCACTCATCATCATCCGGGAAATCATTGAGTCATCATCCATTGCTGCCAAAGAGCCCCAAACCATCGGTGGAGCAAAGTGGGTTAGAACATCTTCACAAACAACTGATGACCTGAAGCTATCACCAAGCTTAACACTCCAATCAGGAACATACACATCCCTTGGATTGACATCCGTAGAACCTTCCCTGCTCTTCCCATGGGAGCCCTTTGAAGCAGGCAAAACAACCTTCTTACCCCCTACTCTTCTTACCAATAACCAAGGGCAACTCCCTACCCTTCTTAGATTTTCCTTCAACTTCAACCTCTGGTCATTCGAAACCTCAATATCATCACTAAGGTCAAGTGGTTCAGAGACGGATGACTGATTAGGCCCCTTCAGCAAACGACGACTTGAACGACGAGTAGAAGGCTTGGAAGAATCTGCCTTAGTAAAACCCTTCACATTCGGAACATTCACATACTTCCCATCATCTAACCTACATTCTGCTGTCCTAGCAATAGCATCCTCCCCTAGTGTAGCCTCAACATCCCCAAAAACAACATCGGAAGTATCATCCGACTTGATAAAATCCAAAGCAGACATGACTGTAACAAATGAACAAAGTCATAAGAAAAATATGAAAATGCAAGAAATCGTAAAAGTAGAAAGCAAAACATCATACCTTGATCATCCCTCAAAAGCACAGGGTCCTGATCTAGCTTGTCCCACAAGACACTCACACCCGTTAAAACCAAAAGGTGTTCGGGAAAAGGACGAAGTCGTGAAGGACATTCCCTAAGGGCCTTCAATAACCAACCATCTAACTCGGATTCGAAAGGTTCAAGTTCATTCAAAATAACATCAGGATGCATCCAAAACAGTTTGAAAAGGACGATTAAGTTAGACACTTAGAAAAATCGATCTTTCCAGGAACCAAGAGTGGTAAAAAGAGATGAAATCAAACAAACATCAATTTGGGACGTTTCGAAAGTGAACAAATCACCATGTTTGGCCAAACGAAAGAATCGTCGGAACATCAACAGTGACAGATCATAACCCAGTGCCCGACACAAAACCTCAAAATGCAAAACCCTAGAAAAACCATGAGGATGTATTTGCCCGAAGGATTTGCGATAATAGTCCAACACATTAAGAACAAAGATAGTAAACGGATGACGAAGGTTAAAAAACCCAAAGTGACGAAAATAAAGAGCGATAAAACGAGGAGGACATTGATCGATTGATTTATCTAAACCCGGAGCCACCGGATTAAACGATGAATCGATACCCCGTTCTTTAAAAGGTCTCAACCTCCTCTTGTGTGAGGTGAGAATAACTAAGCCCCATATTTTGTTTTTGCACCCATGGCTTAGAAGGATGATCGAAGGAAAACAAATAAAAAGAAGAAAATAACTTACCTGATGGAAGAATAGAGAAACTGAAGGAACTTTGTTGAGAAAATATAGGCAAGATGAAGCGGTTTTAATTTTTATAAAAGAAAAGGATGCAATAATATTTAGTAGTTATTATTATACCTAGGGTGTATTAAAAAACCGCCATATGAAAAACTGCCACTGGTCACATCAATTGTCATTTCAAAATTCAAATCCAGAAGCTCTACCGCCCAGAACCCTGAAGCTGTATCCCTTGAAGCTTTAAATCTTTGAGCAAAATAAATGTCGTACAAAAGTCAGAAGCATTCGAGCTTACACCCCAAATACCTCTGACTTGGGGAGCTGATGACGTGGGTAGCTCAAAGCTTAATAAACTGATCAGAGTACAAAATAGCTTTAAAGGTTGAAAGACAAAGGGGTTCAAAAGTAAGCAGCTGTCATAAGCTACAAAAGGAACGAGATAGTGTCTAGTCACATCATGCTTTACGTCCGAACTCTTTCATCCAGCAGCAACTGGCGCATGTGCAAGAGTAAACTTTATTATCTGCAGGTCAAAAGCCTTTCACTAAGCAAAAACGGCAAGTCCTCCACTATAGTCCTGGATCAAGGGTCAAGAGCTTCTTCTTGTAGAAGATCCTTTCTTCTATAAATAACAAATGCCTTTGACTTAAACAACTACACCATATTCTCCCCCCCCTCTCTCTCTAGATCTTGCACTTTGCATGATCTATTCTTCACTTCAAACTTTAAATAACAGTAACACATGAACATCTGGGTTGAAGATCCTTCAATCCAAGATTCAAAACAATAATATCAACTTGAGGGACCCCACGACATGCGTTAGGCTAATTGAAACCCCTGAACCCTTTAACCTCATAGGTCCTGTTACTACCCTTGGTCTCGTATTTGTTGTAGCAACATGAACAAAAATAACATTCTTAGTGACAAAAAACGAAAGAAAGCAATGGAAATATTTACTTCATTTAAAACTTATAACGTCTTTTTCATATGTTTGATACAAACAAACATTCTGACCTTTAAAAATAGAATCAAATGTGACAGGATGAGAGCTAAGTCGACCTAGATAAGGTTAAAGCTTGTATTGATAACTATATGAAGAGCCAAAATAATGAATGTCAAGAAGGATTCTGATGGCTTGAAAATCCAAACAATATACAAAAACTATATCAAGGCAACAAATTTAATTTAGAAACCTGTTTAGTTTATCGAGGCTTGATTTGAGTTAGGTATAGTTTAGTTTTAAAGACAATTTTAGAGCAGATTAATTAAGTTAAAGACCTGGCCCGTTTCATTTAATTATAGCCCATATAGCCTTTTCTTTAGGATCAAGTTATTAACCCTAGTTGTAATCTTTGTTTATTTGATCTTTGTACTTGTAATTCCTCATCACGAGTGGTGAGAGACAGAAAGCAATTGAAATCTTGGTTGCAACCTGTGGATGTAGGTCAGCCGACCGAAGCACGTAAATCCTTATGTTCTCGTGTTTTTTTATTTTTCTGCATTTTGATCATTTGTTCGTATGTGTATTGGCTCGTTATGCACTAATCGCATTGAATACATGATCACATAAATCGGTCCGTTTAAATCTTGTATCTATCCTTTATTTTTTTGCCCTCAATATTATTATATATATTTTGGTTTGTGTTTGCCGTGAAACTTGCGGTGCTGTCTCCCTTCGCAATTAAGAACCGAAGTTATATACATATGTGTGTATGTGTGTGGTGTTTTGTGGGTTTCTTGTGGAAAATATAAACTTACGTTGGTTTTTATTGGGGGTTGTGCTATTTGAGGAACAAAAAAGAGAGACAAAGTAATATTGGTTTATTGTTTTGTGTCAGAACAATATCTCGTCAAGGAGGTGTATAGTTTTGTCGTATGTGGAGCAAACACATCCGTTTTCCCCTTGCGCTAGAAAGCGGGAAGGTGCAAATTGAGAAGTTTAACAGTATGAATTTTAGCCGGTAGAAAATGCAGATTGAGGCGTTATTAGTTCAGAAAGATCTGGATATTGTGTTATCAGGGTTAGACCAGAGAAGATGGAACCAACAGAGTGGGAATCGAAGGATAGAAAGGCCAAGGCAGTTATTACATTGGTGTTACCGAAGTAAGTGACATTTAACATCACGAAGGAAATCTCAACTAGTGGTATGATGTGAGCTTTTTCTAACATATTTGAAAAGCCTTCGGCAACAAATAAGATATTCTAGATTCGAGAGTTGGTTAACACAACGATGAGAGAAGGCCAGTTCAGTTACAAAGCACATCAACAAGTTGAATTCGATTTTTTCCATACTTGTGTCAGTGGACATCATATTCAAAGATGAAGTTTAAGCTTTACTATTGTTATCTTCTTAACCAGACAGTTGGTCCAGAACTGTTACAGCGATGTCTAGTTTAGCAGGTACTAGCAGATTTACTTTTAAAGGGATTCGTAATCTTTTTATGAGCGAGGGCGTCAGAAGGAAAATATCGATTAAATCATCGAGTGAATTACTTAATTTTGGCAGAGGAAGAAAGAATAACAAAGGTAGTTGGAGCAGGACATAAAGAGTAGTCAGTCTAGGGCTCGAAGTGATGTACTCTGTTGGAATTACAAAAAGATAGGACATTTTAGGAATCAATGTCCAAACGAGATTACTGATTTGGAAGAATTCAATGGTGGATATGTTGCTTTTGCAGGAGGAGAGAAGGGAAAGATCACCCAGCGAGGCACGGTGAATAATGGTGATCTATGTTTCAAAGAAGTCAACTACGTTCCTGAGTTGAAGCATAGTATACTGAGCGTCTCTCAAATATGCGACAACGGCTACTCAACTCACTTCACCGAAAAACACTGCCTCATTCTAAAACCGGAAATGGTCATTCCTAAGGAATGGATATTGCTGAAGTCTGACTGAAAAGACAACACTTATGTCATTGACATGAACAAACCACCTACTTAAAGCGTTGCCTGTTTGTTTACTAAAATCTCTAAACACAATGCTATGCTGTGGCATCGTCATTTAGGACATTCAAACATTAAAAATTTGAACCGTCTTGCAAAACTGGGGTTGGTAAGGGGTCTACCAGTAAAAGATTTTATAACATTTGAAAAATGTGTTTCCTGTGCTAAGGGTAAACAACATAGAAAACCACACTTTCCCAAGACTGTAAATACGATTAACAGTGTGATGAAGCTTCTTCACATGGATCTCTTTGGTCCTGTGAACGTGCTCAGTCTGTTAGGAAAGTCTTACTGTTTGATGAGTACTGATGACTACTCACGTTTTACTTGGGTTTTCTTCTTAGTTAACAAGAGTGAGACTGCATAACTGGTTAAGAGATTCATAATCTTCATGGAGAATCAGACTGGCAAGAAAGTGAAAGGAATTCGAAGCGACAATGGAACAAAATTCAAGAATGCTGAGTTAAATTTCTTTTGTGCTGAAAGGGGAATCACTAGACAATACAATGCTACTAGGACTCCTCAGCAAAATGGATTTGCCAAGAAGGAATCGAACCCTAATTAAGGCGGCTCGCACTGTGCTGTGTGATTCTAAGCTCCCAGTCTTCTTTTGGGAAGAGGCGATCAATAAAGCATGCTATGTTCAAACAAAGTGATTATAAACAAAGCACGCATGAAGACGCCTCACGAAGTGACGTTTAGTGAAAAACCCTATGTTGGGCACTTTAGAGCTTTCGGTTGCCTATGCACCTTGCTGCACTTGGAAGCAATACCAAAGTTTGACGCTATGGGAGATGAATGCTTTTTCATTGGATATGCTGGCAAAGCCGCACATGAGAACAATACTGCATATAAAGTGTACAACAAGAAGACGAGACAGATTGTTGAGTCTTTCGACGTACAATGGCTTGAGGAAAATCAGAATGATGCTGGAAATGGGCCATTCACTCTCTATAATTATGCTCATCTGTTTAAATCTATTGATATTCTTGATGACTCTCCTGTTGCTCATGCAGGTAACTCGGGTCCTTCAAATGTTGCTTCTCGACCCTCGACTGTTACATACAATGCTGAAGAAGAGGGGGATGTTGAATTTGAGGGGGATTCTACAGCTGTGGGGGATCGCACACCCGCAGCCTCATCTTCAACATCAGCACCTGAGATACAAGTAGCTCCGGATTACACCGACATTCTCAACACAGAAGGGGAAGCTTTGGATTCATCTGATGATGAAGACACGTCTAACAATTAGAATGACATGTTCTTCGATGGCCCCATTCCAGACGAGTATGTTGCAGATGATTCAACGGAGGAACCAATTATTGATCAGACAGAATCGGTGGCAATTGAGAACTTGACTAATCTGCCACCGACTAGAACTGCTCCAGAAACTGCTATTCCTGCTAGTGTCCAACGTGATCATCCCATTGAAAATGTGATTGGACCTGTAGGAGCTGGGGTGTTGACAAGAAGTCAGACAGGAATGATCAACAATTGCCTGTTTTCATGTTTCATCTCATAAATTAAGCCCAAGACAGTCACTGTGGCTCTTCAAGAACCTAGCTGGGTAGACGCAATGCAGGATGAATTGAACTAGTTCGAAAAGTTGAAAGTATGGAAGTTGGTTCGACTACCTACTGGTAAGAAATCACTCGGAACTCGATGGGTCTATCGAAACAAACGAGACGATAGTGGAGTGATTGTTCGAAACAAAGCATGATTGCTTGTTTATCGGTTCAGGCAGATTGAGGGCCTTGACTACGATGAAGTGTACGCTCTCGTAGCCAGATTGGATGCAATTCGGATTTTTCTGGCCTACACATCTTTCATGGGGTTCAAGGTCTATCAGATGGATGTTAAAACAACGTTTCTCTATGGCAAAGTGAAGAAGAGATCTACGTGTCAAAGCCATTGGACTTTGTTGACCTACGGTATCCTCGTCATGTTTATTAGCTTGTCAAAGCCTTCTACGGGTTGCATCAAGCTCCTCGTGCATGGTATGCTACTCTGACAGAGCATCTGCTCGCAAATGGACACACTCGTGGAATTACAGATCAGACTCTCTTCATTCGCAAGGTGGGTAAAGGTCAAATCTTAGTGCAAATCTATGTGGACGACATCATTTTTGGATCCACTAGTGAAGCACTGTGCAAGGAGTTCGAAGAAGTAATGAAGAAACAGTTCGAAATGAGTGCACTGGGAGAAATGAACTTCTTTCTGGGTTTGCAAGTTCATTAAGAATCCAAGGGAATTCAAATTCATCAAGGAAAGTATGTTGACGACATCATTGCAAAGTTCAAACTTCAGGACGCGAAACCTGCAAATACTCCTATGGCAGAAAGACCAGTGATAACCGAAGATCTGGAAGGGGAAGCTGTTGACGAGACATTGTACTGGTTGATAATTGGCTCATTGATATATTTTGTCACACCCCCAAAATCCACACGCGGAGCACCACCGCTTGGAGGCGTGACTGACCAGGATCAAGCCACCAATCATATTGAACATATAAGTAAATAGCAAATGTCCTTCATCAATACAATAGGTGTTTTCAAAACCAAACATAAACAAGTGTGTAGCGGAAGCGATAATGTAAAAACCCAACATAAGTATTAAGTTGAAGTGTCACAACAGAGTGTATCATAACATCCAAAATCCGTGCCCACAACGACCGCGCCTCCCGTGAAAGCTCCCAGAGTACCTATGGTCCTGCAAGGCATGTAACAGAGAGTCAACAACTAGTTGAGCGAGTTCACGGTTTGTTATTCAGTTATAATGTTCGTTTCGTAAATCAGTTGTTCGTTTTGTAAACCATGTTTCGTATGTAATAGCATCGCGGCCCTCTAGGCATGTTTGCGAAGTTTAGTGGGGGTCTCCCATGTTTTCTAGACTAGTTATATTTGTATCGCGGCCCTCCAGGCATGTTTGCGAAGATTAAAGTATAGTTCGCGGCCATTCCAAGCATGTTTGCGAAGATTTTTCTAATATAGTTCGCGGCCATTCCAGGCATGTTTGCGAAGATTGTTCTAATATAGTTCGCGGCCATTCCAGGCATGTTTGCGAAGATAAGTATATGTATCTCTAGTCTAGTAGTATCTACCATTGACCTTCCTCTCCCGAGGCCAATGGTATGTAATTCCGATAACTCTTAAGCATAAATAATCAATCAACCCATTCCCAACCCCGGGAATCCCATGCCTTGGTAGAAGTGTGAACTCACCTTGGTTTGCTCGGTATGCTAAGTGTATGCTCGCAAGTAATCAATCACGTCCTAAAGTATGCACGTATGTGAAATCAGTTTGTGTTCAAGTTGTGCATGTATAAACATGTAGCACGTAATCACAATCATATACAAGATGGTTACACTTAACAGCAGTTAAATATTCCAGTTAACACTTAACAGAATTAACCCAAGTTACTGTGCAGATTAACTGTTCGGCGAAACACACATAATGGCGAAACATAACAGTTGGCGAAACACATTAGTTGGCGAAACACAATAGTTGGCGAAACACATTAGTTGGCGAAACACATTCAGTTTCGTCGTGGCCTTGTTTGGCGAAACAGGATTCTAATTCGTCGATGACTCTTGGCGAAACACATTCTGTTTCGCCGAGAGTCCTGTTTCGCCGGACAGTTCAGTTTCGCAGACATCAGTTACAGCAGATGCGAATAACACATAAACCCTAATCATTCTAGCAGCCGTCATCAATAACAGAAATCATATGAAGATCAATGTGCATATCGAATCATCATAAATCAACCATCCAAGAATCATTGTCTAGCATAAACCCTAGTTTATGTGTATAGCATATCAAATAACATACAACATCATCACATCAATCCCTATCAAGATACTAATGTAATCAGAATTAAGCCATATAAACAACATTCAGAACCGAGCATTCGATTGTGTCAAGTTTCGCATAACATTTATATATATCCTACTACATCATACATAATCGAAATCTATATCACCGTCATACTAGAATCGCAGCAGTAACACGCATCAATCATTTACACAAACATGAATCGAGATGGTACAGAATCAAGAAACCGATTAACATACACACGACTAACCGAGATAAGAGGAATACGAATCGATCTCTAAGGATATCTTCGAGAAGCTCCAACTGCCGTCACACAGGAGAGAAGGGTTCTAGGGTTTCGATTGTTTTGAGAGCAGATGTACTACTGAGGCTGTTATACGTTTAAAACCCGAAATAACAAGCTGGGCCCGAACTGGGCTTTGGCGAGACTGGGCTCGGCGAAACTGACCTGTTTCGTCGAGTGGATGGTTGGCGAAACAATCTGTTTCGTCGAGAGTGGTTATGGTGAAACAGATATTGTGTTTCGTCGAGTTGTTCAGGTCTCAAACAGTTTACAGTTAATCATGCAGTCAAGTACTTACACCTTATCACTCAAAAATCAAGATTATCATCTTAACTATAATTTAGTGTGCACAATTACCAGGTAAATAATTCGTGTAAGCAATAATCTAGACGGTCAACGTGCAATAAATGCGAATAAAGAATGTCGGAAATTCGAGTTGTCACATTATCCCCAACTTGAAAGAAATTTCGTCCCGAAATTTAGCATGCGGTTACTGAGGAAGCTAGTGGTGTGACGTTGTTTACCTGTATTGTATCGCGGCTCCCCGAGCAGGTTTGCGAAGATTACTGGTTTTCTTGGGGTGTCACATTATCCCCCCGTTGATTTGGAATTTCGTCCCGAAATTCTGCGTTGGTAGCTTCAGCCTCAGTAGTAGTTGCTTGGTTTCCGAATAACTGGGGATATTTGAGTTCCATTTGATCTTCACGCTCCAAGGTGAACTCTGGGCCGCGGCGGGAGTTCCAACGAACTCGTACAAGAGGGATTCTCGTGTTCTCGAGGACCTTAACATCCTGGTCCGTGATCTCAACTGGTTCCTCGACGAACTGCAACCGCTCGTCGATAGTGAGTTCCTTAAAAGGAACTATGTGGGTCTCATCTGACAGACACTTCTTCAGATTCGACACGTGAAAGACGTTGTGAACTGCACTGAGTTCAGCTGGTAAGTTCAATCTGTAGGCCACTTTACCTATTTTCTCTGTACTTCGAAAGGTCCAACATATCGTGGATTTAGTTTGCCGCGTTTGCCAAAACGAACCACACCCTTCCAGGGTGAAACTTTGAGTAGCACTCGATCCCCAACTTGGAACTCGAGTGGTTTCCTGTCTAAATCAGCGTATGCTTTCTGACGGTCGCGTGCTGCCGCCATGCGTTGTCGTATTTGTGCAATCTTTTCTGTAGTATCGACTACCATTTCTGAATCTGTGATTTGACTATCTCCCACCTCTGCTCAACAGAGAGGTGACCGGCATTTACGCCCGTACAATGCCTCGAATGGTGCAGCTTTAATGCTGGTGTGGTAGCTGTTGTTATACGAAAATTCCACAAGTGGCAGATGTTTTTCCCAACCATTGCCAAAGTCTATTACGCACGCCCGAAGCATGTCTTCTAGAGTTTGAATAGTGCGCTCAGACTGCCCATCCGTCTGAGGATGATAAGCTGTGCTCATGTCTAATCGAGAGCCAAAAGATTTGTGCATTGCTTGCCATAGTTCTGAAGTAAAACTAGCGTCACGATCAGAGAATATAGAGGTGGGCACACCGTGCCTCGAAACAACTTCTCTGAGATATATGTCTGCTAGTGTGGAGAACTTATCCGTTTCCTTGATTGCCAGGAAGTGAGCAGACTTAGTGAGTCGATCCACGATCACCCAAATAATATCATTTCTGCGCTGAGATCTAGGTAAGCCAGTAACAAAATCCATGGAAATTTGCTACCATTTCCATTGTGGTATCTCAGGTTGTTGGAGTGGTCCTGACGGTTTCTGATATTCTGCCTTGACTCTCGCACAAGTCAAGCATTTGCTAACGTATGTGGCTATGTGGGCCTTCATGCTAGGCCACCAGTATGCAGTTTTGATATCGTGGTACATTTTATCCGAACCTGGATGTACCGAGTAGCGAGACTTATGAGCTTCATCCATTACCAGCTCGCGTAAGTTACCATAGAGTGGGACCCAAATGCGTCCTGTTACGTAATAAGCACCATCTTCCTTCTGTTCTAAGCGTTGCCTTGAGCCGCGTAGGGCTTCAGCCCTAACATTTTCTAGTTTCAATGCTTCTAACTGAGCATTTCGTATCTGAGAAGGAAGACTAGACTGTATAGTGAGTTGTAAAGCTCGCACGCGCTTAGGCGCGGTGTCCTTTCGACTGAGGGCGTCAGCCACAACATTGGCTTTGCCTGGGTGGTACCTGATTGAGCATTCGTAGTCATTTAACAGTTCAACCCCTCGTCACTGTCGCATATTCAGTTCTTTCTGTTTGAAGATATGTTCGAGGCTTCTGTGATCAATGTATATAGTGCACTTAGTGCCATACAAGTAATGTCGCCATATCTTGAGCGCAAAAACAACGGCTCCCAGCTCTGGGTCGTGTGTCGTGTAATTCCGTTCGTGAATCTTAGGTTGGCGCGAAGCATAAGCAATAACTTTATCCCTCTGCATCAATACACATCCAAGACCTTGGATAGATGCGTCGCAGTAGACTACGAAATCGTCCGTGCCTTCAGGCAATGAGAGGATAGGTGCGCTACGAAGTCTATCCTTTAAGTGCTGAAACGCTGTTTCCTGTGAATTACCCCAACGGTAAACAACACCTTTCTGTGTCAGTAGTGTAAGCGGCTGTGCGATCTTTGAGAAGTCTTTGATGAACCGTCTGTAATAACCCGCCAAACCCAAGAATTGGCGTATTTCAGTTGGTGTGCTAGGTGCAGGCCAGTTCTTGATCGATTCTACCTTGGATGGATCAACATGAATCCCATCCTTGTTTACCACGTGGCCTAAGAAGTGGACTTCACGAAGCCAGAAGTCGCATTTTGAAAACTTGGCGTACAGTTGTTCCGTTCGAAGGAGTTCCAAAATAAATCGTAAGTGCTGCTCGTGTTCCTCCCGATTCTTCGAATAAATCAGGATGTCGTCAATGAAAACAATAACAAACTTGTCGAGATAGGGTTTGCACACCCTGTTCATAAGATCCATAAATACGGCAGGCGCGTTCGTTAGCCCGAATGGCATGACCATAAACTCGTAGTGGCCGTAGCGAGTTCTAAATGCTGTTTTGGAGACGTCCTCATCCCGGACTCTCAGCTGGTGATATCCTGACCTTAAGTCTATTTTGGAGTAGTAGCTCGACCCTTGCAGCTGGTCGAATAAATCATCTATGCGCGGAAGAGGATAACGATTCTTGATCGTCACCTTGTTGAGTTCGCGGTAATCTATGCACAGACGAAAGGTACCGTCTTTCTTCTTCACAAATAATACTGGAGCTCCCCAGGGCGAAGAGCTAGGACGTATGAAACCCTTTTCCAAGAGTTCCTGCAATTGCTTAGACAGTTCTTCCAGTTCAGTTGGAGCTAAACGATAAGGTGCTCGAGCTATGGGTGCTGCTCCTGGAGCGAGCTCGATCTGAAATTCAACTTGACGATGAGGCGGTAACCCCAGGTAACTCTTCAGGAAACACTTGAGGAAAATCGCGTACTACAGGAATATCTTCAATCTTTTTCTCTTTCTTCGATGTATCTGTAACGAGTGCTAAAACAGCTGTGTGGCCCTTTCGTAAGCACTTCTGAGCCTTCAAAAAGGAGATGATGCCACTCAGGACACCACTCTTGTCGCCTTGAACTTCGAGAGGTTCTTTGTCAGAACGAGGAATACGAAAGATCTTCTCCCTGCATAGGATCTCTGCTTGTTGTTGGGATAACCAATCCATACCAATGACGATGTCGTAACTATCGCAACGTTGAGGTCATTACTAGTATCACCCTGACCAATCACGAACACTCGACCCCTGGCACCATTGTCGTCGTTATTACCCCCATTGTTGCCTCCATTATTGTTCCTGTTTCTTTGATTGTGGTTCTGATTCTGGTTCTGGTTCGATCGTGGGCAGTGTCTTTTGAAGTGACCTTCAGCACCATCTGATAACATCCCTTGTTACCATGCTGTTGTCGCCGATTCTATAGATCTTGTGGCTGTTGTTGTTGGTTCTGGTTTGCAGGACGTGAGTTTCTACCATCTTTGGTTCCATGACCAAGTTTGTTGCATTATTGTCAATGAATTCGGTTGCGTCGCCCGCTGTGGTGCAAGTTACATCGTTTGCGCTTAGGGTGGTTTCCCTTGTATCCACCCTGCCCTTGAATACTAAATGTTGCTGATCAGGACTTTAGTTGTCATCGACCTTTCACTGCTGTGCCTGGGACGGAATTGTAGTCGAACCCTTGCTAGAGGTTCCATCCCACTTTCATCCATTGTTACTGAGGGTAGCAGAAGTAGTTGAAGTAGTAGTGGTAGTAGTATCGCTGATACGTTGAGGCAGCTTGTTCTGTCCCACTGCCTTGTCTGTGAGACGATGAGCAAGATGAGTAACATCTTGAATAGTAGCAAGATTAGCAGTCATCACATGGCTTTGAATTTCTGGTACTAAGCCTTTGAGGTACAGCTCAATGCTCTTGATAGGAGGATCCACCGTAGTTGGGCATAAAATTGCCAGTTTGTTGGATCGTTTCGTGTACGCTTCTATCTCTGACCCCGTCATCTTCATGTTAAAGGACTCCACTTCCAACTTGTGGATGGCATCATAACTACTGTATTCACGTTTGATCAGTTCCTTAAAATCATTCCATGGGGTGGCATTAGCAGCCGCCAGCCCCAGCATCTGAACTTGCGCGTTCCACCAAGTTAACGCAGTGCCTTCGAGAGTATCAGTGGCATATTCCACCTTACGAGCCTCGGGTCATTCACACACTCGAAGACCGATTCGAGTTCCTCGTACTAATGGAGGAGTCCAACAGCTCCTTCAGTGTTGCTGAAAGAAGTAGGACGACAGTCCATAAAAGTCTTGTATGTGCATACAGGTGGCTGAGCGTGATGACCTGTCGTGTGCGTAAGAGTAAATATACTAAAGTACGAGTGTGGGTTCACGAGAGTAGGATCTAAAGATCCTAGAGTAAGTGGTGATGGCAGGTTACACCTCCTGCCTGGGCAGTTGCGAGTGCTGCAGTAACTTGTTCAGTGATCGAAGCCGCCAACTGGGCTTGAGTTAGGTTAACGTGTCCGCTCATGATCTTGATATCAAGGGGAACATGAGTGAGAGAGGTTCGCGAAAGTGCGATGACAGAAGGGAGTAAGCACATAAGTGTTTCAATCATCAGTTGTTACGTTTATCTTAAGCATACCATGAGCAAAGTTATATGTAATCTAGCATGTAGGTAATGTAAGCATGGACAATATTACCTATAGTGTTGAGTCTTGCACGTGGAGCGAAGCGTCGTTGTGGATCGTTGAGCACTGTTCTGGTTATAGTCTGGTTTTAATAAAAACGTTTTCCCCTTATTAAAACCGAGTTCTCTATAACCAATGGCTCTGATACCAATCTGTCACACCCCCAAAATCCACACGCGGAGCACCACCGCTTGGAGGCGTGACTGACCAGGATCAAGCCACCAATCATATTGAACATATAAGTAAATAGCAAATGTCCTTCATCAATACAATAGGTGTTTTCAAAACCAAACATAAACAAGTGTGTAGCGGAAGCGATAATGTAAAAACCCAACATAAGTATTAAGTTGAAGTGTCACAACAGAGTGTATCATAACATCCAAAATCCGTGCCCACAACGACCGCGCCTCCCGTGAAAGCTCCCAGAGTACCTATGGTCCTGCAAGGCATGTAACAGAGAGTCAACAACTAGTTGAGCGAGTTCACGGTTTGTTATTCAGTTATAATGTTCGTTTCGTAAATCAGTTGTTCGTTTTGTAAACCATGTTTCGTATGTAATAGCATCGCGGCCCTCTAGGCATGTTTGCGAAGTTTAGTGGGGGTCTCCCATGTTTTCTAGACTAGTTATATTTGTATCGCGGCCCTCCAGGCATGTTTGCGAAGATTAAAGTATAGTTCGCGGCCATTCCAAGCATGTTTGCGAAGATTGTTCTAATATAGTTCGCGGCCATTCCAGGCATGTTTGCGAAGATTGTTCTAATATAGTTCGCGGCCATTCCAGGCATGTTTGCGAAGATAAGTATATGTATCTCTAGTCTAGTAGTATCTACCATTGACCTTCCTCTCCCGAGGCCAATGGTATGTAATTCCGATAACTCTTAAGCATAAATAATCAATCAACCCATTCCCAACCCCGGGAATCCCATGCCTTGGTAGAAGTGTGAACTCACCTTGGTTTGCTCGGTATGCTAAGTGTATGCTCGCAAGTAATCAATCACGTCCTAAAGTATGCACGTATGTGAAATCAGTTTGTGTTCAAGTTGTGCATGTATAAACATGTAGCACGTAATCACAATCATATACAAGATGGTTACACTTAACAGCAGTTAAATATTCCAGTTAACACTTAACAGAATTAACCCAAGTTACTGTGCAGATTAACTGTTCGGCGAAACACACATAATGGCGAAACATAACAGTTGGCGAAACACATTAGTTGGCGAAACACAATAGTTGGCGAAACACATTAGTTGGCGAAACACATTCAGTTTCGTCGTGGCCTTGTTTGGCGAAACAGGATTCTAATTCGTCGATGACTCTTGGCGAAACACATTCTGTTTCGCCGAGAGTCCTGTTTCGCCGGACAGTTCAGTTTCGCAGACATCAGTTACAGCAGATGCGAATAACACATAAACCCTAATCATTCTAGCAGCCGTCATCAATAACAGAAATCATATGAAGATCAATGTGCATATCGAATCATCATAAATCAACCATCCAAGAATCATTGTCTAGCATAAACCCTAGTTTATGTGTATAGCATATCAAATAACATACAACATCATCACATCAATCCCTATCAAGATACTAATGTAATCAGAATTAAGCCATATAAACAACATTCAGAACCGAGCATTCGATTGTGTCAAGTTTCGCATAACATTTATATATATCCTACTACATCATACATAATCGAAATCTATATCACCGTCATACTAGAATCGCAGCAGTAACACGCATCAATCATTTACACAAACATGAATCGAGATGGTACAGAATCAAGAAACCGATTAACATACACACGACTAACCGAGATAAGAGGAATACGAATCGATCTCTAAGGATATCTTCGAGAAGCTCCAACTGCCGTCACACAGGAGAGAAGGGTTCTAGGGTTTCGATTGTTTTGAGAGCAGATGTACTACTGAGGCTGTTATACGTTTAAAACCCGAAATAACAAGCTGGGCCCGAACTGGGCTTTGGCGAGACTGGGCTCGGCGAAACTGACCTGTTTCGTCGAGTGGATGGTTGGCGAAACAATCTGTTTCGTCGAGAGTGGTTATGGCGAAACAGATATTGTGTTTCGTCGAGTTGTTCAGGTCTCAAACAGTTTACAGTTAATCATGCAGTCAAGTACTTACACCTTATCACTCAAAAATCAAGATTATCATCTTAACTATAATTTAGTGTGCACAATTACCAGGTAAATAATTCGTGTAAGCAATAATCTAGACGGTCAACGTGCAATAAATGCGAATAAAGAATGTCGGAAATTCGAGTTGTCACATATTTGACGACCAGTAGACCAGATATCATGTTTTTTGTGGGTCAATGTGCACGTTTTAAGGCTGCCCCTAAACTTTCTCATTTAAATGCTGTTAAGAGAATCTTTTGATATCTTAAGGGCAGGCCTCGGCTTGGACTTTTCTATCGAAGGGAATCTCCATTTGACTTGTGTGCTTTCTGTGATAGCAATTTTGGAGGTACAGGTAGGGACATGAAGTCCACATCAGCTGGATGCCAGTTTCTAGGGGATCACCTCATCTCCTGGCAATGCAAGAAGCAGCTGACTATTTCACTGTCGACTGTAGAAGCCGAGTATGTAGCCGCTTCAGCCTGTTCCTATCGGGTTATATGGATCCAACACTAGCTGGTAGATTATGGTTTGAATTTCTCCTAAACTCCCATTTACTGTGACAATGATGCAACTATCCAAATAGTCAAAAATTCGGTATATTTTTCAAAAACTAAGCACATTGCCATAAAAATTCATTTCATACATAACTCTTTCATCCAGGGACTTACTACTATGGACCAAATACATACTGACGACAATGTCGCAGATATTTTTACAAAACTGGTTGATAAAACACGTTTTCTTGCTATTCTTGAACTGTTAAAAATGGTCGATTTCGAGGATTGAACATGGTCACACGAAAATATTTTTCTTTGTTTCTAGAAATTTATTTCTTAAAATTTTTTTTCGTTCATTCTTTTCATTTTCAATTTTAGCAAAAATTTAGGGGGATGTAGTCTCTCCGAAAAACATAAAAACATTAAAAAATTAGAAAAATACAAAAAACATTAAAAAATCAGAAAAAACAAAAATAGTTTTGCTAAGCCTTTGGTACAACCCGGGAAATGAAATAAAGTTTCACTATGTGGATTAAGGCTGACTCATGTAAGACCAATATTGAAATGGTCTGACTCTAGAGCAATTTGTTGGTAGGCTTTATCCTGAAGGCTGGATTCTTTGACTGGTTCTGTGTAGAACACTAAATTATTCTATGACCTCAGGAAAGAACGTCACTTGGAATTAGGACATGGCTATTTGAATGCGTTTGTGACGTCCCGATGCACACAATTTCGTTCTAGTTCTGAAATCTTTTCTGACCAACTCGTATATCTCCTTTGTTTTGCGTGAGCAAAGACCTGGAGGTGCTAGGTAACACCAGCTTCTGTTTTGCTTGAGCAAAGACCTAGCTGTACGTTGTCGCTCTATAGATCAAATACACCTGAAAGAGGCCCTTTAGTGCCCAAAAGAAACTCGAAAAACCTATATCAAACCGAGAAAACTCATTTGATCTGTATATTACATCCATCTCTGCTCATGATCTACTTTGTTCTTTTCTCAATCCAGTCCCAGTCAAGGTTTCAAAATCCTAGAACGGGCTTGTTAAATATGTGGTAGGGAAATTGCACGTATGATTGCATGTTCTGATTAAAATTCCAGGATTTGATTGTGATTGAATTGAGTGTTCATGTTAATTGCACTAAAAACATGATAAATCACTCACAGACCGTTACATGAAAAAGGCTTAGAGAGATAAGTTTAAGTGGTCAAATATACTGGCAATCGCTCGGATCGCCCAGAGTAAATTAGTGTTGATAAGTGTAGTCTGGCCCGAAACTCTGTGATTTGATCCCGTAAGATAAGTGCTTGCAAGAAATTGTGTATATTTGTTTGATTATTTTTGTGAATATTGTGTATTTAACTATTAGTGTAAATATTAAATAGTTAGTATATTTCAGTATAATGTATTTGATTAATTTAGATATATAAATTTTGAAAACGTGACCTAGTTTGAAAATCGAGAGAGACTGGGTTTTCATGAAAAACACATCTTGCATGAAGTTTTAAGTGGCTTGATCTCAGGATTCGAGCCGGGCCCACCGTAAACTTGGTGGGCCCCACAAGATCTTCATCTATTTTTGAGAAAGGCTGCTGAGGCCCACCGCACACTTGGTGGGCCCCTTATTTTGAAAAATGTGTTAGGGTTTTAAATGATGAGTGTGAGACGGCATAAAACCTTTTCACAAATAATCATCACTTTTCTTCTTTCCTCGAACTTCAAGAAAACCCAGTCACACACCTCGTTAATCATCATCATCATCTTCAACACAAATTAAGATTCAAGAAATTTTAATTTCTTTGTTGCAATGTCGAATCAAAAAGGGAAATCAAAAGGTTAGTGTGTTTTAATGCTTTGATTAATTTTGAATGTTTGAACAGGAGTATGAACTGTAATGAACTTGTTTAGCATGACCTTTGGTGGATTTGATGAACATAGACAGTTTTGGAACTGATAATTGATGATGTTTTGTACTGGTTTTTGATGAAGTTAGAAGAATGTTAGGGGTTTAAGGTGTTACAGGTCATAAATTCATGAATTTTGGCTGGAAAATGTTGATCGGAACCCTAGAATTTCGCCGGAAACAGTTTGTTGTCACCGGAGAAGATGACCAGATATGGCGCGTGGGCTGTACGCGCCGGTTGATGACCTCGCACAATGGAGTTGGACCATAATACCCTCACACACCTTTTCTAAATGACCAAAATACCCTTGTAGAGTGTGCGGGGTGACTGATGGGACTTAGTTGGACGGTTTTACCCTTCGTACACTGAGTGAAAGGACCAAATTGCCCCTCGCATAGTGGAATATTGGCAGTGTGTGAGTCACATAGGGCCCATTGACCAAAAGGAAGTGTGCAGGTTGACTGGTTGACTTTTGTTGACTAGGTTGAGTGTACGGTTGACTTTTGTTGACCGTGTGGACTGTGCGACTGCCTTATTTTACATTACTACCCTTAGTCTTGTTTAAAAAATTACATGAGTACCTGATATGATTAAAATACAACATATAAATTATATCAAATATGGCGTAAAAGCAACCCTTTTTAGTACTAATCTTGGAAAAAGCTTGTGTTTTCGTTCCTTTTTAATTTTCAGGGTTAAAAGAGCTTAAATGTGCAAAAGGAGCGAAAAGACAACAAAAACCAACATAAATGCAAAGAAGGAGGGATTGACTCAACTCACCCTGCCCTGCTTCACATCCAAACCACAAAATAGCAAGAACAGAAGACTTGACACGGGGTCGTGTCAACCAGACACAGGCCGTGTCTGAAGATGGATGCTGTGCAGAAGAAAAGACAACTGCAAAAGACAGAACTGGCAGCTAACACGGGGCCATGCTAAGCCAACACGGGGCGTGATCAACTCAAAAAATTTTAGAATCTGTGATAGTACATCAAGTACTTTGGCTACGGGTCGTGCTGTTGACACACGGGGCCGTGCCAGCCGGGCACGGGCTGTGGTGGAGCTTCTGATTTTAGCTATAAATACAAGTGCTTGGTTCCACTTCAAACTGTCCCTTGGCAAACCACTTCTCTCTCACTTGCCACCACTCCACCACCACTACAACACCATCATCCACCACCATCATCCATTTTCCATCTTTTAGAGTGTGTGTGTAGTCTCGGGATTCAAGATTGATAGTAAGAATCTTTGTCAAACAAAGGCCATGCTTGGTTAAATTCTTACATCACTTTGTGAAGACATATCTTTTATGTATTTCTTTTATATTTCCAATCTTTGGCAACTTTTTAATTGGGTATGTATTAATGACTTTAATAATTAGTTTTTTTTATATTGAAGGCAAATCTACTTAACCATTCTTCATATGTCGTTTATTCATATATTCGTGTCTTTACGGTCTATATAAAGCACGTTAACTACTTGGAAGGGTGTTAGAAGGGTGGTTGGGTAATTCTATGTCTCGTTCAGTGTATAGATCCTGTGAGAACCTGGTTCAAGTTTAGTACTTCTCCATGAATTAGCCGGGAATGACTGGCCCGACTGAGAGTAAGAAACCGCTTGAACCCCTTATTCATAAACTACTATTAAAACTTTAAACCAACCCCACGAGGACTGTATCCCTGCTGACTCAGACCAACGGGTTGAGGGTGACCGCTGCTTGGAAGGGGCCCACCACATTTTGCATTAATACCTTACTTAATTATCTTTCAATATTCCGACCTAGTGGGATTGTATCCTTGCTGACTCAAACCACTAGCTTGAGGGTAACGTCGCCTTCACAAGAGGGGCCTACTACTATAACTAAGATAATCTCGTAAAATGCCCAAAGTGTAGAAATCATCAAAAGGGTACATGAAAGATAAGTCGGATCCAAGTGATTCTTTCTTGTCTATCTATTTTTAATTTTATTTTATTTTCTGTTTTTATCTTTTTGTTAGTTATAAATCTTTTCTCAAAGTTTGATTCGATTAGACGTTGAAGATAAGCCAGTATTAAAAGCTCTTGTGTCCTTGGACAACCTCAGTATCTTGCCATCACTATACTACGTCCGCGATGGGTGCACTTGCCCTAGTGTGTGTGTAGAGAATGTTTTTTAACACTGATGTTTTGAAAAACTTAAAATTATTTTCAAACATTTCATTTTAGTTTGCCCAAGTTTACAGTCAAACTCAGGAATCTCGGGTTTCAATATACGTTTAATTCTTCTAACTTGATTCGTTTGGTGCAGAAACTTGAAAAGCAGTTGCAGATCCCCATGTCCCTACTTGGGAAAAGATAATGAACGTGGCGTGTTATTTGTCGGACCCTCCAAAGGGATACGAGTCTTACAAGTCACTAATCGTTGGATTAAATACCTGCCGGCTAGCACATACATTTCGAGAGAATCCGATTATACGCGAAGATTGGATAAAAGACTTTTGGAATAACGCATCGGCAAAGAAAGGAGACACAATGATTAAGTCAAAAGTGCAAAATAAAGAGGTCTCAATCTCCGAGCAGGATATTCGTGAAGTGTTGCTTTTTGGGGATGATGCCAATGATCCAGTTGATTACACAAAAGAAAAAGTTATGGAAGTTTTGAACAGAATGAGCTACAAGGGATCGTATCCTTCCATGACTAAGAAATTGTTATATCCCTATTAGAGATTTCTCATTCATGTCTACTTGGTGGGCATAAGTGGGAACAAAAGTGGTATAGATACGTTGACTGTTAGGCAGTCTTCAGGGATGGTGTCTTTAGTTGAGGGATGGAAGTTCAACTACTCCAGATCTGTCTTCGATGATATGATAGTGAACGTCAAAACTTTGAATGAGAAATATTGGTTCAAGTTTCCCAGATTTCTTCAGATGATTCTGGAAACCAAGTATCCTAAGCTTCAGGCTATAGTGATAATCTCCGATGTTAAGATATTGAACCATATAGTTTTCTCGATGATGACTCAGAAGTTAAGAGAGAATGTGAAGGTTAAGTATGAGAACAAGAATCCGCTAGCGAAGTTTGGTACATTTTCTGACATCACTGAAGAACAGCAGGCTTCAGTGAATGCTACAGTGGCTAACGAACACGATGTTGAAATAATAGAAGCCCCTCCTGGGTCGAATGAGCCTGTTGAGAATGTTGATTTGACAGGAATTGAAAGTGAAGCTGATAATAGAATGTTGGATAATACTGAAGTGAGTGAGAACGTAGGAGAAGGAGAAACAGAGGTTAATACTGAAAGCCTCACAGCAGAAACTCAAAATGTTGAAGAGCCAGTTAGTGTGAGCCCTCCTCATACTGAACCGGTTGTTATTAGTACTGTTGAAGCTATGATGCTGATGAAGATCCTACGGCTGATCTTCCTCCTAGGAAACGAAGTAGAAGAGATCCTAGGATCAGCCGTGAGGAAAATACCGAGACAAGAACAACAACAAAATCAACCTTGCCCGTTATTTCTGCACGACCTCCAATTCATTACGCACCATCACCAATGAGCCCTGCAATTATTGATTTTATTCAAAATGAAAGAGCTGCGATGTTCATACCAGCTCCTAAGCTTGGTGAGGGTTCGAGCAGCGGCCCATTAGATGTAGATGTAGTTAGAGCTGTTGCTAGGGAAGTTGAAGCGGCAGCTAAGTCCAGTCAAGAGGGAACCCATGAAGCTGCAGACAGTTCATTACTGTTCTTGAAGAAGATAAGATCTTTGAAGAAAATGAAACCACCATTCTGATGTGCATAATTACTGTTCTTGAAGAAGATAAGATCTTTAAAGATGCTCAAATTGCCAGTTTGATGGAAGAGCTTGTGGTAAAGAATCAGAAAATTCATGAGCTTGAAACGAATCTGGGAGCTCTTACAACAATAGTGATGGATATGAAGCAGAAGCTTGAAGGAAAATTTTCGAATGATTTTGCTGATCCTCCTAAGGAAACTACTACTGAGGAGAGAGCAAAAGAACAGAAAGAACACGACGAGGCTATGGATCGTTACATTTCCAATCCTCCTTCGTACAACAAATCAGAAACCAAAGAAAAAGATGGTGGTTATGATGAATGTGGGTGCTGAGAGGGATCTGCAGTTTGGTGATAAACTAGAAAGGTACGTGATTACAACTAAAAAGGATAAGCATGGAAACAAGTCTGGTATTCATAGTTGGGCTTACAATGATGAGAAAGGAATGTTTATAGTGAAGAGGAGGAATGGAGATGTAGAATATTATGATCATTCTGATGCATTTGAATCTTGGATAGCGGTAGATCTGAGAGAATTAAGCAATGAAGGCTTTCATAATCAAACTAAAAATCCAAACTGCAAAATTGGATGGAATTTCTTCAACAACCTGCATCAACAGGCTCGAGTTAACTTTAAAGATATGAAGTTAGATTAATCTATTGTTAAGGAAGATGAAGAGGTAATGGATCCTGCTACAGGAAAGCCTTACAAGACTGTGAAGTGGCCTGCTACAAAGTAGATGAAGACTGTGCCACTACTTAAAGAGCTACCTGAAAATAGTCTGAAAGACTTGCAGTTTTGGATGTATGACCCTGTTACAGGCTAGGCTGTAATTGTTTGCGATAAAGCTGAGTACAGGTTTTTGTATACAAGAGACTTGATGTGCTTTGGTGAAAGCAACACAAATCTCTTGGCGAAGACTCAGATCCAAAGCGATCCTCAATATGAAGTCTGTGCAAAAAGTTGGACGGGTACTGTAGCTTTAGATTATGGGGTTCAAGTTGTGGTCAGGGAAACGTACGAGAGTCGAGACTCAGTTATTTGGTCCGTACGTTGGAAGAAGGTTGCCTGATTTGCCTGAATTACAGAGGAAACAGAAGAAGCAAACAAAGAAGCACAAGTAAAGACGAAGCTGCCAAGACAACATAAACCTAGGGGGATATTGTAAGGGTATAAACTAGTTTAAGTTTACGCTTGTCTTGGATTACTTGTTTTGTTTGGGTTCGATTAGACTAGTGGGCTTGGTGGGCGGATTAGTGGTCAAACGGGTATGGTCTTGGCCCAATGTACTAGGGCATCCTATGTAGCTATAAATAGGATGTTCCTCATAAGGTTTAGGTTGTTGATTCTAGCCATAAGTTTTGTGCTTTTTTGTGATCAAGAACCAGACGATCCTCTAGAGATTGTGTGCTTGAAGTTTACGAATCAATACAATTTGCTTTCAATCTTCAACTTCATTCTCGTATTTCCGCTACTTGTTTGGTGTCGTGATATCCGATTGTTAAGTGTTTCTGGATTTACACATCTGATGAGGAAGAAATGGCTAATTCCTACCTAATGGACAAGGATGATGACTCAGAACTTGCAACAACAGAAAACAAGGTAAACCTCAATAATCAAAATCTAGAAAAACATATTCACAAACTCAAAGTTGATTTTTAGAACTTAAATGAGAAACTTTTGAAAGAACTATAAATTCTGATGATTTACAAAAAGAAATTTCTCATCTTATCAATCTGAAAAACAAAGAATCCAAGAAATGTTTGTTTTTAGAAAGTGAAAATCTAACTAAAGATGCAATAATATGTTTCCATGAGGAAGAAAGAGAAAGCCTTTACAAGAAACCACATGATAGAGAAATATATGTTAAAGGTTTTCAACAAGCTAGAGAGTTCAACTCACAAGATAAATCGATAAAGAAGAAACCTCAACTCAACAAATGAGTGACTTGTCCATAGATCCAAGTACATCCCTAGGAATGGAAAAACAAAACAACAAAGCTCAGGAATGTAAGTTTCCACTGAAAGAATCCATAGTATAAGAACGGTCTGATAATATGGATTGTATGTATGTTGAGATTTTGAAATTAATCCAACAACACATATCCAAAAATAATAAAAATCTTGTCAATGAGTCAACATTGAACATGGAATTTGATTCAAGCAACATCATATCAGAAAGAAGTTGTGAATTAGTCAGAATACCAAATTTTTGAATGGTGTACCTAAAAAGATTTGGATGCCAAAAACCCTCTAACCATTTCGTTTCCGGATCCTCATGTGCAGCAGATCTGGTACCACGGCTCTTGAATCTCCAAGCAAATGAGGGGAAAAGGTTTAAAATAGAATCTTTTAAGTTGTGGTTAGTTTTTTGACAAGGTATTCACGTTACCGGATGCATGCCAACTAGTAGGATTACAAAGTTTATCTTACAGCTAAGAGAATTAGAAAAACTAGAGTAAAATGTCATTTTAGACCCTGTGGTTTAAGCAGTTTTGACAGTTTAGTACAAAGGTTTCATTTATCGCCTGTGGGTCCAAAAAGTTTTCAACATTGCCATTTTAGTCCAACTGACTTAACTCCGTCCATTGTCTTTAGTTACTCAAGTGTAATAAAAATAATTAAGGAAATGACAAAAATGCCCCTGAGTAACATAGGACAATGGATGTGGTTAAGTCAGTTGGATTAAAATGGCAATGTTGAAAACTTTTTGGACCCATAGGCGATAAATGAAACCTTTGGACTAAACTGGCAAAATTGTCCAAACCACAGGGACTAAAATGGCATTTACTCGAAAAATCTATCTACTATTTTGAATTTAATGAACTTTATGAAGCCTGTGAAATGGGCAAATCCAAAAGTGGATCTCACAAAACTGTTTCAAATGTATGAACTAGGTTCACTTTTTATTAAAATATATTACAACATAAATAATAAATAATAACGAGACTCTCATTATTTGTGGGAAATTCGACTAGTACAATACCGGTTACAAAAACTAAATAAACGAATATAAAATACAATATAATTTTACCAATCTTGATTCAAGCAAGCGTCTTTGGAAACTTCAACCGCACCTTCCAGATCGAAACTCCGCTGCAAGACAAGCAAAATTGTTGACGTTTTTGGTTGAGGCACGTGTTCAACACGCTTCCCTTAAAATAGATTCCGCGCCTCCTCTCAGACGGTTCTGTCTCCCAGGGTACAACAACCGAAGCATTAGTTGTACTGCCGGAGATAGCACTCGTGCCCGAGGTTATACCGGGTACTTTGGTGTTCTTCATTTTGTAGGAAAATATTGAGTTATGTAAAAGGACAATTTTGAGAATACACTTCTCTAAATTTCAATGGAACAAAAGTTCTTTCATGAGTGTGTGTTTCTCTATCTTTTTCGATGATTTCTAGAATGAACCATCATCCTCTTCTTATACTCACACACATAAAATAGCCATTAAACCCCAATTATTATTGTCATGAATTAGACAATTAATAATATAATAAACAAGGTTTAATATCATTTTAATGGATTTAAGTGATAGTCAAAGCTTTCTTGTAACTGACGGAAACTGGGTTGACTGAGTGTGAACCGCCCGCAAGCCGCGTGCTATGCAGTCTTCGTGCCACACGTGAGACACCCACCACATGTTGCGCCATGCGCCGTCTGGAGTAGTTCAGTCGCTCCATTGGTGTTCATGCCGATGGATGTGTCACTCGTGTACCATTCGTCATGACCAATGACATCCGCCCAAGGAGGGCGCATATCAACGGGATACCTCACGCCATGCCATATGGAGCCGCGCGCCACACGGATGCCACTACGCATACAAGGACGTCACATGGTCATGCGCCATCCATTCTCGCGTGCCACACGGATGCCACTATGCATAGTAGGACGCCACATGGTCATGCGCCATCCAAACTTGTGCGCCACTTGCATTCTTCGCCATAGCCAATGACGTGCGCCATGCGCCTAAGGAGCTCGCCCCGCATCAACATGTGCCATGCCATGGCATCTGCCTACACCACCTAAGGTTGTGCGATAAGTGTACCCGCCATGTATCTGACCACGTGCTCATGGGAAAAATACCAAGGCAATGTGTGAAGCTCAAAGTGCACCACATTGGGCCTATAGCCCATGTCATCCGCACATATGTGCGGGTGCGATGCACCCTTTGGGTCCCCACTAGTGTTTGCCTTTAAGGAAACAATTTACAAGGAGTGTTCCCCCTTATATACCACTTTATGTTTTGTCATCACACCTTTGTGGGACAAGGTGACAAATCTCAATCCATTTTTCTCATCTTTGTTTGTTCCAAATATACAACTTCAAGCTTCGATATCTCATTCATCTTAGCTCCATTTTGGACATAGTTTGAACACAAACCCATAAATAATTATTTATACAACACATATATAAATATTTATTGATGTCCAAAATATTTAGTGAAAGACCCATTTTCACTAAAATTTCCAATAATCCCCCACTTGAATGGAGATAGATAAACACATAAAATTCCCCGATAAAACCTCGACAGTCGAGTATTGCAGGATAGGTAGGTTTTGCCTTTGAACCTTCCTTTGTGAAGCATACTTAGCCTACTAGGGTTTTGTAGACGTGATGTCCTTGAACAACCCCCTATTTGTGTAAACGACAATATACATTCACACAATACTTTCCCTAGCCCGGCCATCCCCTCATTATCGTGTCCTATTATGTCCTGGAACACTAGCCTGGTTTTGCGAGAGCTCTAGGATTGCACACCCCACAAAGCCATTCGAAGTGACCCTACTTCTCTCTCACATAGGTGATTCCTTTGAATCATTAAAAGCATTATGGCTTACTATGATTTTTCACAAATCAATTAGCCATATATTACGCTTAGCCTCACAACAATGTCACTGAATAATATAGGAATGGACTAGGACATATTTAAACACCCTGTTATAGTTTTAGGGGATATACGAACATATACACTAGCTTATATATAAACATATATATTAGTTATGCCCCAACAGTGACTACCCTTCGGTTCATGATTAAGTTGTCCTATTAAACCTAGATCTTGGGATCTCCAGTCAACTAGGTTAGGTTTCCCTCATGTCCCTTTTCCATGGGCTTTAGTCTCATTCCACAACTTGATCTCTTATCAACCCACTGGTTGTTGGATCCAAAATTATCTTTTGACTTCACTAAGTAAACGATGATAATTTAAGTTGCGATCAGTTGTTCTAACGTGTTCTTGACTCGCTAGTCACTTTTGCCTTTAAGTCGATTCGTAAGACTTATAACTCATGATCTCAACTTAGGTCCAGTTATGTACCTTGTCTTTAGAATGACATGAAACTCAATTCATGGCTAGACATGTTTCCATCATGCCTTTGGTGTGTCATGACTGACATCTTACTAGATTTCAATCAAACCAATTGGCATTTAAGTCTAATCAACTCGATTGACTCCATATAACCATTATGTACTCCACATGGTCATGTGTTTGCAATATTTATTTGGATTGCTAAAATCCTTATTGTTAAACCTCCCTCATTCAAATGCAAGTCATCCCCCACATTTAAGTGTAATTGGATAGCATCTAAATGGGCTGATAAAAGGTTCTCCTTTTCATTTTGAGTTTGAGAAAACTTCTCAACTACTATTTCTACATACCCTCAAGGGTTTGTTTCTTAAATGGCTTCTCCCCCCCACATTGCTTGCATTTTAATTAAGTTTGAGTAATATTACTCTTGATGACTTTTATACCCGCGTGGTAGGATAAAATTATCCATATCTTTTTTGTCAATGCAGTCATCCAATTATATTACTCTACTCAGATTAATATTGCTCATAAGAGCTTCTAAGCTATATGAGTTCTTCACATATGAAGTTATTTATAGTTTTGTTTTAGCACAAAATTCGTTATTATGTCATCATATATTTTGAATGTTTAAAGTTAATTTAATCTCCGTCGAGCATATAAATTAACAAGTATTAGTCTAGCATACTTTAGACCATAATACTCTAGCATGTGAACGGAAGATGCATCATTCCGATTCTTCACAGCCTTAAGAGATAACGCACTATCTCTTCCGAACATTCATTTCTTAGTTTAGACACAATAATGAACTTTATTTCACCATTCCAAAACCATTAGTTTTAGGAAGGTCTCAAAACCATAGTTAACTCCATCCATTAGGATCATAACTCATTTTCCTTTTTATCTCCAAGGCTTCACCATTGACTTCCTAAGGACTTAAACATAAGTCTTAATCCAAGTCACTTTGATGAACAATCTTTGTATAAAATCACTCCAGTCTTGAGATATAGTCAATTAGATTGACTCTCAACAACAAGGCGTTCACATAATTCTATTATGATATATACATTTACATTGTTGTTTCATTTAAACCATGTATTAGGATACTCTCCCAAATTGAGGACCAACCCTCCACATAGTTTAAACAACATTGATGGTGGTAGAAGCATCTATAAGTCCATCACAATTGTAAATTTCCCTTAATAAATTTGCTAAATTTATTAAAATCATTTACAATAATAACATATATTTCTTTCATATGTTATATTCTTTGAAAACTTATATGAGCATTTCCATGTTGATGCTCTCAACATTAAATGACATATCTTGTTTTCGTGCATTTCATCTCAAACCATTCACCACATTTCTCACGAAGTCGTTATACGTTTGATGTTTGATTTTTGGCTTAAGTCATGATCACAATCCGCTCGTTGTGTTCGTGTAAATTACTTTTTACACTTTGTATCAAAATGTGTATCCTTTTGACAAATTATTAGTACTCCAAAATAAAAATTTATCTTTTATTATATGTTAATCCATTTGTTTATGTAAAATAAACCCAAACGGTAGTCCACCATTTTAAATAAAATAAAAGTGAACATATATAATAACGGATACACAAATGATATCTAAACATCAAATCCCAAAATGTTATTATCTTCAATACTTTTAACCGAAATAAACGCAATTATATCGTTTCATGTCATGTTCTGAGGTACTCCCTCAATGGAACACATATAACTTGTTTCATCTTGAAACTCAAAACTTGAATAATCACAAGTTATCCAAAATATAAAGTTGTTTACAATTAACTATTCGCAAGTAGTTGAACAACTTATTATATTTATAACAACATTGAGTTGTTTTTCACCAAATAGTCTTTCCGAGACTATTATATGGTTCAAGACGTTATACTTCTTGTAGTAGTATCTAAACACTTATAATTCGCAAAGACATATTTTACTCGTTCAAAACATTTCTCGTTTTTGCAAGTGTTTTAATATTAAACTATATATTTATGTTTTGATTACAAATCAAGACAATAAACCTTAATAGTTTATTAAATAAAACAATTTCAAACTCGCTCGTTTGAAACTAAAACGAATACACATCGTTTTAATAATTGGGTTATCATATTCAAACCATTTCTAACCGCTGTTAGATAATAATGATTACCAATCGTTAAAATGAGTGGTTTGTATGATAACCAATTCTAATATGCTAATTAGAATTTAAATGTTTAACAAACATTCAAACTATTTGGTTTTTATAAAGTAAATCGTTTCTAACGCGCTCATTAGAAATAAAATGAATATATATATACATTAGTCGTTTACCCGCGAGATGCGGCGGGAAACATATCACTTAGGTTGGTACGTTTAGGGCTATGTACGGGGATGTAGTTTCCGATGTGGTGTGCGACGACGATGGTGGCAGTGTAGCAGGACGTGAGGGTCAGTTGCAGCCTTCTTCAGTGATGGAGAATCAGCGGTGTGCGGCGATTGGTGGTTTCGTGATGGCATTTGGTGGTTATTGTGTGACAGGCGGTTACCGGCTTCAGGAGAAAACAAAGAAAATTGTGTGATTCTTATTATGTTATGAGGGGTTTTTAAAGATGTGGGTAAATCAACGGTTTGAATGATGAATCATATGGTGGAAGTGACAGTTATATGTAAGCTACACAAAGCTCTAAAGAATAGATACCTTTTCACTTCTTATATTTCTACCATTGAAGTATGGACTAACATGAGGCGGTTCTCTTGAGGCATGCACATAAACAGTAAATCTACCATCATGGCCCTGCAAAAGGTTTTTAGAATATATTATTGGAAAACTAATGCAAACGTTAACTATTGGCAATGTTTTAACGTGCAAGCTAATTGAATAAACACAATGAACTTTAGGATCAACAATCAATTTTTAGTTTAAAAGCAAGTTAGCTGCTTTCATCCCATATTTCAAAGTCTTGTAAGTTACAAAAATGCCTTAATGTCATCAGCATAGAATTAATCAAGAATATTAAGCGGTAGCATATGATTACGCATAGTATAAGACTGAAAAAATCATAACTAATTCAAGCATTGTAGGCACATTCATATAAGCTTTATTGTCTATTTATCAGTTGTGATATAACCATTTAGTCTTTTTATCCAAGTTCATGTGATCAGCATCAAATGACCGATAAACATAATCCCTTTGTAAACTATATAGCAAAAAAGAAGAATGCTAAGGTAAGTAGGTAACACAAGATGGAACCCGAAAGCCGAAAATAGTATTCGGGTTAATAAAATGTTAGTCAGGTTTACCTAAATTACACAAATTTAAACCAAATTTGATTTAACTAAATAGTTTAAACCAATTTGAGTTTAAATTAAATTTAAATTCAGTAACTAATAATAAATTTAAACCAAATTTCATTTAACTATATAAGTTTAAGCCAATTTTGATTTGATAAGCATAATTCTCATTAACATTAAAATCAAGATTAGTAATGGAACACTTCTTTGATTACTTAATAGTGTATACAAAAGTAGTAATCTTGATCAAACAAGTTGAGTACTTAATAGTGGATACAAAAAGTAGTAATTTTGATCAAAGACAACTTAAGAACCAGATCTACATATGCTAACACAAAGAACATCTTTGTCGTTGTGAATCATCTCAATAACCAAGACATCCCCAACCTTAACACTATTGTCTTCAACAAACGTCAGCCAATCAGCCTTCCCCAAATAACGACCTACAACAACCTTCCATGCCTTTAATTTTCCATCATTCTTAAGTTGAACCTAACAAAACGGTTATAGCATATCACAGATCATGATACGTTAATACCAATATACAACTACCTACCTGACTTGCACATACCACATGTCTAACAGACTACCAGGCTGGGTGTGCTGGGTCCCCCGAGTATCTAAGTCTTAACTCATCACCAGGTACAAGACGTAACTCATTGTCTTCCTGGTGTTAACAATACTTGGATTTTTATCAAACTGAACTAATAAACTTACATAGAATATAAAAGACTTGATGTGGTTGTAAATAATAACAATAATGAAGCACCTTCGGGACAACAAAATATGCAACGCGCTTCTTGTTAAGACCAATATCCCACCGAATTGTAAGATTGTGTTTACTTTGAGATTCTTTCATCATCTGTCAAGCACAATATCATACATTTCAAATTTAAGTTAACAAAGTTGTACCACCGAGAAAACAATTAAAAGTACAACTTACTTTATCATAGTCGGCTTCAAGCTTGATAAGTGGGGCGAAAACATTTTGATACTGCAACGACCAAATTATTTATTATTATTTTTAAAAAATTACAACAATTTTGGAAACATATTTACGTCGAATCTTCTTGCAGCTGCAAGAAATATATCAGGTGATGGCTTGCCTTGCTTAACTTCTAGATCATCTCCCATGACAATATGATGCATCAAAGAAAATATTTCACCATGTCTTTGTGTTTTCAGTGCAAAGTGTCGTTTATGAGTGCTGAAATCACATATACAGTTGGTTAGTTATTCCTTAAAATTTTATGTTGATTTGTTTTTGTCCGAGTAAAATGTCATTTTCGTCCGAGGTTTGGCCAGTTTTGCGACATCCGTTCAAAGGTTTGTTTTTCAGCATTTGGATCCAAAAGATTTGAAATCTTGCCATTTTCATCCGGTTCGTTAACTCCATTCATTTTTCTCCGTTAAGTCAGGGGTATTTTTGTGACAACCCGAGTTTTCAAGGTCTCTATTCGACTTAACTTCGTACTTATTTGCAAAGTGTGTTTTATAATTATTTGAGGTGCAATATAAGTGTTATTCGTGATGTGTATATTATGTGTGTATATGTTACGCATATCTTGCATTAATTATATGATTGTATAATTGTTAAAACATGGAACCTTGCCGAAAATACACACACCCGAAAACACACCCCACCCCGACGAAAACCCCACCTCGACGAAACTCCATGTTTTCGTCGTGTGCACTGATTTTGTCAAAGAATGGGCTTTGGGCCCAAGGATGTTCGGCTGGCCCAGTTGTGTTTACGTATAACTCTTAGATTAGTTACGATAGAACACTTTGAGAACCCTAATCACCTCTCAACTTCTCTCTCGCTCTCCTTTGACACCCGACGGCAGCCCTCCTCTCATTCGAAGCCAAATCTCTCTTGTTTGATCATTCTTGGACCGGTTAGTGATCTACACGTTTAGTTGACTTAATTGCTTAATATATGATTATGATGTTTAGACATGTTCTTGACGGTGATACGTGCGATCAATCGATTTCCTGACTTATTGCAAATCCTGATATCGATCTATGGTTTTGACATTTTTGTGTAATTGGGATGGTGTAATCTTGTTTTGTTTTGTTTGTCACCTGTGATTGTTTAATCGTGATGCATTGAAATAACTGTGATGAGATTTTTGTTTGTGGATAACAACAGTTTAGTCATACATGAAATGTTAGGGTTTTATGTGTAGTGATGATCTAATTATGTAACAATCTTGTTATGACATTGGTATGATAATGGATGTGGATGTTTGTGGAATTGTAGAATGAGCAGTTGATTATTTAGCAGAATAGGGTTCTATGTGGTAACATGTTGATGAATACCTGGCAATCACAACGACTTGCTGATGTGAATAATGATTGAGTGATGATCATGATTGTATAGTGGTTAAGTAAATTACATGATTGTATGAATAGATCTGATTGAGCAAATGATTGTCATAGCCGATGTAACAGTTAGACGATTATTAGGGTCCTGGTTTGTGTAACTGTTGGTGATGATGATGATGTGTGAGCCGACGAAAACCCAAGGGGGCGACGAAAATGATATCACGACGAAAACCCTTGGGATTTCGTCGCCTGAGAGTTTTCGCCAAAAAGGGTTTTCGCCAAAGGTGTTTTCGTCGAATGTTATGACACAGTAAACTCTGTTAAGTTAATAATGTTAACTCTGTTAGTTTATAAATTCCGTTGAGTGTGTAATCCTGTTAAGACTGTTAACTTTGTTAAGTATGTTAACTCTGTTAAACCTGTTAACTCGGTTAAGTATGTTAATGGATAACCATGTTAGAATAAACTGAGAAAGACATTTCTGTGAAGCATGAATTGCATGAATTTGATTAATTGCTTACGTGATACATGATGTTAACTGCCAAGCACACTATGTGACATTAGATTTTGCGTGCGTGTCATTACGAACGAAAACTGATTGTGTATACGTGCATACTATAGGGCTTGACCGATTACTTGTGAGCACATAGTTTAAGCATACCGAGCAAACCAAGGTGAGTTCACACTTTCTACAAGGCATGGGATTCCCAAGGGTTGGGAATGGGTTAAAGAACTAAAACGGAAACTACATATTCTCCTTGGGTAGGATATGTACAGCCATCCTCCATGGGTAGGATGCCAAGATTTAAACCTCGCGTATTCTCATTGGGTAGGATACGTACGTTCGTCCTCCTTGGGTAGGACAACAAGATTAAACATACTGGACCAAAACTCTATCATAAGTCCCTCATTTTATATCGACTTAATCGCCGAGGCCGATGGCGAGCGGGTCATTAGTTAATAGCGCTATTAGGTTTAACAAACCTCACACCGTGCCGGTAGGACGGGCGTGTACTAATGGACTAAGGCAAAGGGTCAATGATGATAGACATTGACTTAGGGCACAACTTACTTTCGTTAGTAGTCGATATTGTACGGTCTGGTAATTCACATGGGAAGCCCCCACTAATCATTGAGAAGGTTGGGAAACAGGGTTACTGATTAAAACGTGGTGTACAAAACGAACTTACGATTATTGAAACGAAATCAATACCTAATCAACCAACTATGAACTCGCTCAACTTTGTTGTTGACTCATTGTTACATGCCTTGCAGGTCGTTAGGTACTCATGGAGCTTGCACGGGGAGGCGTGGTCGTTGTGGGACATGGATTGTCATATACCATGTCAAACATTTGATACATTTGAACTTTTGTTTTGGTTTTAAACATTATGCTTCCGCTGATTACTTAGACTATGTTTCGTTGGACACCAATTGTATTGTGATTGGGTTTTACATTTATTTATACGCTATGTTCAATATGATTGGTGGCTTGATCCTGGTTAGTCACGCCTCCAAGCGGTGATACTCCGCATGTGGATTTTGGGGGTGTGACAGATTGGTATCAGAGCCATTGGTTATAGTGAACTTGGTTTTAAAAAGGGAAAATTTTTTTGTTAAAACCAGACTATAACCTGTACAGTGCTCAACGATCCACAATGACGCTTCGCTCCACGTGCAAGGCTCAACACTATAGGTGATATGATTTGTGGTTATATTGTCTACTTGCTAGTTACATAGTACATTGCTCATGGTATGCTTAGATGAACGTAACAACTATTGTTTGAAAACATATGTGTGCTTACTCTCTTCTGTCATCGCACTTTCACGAACCCCTCTCACTCATGTTTTCTTTGATATGAAGATCATGAGTGGACGTATCAACATGACTCAAGCCCAGCTGACGGCTTTAATCAATGAACAAGTTACTGCAGCACTCGTAGCCGCTCAGGCAGGAGGTATAACCTGCCATTGCAACTTACCCTAGGATCTTTAGATCCTACTCTCGTAAACCAACACTTGTGCTTAACATTGTTTCTTCTTACACACACGACAGGTCAACATGCTCAGCCTCCTGCATGTACCTTCAAAACTTTTATGGACTGTCGACCTACTACTTTCAGTGGCACTGAAGGAGCGGTAGGCCTCCTCCACTGGTTTGAGAAGCTCGAATCGGTCTTCGAGATGTGTGAATGCCCTGAAGATCGTAGGGTGAAATATGCTACTGGAACACTCGAAGGTGCTGCGTTAACCTGGTGGAAAGCACAGGTTCAACTGCTAGGGCTGGCGGTTGCTAATGCCACCCCATGGAATGGTTTTAATGAACTGATCAAAGAAGAGTACTGTAGTCGTGACGACATCCACAAGCTAGAGGTAGAATTTTTCAATCTGAAGATGAAGGGGTCTGAAATCGAGGCATACACAAAGAGGTCGAACGAATTAGCTATCATGTGTCCCACTATGGTGGATCCTCCTATCAAGCGTATCGAGCTGTACCTAAGGGTTTGGTGCCAGAAATTCAAAGCCACGTGACCTCAGCTAATCTTGGCACCATTCAGCAAATCATCAAGTTGGCTCATCGTCTCACTGATCAGGCAGTTGAGCAGAACAAGCTGCCCAAGCGAATTAGTGCTACTACTACTGATGCTCCCAGTGATAACAAGCGTAAATGGGATGGGATCTCAAGCAAGGGTTCGACATCAGCTCAGTCTCAGGCTCAACAACGAAAGACAGACGATTTCAAGAGTCCCGGTCAGCAATCTTCAGGGGGTCAAGATCAGGGTCAGGGTGGATACAGGGGAAATCACCCAAAGTGCAATAGATGCAACAGACACCACAGTGGTCAGTGCAATAAGGGTCATTGTCAGAGGTGTCTCAAGATGGGTCATGAAGCCAAGGATTGCAGGAGCGCGCGACCTGCGAATCAGAATCGCCAACAGAAACAGCAAGCTCCACAAAATCAGCCGCAGTAACAACAGGGTAACAGGGGATGTTTTCAGTGTGGTGCTGAAGGTCACTTTAAGAGAAACTGCCCCCAGTTGAACCAGAATCAGAATAACAACAACAATCAGGGAAACGGAAACAACAATGGGGGTAACAACGGGGAAAACAATGGCACCCGGGGCCGTGCGTTCGTGATTGGTCAAGGTGATGCAAGGAATGATCCCAACGTCGTAATGGGTAAGTTTATACTGGACGACTTTTAAGTTAATGTTTTATTTGATTCGGGTGCCGATACCAGTTATGTGTCTCTAAAAGTTAGTCAAATGTTAAAGCGTGTCCCAACACTTTTAAACACCAAGCACATGGTAGAACTGGCAAACGGTAAAAGTCTTGAAGCCACACACAAAGTTAGGGGTTGTAATCTCATCTTAGCTGGTCAGACCTTCTCTATCGACCTCATACCCATCGTTCTTGGTAGTTTCGACATTGTTATTGGTATGGATTGGTTATCGCAACATCGAGTAGAGATCCTGTGCAAGGAGAAGGTCGTCTGCATTCCTCGTCCAGATGGGGAACCTTTAGTGATTCATGGCGACAAGAGTGGTGCCATGGTGGGCATCATTTCTTTTCTTAAGGCCCAGAAGTGTTTGCGAAAGGGCCACACTGCTATCCTAGCCCTCATTTCTGATGCATCCTCGAAGGAAAAGAAGATTGAAGATATTCCGGTCGTACGTGACTTTCCTGAGGTATTCCCTGAGGAATCACCTGGTCTTCCACCTCACCGTCAGGTTGAATTTCAGATCGAGCTAGCCCCTGGAGCAACGCCCATAGCTCGTGCACCTTTTTGTTTAGCTCCCTCAGAACTTGAAGAACTGTCCACGCAACTAGAAGAGCTCTTGGATAAGGATTTTATTCGTCCTAGCTCTTCGCCTTGGGTAGCTCTAGTATTATTTGTGAAGAAGAAAGACGGTACCTTCCGAATGTGTATTGACTACCGCGAACTCAACAAGGTGACCGTAAAGAATCGCTATCCACTTCCACGCATTGATGACTTGTTCGATCAGCTGCAAGGGTCGAGCCACTATTCGAAGATTGACCTGAGGTCAGACTACCACCAACTGAGAGTCCGAGACGAGGATATTTCTAAGATAGCGTTCAGGACTCATTATGGGCATTACGAGTTCCTGGTTATGCCTTTTGGATTGACAAACGCACCCGCAGTCTTCATGGATCTTATGAACAGAGTGTGCAAACCTTACCTGGATAAGTTTGTCATAGTTTTCATTGACGACATCCTGATCTATTCGAAGAGTCAGGAAGAACACGAACGACACCTGAGGCTTATTTTAGAACTCCTTCGAACAGAACAGCTGTATGCCAAGTTTTCAAAATGCGACTTTTGGCTTCGTGAAGTCCACTTTCTAGGCCACGTGGTAAACAAGGATGGGATTCATGTTGATCCATCCAAGGTAGACTCGATCAAGAACTGGCCTGCACCCCGCACATCAACAGAAATCAGCCATTTCTTGGGTTTGGCGGGCTACTACTGAAGGTTCATCAAGGATTTCTCCAAGATTGCGCAACCTCTCACTACACTAACTCAGAAAGGTGTCACTTATCGTTGGGGTAATGCACAGGAATCAACATTTCAGCATTTAAAGGATAGACTTTGTAGCGCACCTATTCTCTCATTGCCAGAGGGCACAGACGATTTCGTGGTTTATTGTGATGCGTCAATTCAGGGTCTTGGGTGTGTGTTGATGCAACGGGATAAAGTCATTGCTTATGCATCGCGCCAACTTAAAGTTCACGAAAGGAATTACACTACACACGATCTGGAGCTGGGAGCTGTTGTTTTCGCACTCAAGATATGGAGACATTACCTGTACGGTACCAAGTGCACCATTTACACCGATCACAGGAGTCTCGAGCATATCTTCAAACAGAAAGAGTTGAACATGCGACAACGTCGAGGGGTCGAGCTCTTGAATGACTACGAATGCGCGATCAAGTACCATCAGGGCAAAGCTAATGTTGTGGCCGACACTCTCAGTCGAAAAGATACTACACCTAAACGCGTGTGTGCATTACAACTTACCATCCAATCTAGTCTTCCTACTCAGATACGAGATGCTCAGGTTGAAGCATTAAAAGCAGAGAATGTCAGGGCGGAGTCCCTACATGGATCAAGGAAACGATTAGAACAAAAGGGAGACAGCGCTTACTACGTTACAGGGCGTATCTGGGTCCCAATTTATGGAAACTTACGCGAGCTGGTGATGGATGAAGCACATAAGTCTCGCTACTCAGTACATCCTGGTTCGGATAAGATGTACCACGACTTGAAGACTACATACTGGTGGCCTAGCATGAAAGCCCACATAGCAACCTACGTTAGTAAATGTTTGACTAGTGTAAGGGTCAAGTCTGAATATCAGAAACCATCGGGCCTACTTCAACAACCAGAGATACCACAATGGAAATGGGAGCAAATTTCCATGGATTTCATTACTGGCCTGCCTAGATCTCAACGTGGAAATGACACTATTTGGGTGATAGTGGATCGATTAACTAAATCTGCACACTTCTTGGCTATCAAAGAAACGCATAAGTTCTCTACTTTAGCCGACGTTTACTTGAAGGAAGTGGTTTCGAGGCACGGGGTGCCGACTTCTATCATATCAGATCGTGATGCACGTTTTACTTCTGAACTGTGGCAAGCAATGCACAAGTCCTTTGGCTCACGTTTAGACATGAGCACCTCCTATCATCCACAGACGGATGGGCAGTCAGAACGCACCATCTAAACCCTTGAAGACATGCTTAGGGCATGTGTGATTGATTTTGGCAAGGGTTGGGAAAAACACCTACCGTTAGTGGAATTCTCATATAATAACTGCTACCACACCAGTATTCAGGCCGCTCCATTTGAGGCATTGTACGGGCATAAATGCCGATCACCTCTTTGCTGGGCAGAAGTTGGTGACAGCCAGATCACGGGTCCAGAACTTGTAGTAGACACAACGGAAAGGATTGCACAAATACGACAACGAATGGCGGCAGGCCGTGATCGTCAGAAAAGCTACGCTGATAAGCGCAGGAAACCACTCGAGTTCCAGGTTGGGGATCGAGTGTTACTCAAAGTCTCACCTTGGAAAGGTGTAGTTCGTTTTGGCAAACGAGGCAAGCTCAATCCGCGTTATGTCGGACCGTTCGAAATCATAGAGAAAATAGGCAAAGTGGCCTACAAACTGAACCTGCTAACAGAACTCAGTGGAGTTCACAACGTATTTCACGTATCAAATCTGAAGAAGTGTCTGTAAGATGAGACCCTCATAGTTCCTCTGAAGGAGCTCACTATCGACGATCAGTTGCGATTCGTCGAGGAACCAGTTGAAATCACAGACCGAGACGTTAAGGTTCTCAAGCACACCAGAATACCTCTTGTTCGAGTTCGTTGGAACTCCCGCCGTGGCCCAGAGTTCACCTGGGAATAAGAAGACCAAATGAAGCTCAAGTATCCCCAGTTGTTCGGGAACAGTGCAACCACTACTGAGACTGAAGCTACTGCGGAATTTCGGGATGAAATTCCAAACCAACGGGGGGATGATGTGACACCCCAGGAAAACCAGGAAACAACACAACACAACTAGCTTCCTCAGCAACCACGTGCTAAATTTCGGGACGAAATTTCTAAAAAGTTGGGGATAATGTGACAACCCGAGTTTTCAAGGTCTCTATTCGACTTAACTTCGTACTTATTTGCAAAGTGTGTTTTATAATTATTTGAGGTGCAATATAAGTGTTATTCGTGATGTGTATATTATGTGTGTATATGTTACGCATATCTTGCATTAATTATATGATTGTATAATTGTTAAAACATGGAACCTTGCCGAAAATACCCACACCCGAAAACACACCCCACCCCGACGAAAACCCCACCTCGACGAAACTCCATGTTTTCGTCGTCTGCACCGATTTCGTCAAAGAATGGGCTTTGGGCCCAAGGATATTCGGCTGGCCCAGTTGTGTTTACGTATAACTCTTAGATTAGTTACGATAGAACACTTTGAGAACCCTAATCACCTCTCAACTTCTCTCTCGCTCTCCTTTGACACCCGACGGCAGCCATCCTCTCATTCGAAGCCAAATCTCTCTTGTTTGATCATTCTTGGTTCGGTTAGTGATCTACACGTTTAGTTGACTTAAATGCTTAATATATGATTATGATGTTTAGACATGTTCTTGACGGTGATACGTGCGATCAATCGATTTCCTGACTTATTGCAAATCCTGATATCGATCTATGGTTTTGACATTTTTGTGTAATTGGGATGGTGTAATCTTGTTTTGTTTGGTTTGTCACTTGTGATTGTTTAATCGTGATGCATTGAAATAACTGTGATGAGATTTTTGTTTGTGGATAACAACAGTTTAGTCATACATGAAATATTAGGGTTTTATGTGTAGTGATGATCTAATTATGTAACAATCTTGTTATGACATTGGTATGATAATGGATGTGGATGTTTGTGGAATTGTAGAACGAGCAGTTGATTATTTAGCAGAATAGGGTTCTATGTGGTAACATGTTGATGAATACCTGGCAATCACAACGACTTGCTGATGTGAATAATGATTGAGTGATGATCATGATTGTATAGTGGTTAAGTAAATTACATGATTGTATGAATATATCTGATTGAGCAAATGATTGTCATAGCCGATGTAACAGTTAGACGATTATTAGGGTCCTGGTTTGTGTAACTGTTGGTGATGATGATGTGTGAGCCGACGAAAACCCAAGGGGGCGACGAAAATGCTATCACGACGAAAACCCTTGGGATTTCGTCGCCTGAGAGTTTTCGCCAAAAAGGGTTTTCGCCAAAGGTGTTTTCGTCGAATGTTATGACACAGTAAACTCTGTTAAGTTAATAATGTTAACTCTGTTAGTTTATAAATTCTGTTAAGTGTGTAATCCTGTTAAGTCTGTTAACTTTGTTAAGTATGTTAACTCTGTTAAACCTGTTAACTCGGTTAAGTATGTTAATGGATAACCATGTTAGAATAAACTGAGAAAGACATTTCTGTGAAGCATGAATTGCATGAATTTGATTAATTGCTTACGTGATACATGATGTTAATTGCCAAGCACACTATGTGACATTAGATTTTGCGTGCGTGTCATTACGAACGAAAACTGATTGTGTATACGTGCATACTATAGGACTTGACTGATTACTTGTGAGCACATAGTTTAGCATACCGAGCAAACCAAGGTGAGTTCACACTTTCTACAAGGCATGGGATTCCCAAGGGTTGGGAATGGGTTAAAGAACTAAAACGGAAACTACATATTCTCCTTGGGTAGGATATGTACAGCCATCCTCCATGGGTAGGATGCCAAGATTTAAACCTCGCGTATTCTCCTTGGGTAGGATACGTACGTTCGTCCTCCTTGGGTAGGACAACAAGATTAAACATACTGGACCAAAACTCTATCATAAGTACCTCATTTTATATCGACTTAATCGCCGAGGCCGATGGCGAGCGGGTCATTAGTTAATAGCGCTATTAGGTTTAACAAACCTCACACCGTGCCGGTAGGACGGGCGTATACTAATGGACTAAGGCAAAGGGTCAATGATGATAGACATTGACTTAGGGCACAACTTACTTTCGTTAGTAGTCGATATTGTACGGTCTGGTAATTCACATGGGAAGCCCCCACTAATCATTGAGAAGGTTGGGAAACAGGGTTACTGATTAAAACGTGGTGTACAAAACGAACTTACGATTATTGAAACGAAATCAATACCTAATCAACCAACTATGAACTCGCTCAACTTTGTTGTTGACTCGTTGTAACATGCCTTGCAGGTCGTTAGGTACTCATGGAGTTTGCACGGGGAGGCGTGGTCGTTGTGCGACATGGATTGTCATATACCATGTCAAACATTTGATACATTTGAACTTTTGTTTTGGTTTTAAACATTATGCTTCCGCTGATTACTTAGACTATGTTTTGTTGGACACCAATTATATTGTGATTGGGTTTTACATTTATTTATACGCTATGTTCAATATGATTGGTGGCTTGATCCTGGTCAGTCACGCCTCCAAGCGGTGATACTCCGCATGTGGACTTTGGGGGTGTGACAATTTTCGTCAACTTAAAGGGCAATTCTATCTAATAGATTCGGTCAGGGGTAATTTGATTGCTTGTACAAAAATGAAAAATAATGAATTGCCCTTTAAGTTAGCAAAAAAATGAAAATACCCCTGACTTAACAAAGAAAAATGGATGGAGTTAAAGAACTGGGTGATAATGGCAAGATTTGAAACCTTTTGGATTTAGATACGGAAAAACAAATCTTTGGATAAAAGTCAGAAAACTGGCCAAACCTTAGCTGGTCTTTCATCTCTTTGATCTTCTTATCCATTACCCTCTGTTCTTGCGGTTGCACATCATTTCTTCTTGTGACATCATTGTCTCCTTTTGCATCAGGATCTCCTGCTGAAATAATTCATCATAAAATGATGAATACTCGAAGGAAAGTAGTGATCAATTAACCTTATATACAAATAAGACACGCAAAAGACCAACCATTTCGTTTTGTAATATCATTCTTTTTAGCGAGTTCATCAGACTTAACACCCAAAACTGGGGATCTGTAAACGCGCCGTTAAATGGCTGCGAACAAATTTTCTTGTTTTAAAGTATTTATTGTAGCAAAAACGGTTTGATTATAGTAATATTGTAACAAACTAAGTCAACTATTAGTTCAAAGGAACTTATTGTCACATCATAGCTGTAATAACAACTTTTATTTTGTTACAACTTATAAAAATGTATTATGGTTGAATCAGAGTTTTTGCAATCTTTTGTTATAAGTGTAATGTAATACAACCTTTGATAGTATGCTTGTGGGTTGCATACCTGTTTTGTTCGAGGATTTATCGGCGAAAAAGCAGTACAGATGGCATTTACTGGAAGATGAATACGATGTGTTGTCGGTGATGATTCTGAAAGAGGATGTGGTGTCCAAAAGATGGCAGAGCCTCATGTAAGACCAGCACTGAAACCAGCAGCCGATATAGTTTGACCTTGTTTGACTTTCCCGCTTCTAACAGCTTCGTCTAGTGCCAAGGGTATTGAAGCCGCACTTGTGCTGCCATAATTTGCCAAATTTGTTATTACTCTATCTTTTGGAACTTCTAGTCTTATTGCTACTCCATCAATGATCCTCTGGTTCGCCTGCACATTTAATTACATTAACACCCTTTTGGATGACGTTTATTACAGGCTGATTCGGGTCAAATGGGTCTTTTATACAAGAAAAAGACGAATGGTTCGGGGGAAAACCTAGAGTTGAACCATTGGTACCCAGTTCATGATTTGTTTCTTTTTTGTTGATTCCAGCATGTAAATGCCTGTTGGGGAGGATTTATAAAATTAAAAAAAAGTTGACATTTTTTTATAATATTTAGTAGTGAACGGAAAGTGGAAACCATCATTTCTGAAATTATAAAAACCCGTTGCAGTCAACATTACTGTGCAAGTCAAAACCAAACAAACCGTCCTCTTTGCTATCACACGCCTACATGAAATGCAAGAATTAGTAGCTTGCAAACATGCTATTGAACGAAGGTGGTAAGATGACAGAAAGGATGCCGGGTCAAAATTTAAATAGGTCAAACTTACTAAGATAATGAAGAATGTGCAAACAAAATTGATTTTTACATGAAAAATTTTACTATGATAATGAAATATACCTAGACAAAAACAGCACCAGCAGCATCACCAAAAAGAATGCATGTCCCTCTATCAGTCCAGTCAACATTACGAGATAGCGAATCTGCCCCAATCACAAGTACAGTTTTATAACCACCGTTTGAAAATAAAAGTCAACATGGTCAAACTTACTTCATTTGGACCCATATGGATTACCTAAAATCAAAATTTCAAAAAGTTATAATATTATTTACAGGTGAGATAGAGGATAGTTACTCTAAACAATAACTAAACCAAAGTTGCTTGCCTTTTTTATGATATAAGCTCGATAAATAGACTTTGAAGAAACATAATTATAACAAATGTACCCCGGATATAACATGAAGCGGATATGAGTCCCAATACGAATCTGCTACTAGCAGCTGTAATGTCAAAAGCTAAGGGATTTCCTTTACCTCCAAGTGCTTTTTGAATCTTAAATACAATCGATATCAGTAAAAAAATTCCAAGCGGCCAGAACCCACCGATTTTCTCCCTCTTTCTAACATTTGCTCGCTCTCTCTTTGCAACCCCATATTTGTTCTAGATCTAGCATCATCTCCAGTCACCGCGTACTCGCTCACGAAAGCCTGAAATAACTCTCACCACATGCAATTTCTGTCATGATTTTCACTTGGTGAATTTATTTATAAATTAAAGAACACAAAGTAACAAACCTTTGGACCAACACGTGATGTACGATCGAAGGTATTAGCCATAGAAAATATAGTTCTTGCATCACTGTAAATCTAATCAAGCCAGATTATAACAAAAATCATTAGAAAACATTATATGTTATTTGGAGTATAAACCATATAACAGAAAGGTTGACAATTAATCTTACATGAAAATCGTGCATGTCTGCTGGATGATCCAATTTTACACGTGATCCATCGCAGTTAGAGATCATTTTGATGTCTGGGTAAGCTTTTCATATTGCAGCATAAAACTGGAGGTAATTTTCTGGTTCAATTTGTTCATAATCAGATCAACTTTACAGCTATAGTAATATCAAAGAAATCAGAAAATAAAATAGGCAAGCATACATACCACGATAATATTTCTTGCCACAGTCCTCATTCCCAATAGCAACATATTTCAAGTCGAACGGATCTGGGCGGCCCATAGCAGCTCTAACAGATCCCCATGTCGAATTGGAATCACCTCTAGCAAACTCTATCCCATCAAGGGCTTCCTGAGTGATATAACTTATTTGTATATTATTAATCACTTAAGAAGCATATATATAGAAAAACAAATGGGGTAATTGTTAAATATACTTACTTGCACAAAAGGCACGATGATACCGGGATCAACAGACTCCTGATGACTGATTCCTTATGATTCCAAAAGAAAAGAGGTAAAATTGTCATTTAGATTATATAATATGCATACACACGTATATCTAGATATCAATACTACCATTGTTGAATACCTAAATTGGTGCTGCACCTAAATCTTCAGCCAACTACGATGCTTATTGTATTTGATGAGAAAAAAATAGTGTTTAACGAATGGTGTATAGGATGCTAGTTAGTTACCTGGAAGAACTCATAGTGACCAAGGCCATCATCAGTCCAATAAAACCATACGTCACCGAAGTGACCGGGTCTCTCCTCCCATGCTCCAACAGTTTCTTTCCACCTAAATGTGTTCCTTAGATACTCTCCTTCAACAAAGCATCCACCTAGTCCCAAATTATTTCAACCAATTTACTGGTCATGGTCAGAACCCTAGCCGGCGCCTGCTGTTGATGCCGGGGTGTCACACCCCGACCGCGTAAATCAATAAATCACGGCGGAAACATCGGGGAGTGTTGTAACAGAATCATTATTTCATAACATGTGGAATTCAAAGTTTGGTTTCATTAATTAAAATGTTTACATTGTCTAGAAATTTACAGATCATAACATAAATTAAACTGTCTTTCGAAGTTTTAAGTCACTAAAGCCCAAGTCCGCCTAAGTGTGTCACGAATATCATCATGCAATAGCTCCTAAAACACATGTGAAAATAGGTACGTCAACATAAAAATGCTTGTGAGATACATAGGTTTTGTTGTTGTAGGATTTATGACTTATAGGTTAAAAGAAGTGTTTAAACAAAAGGTTGTCATGAATCTTGTAAAACTTTTTCTTTTATAAAATCTTATGAAATTCGATATGAAAATCGGATGTTATAAAAGAATAATGCATGGTTAAATAAATAACCTAGTATAAATGAGTTTGTATAAGATATGTCGTTTGTAATACAACGTCGTGTATAACTATGTCGTTTGTATAAAATGTATTATGCCTTTGTTTCTGTCAAATGGTTTAGATAACGTTACGTTATGTAATATCATAAAAGCATTTATATATAGGAAGTACCAGCGGCATATCCCCCATGCTTTTATCATATTACACACGCCTCGTTATTTAAATCACTTACCAAATAAACCACCAGATGTGTCTTGCCAAACCAATGTCAGATAACAACTAATGTCTTGTATGGTGAATAAAAGAATTTACTCAATCCCATAGGATGTATAATCAAATGTCATACCAAATGTAAGCATGTTATGTGAAAACAATGTACTAAGTATGCTAAATGAACATACATAGCAAAGCATAAATGAAATCATGTACTATATGCGTACTAATGAATATAGCAAGTATATGACATGAAAGCACGAAAGTAACAAGTAGGCACATGTGTATCACCCCAAAATATTTGAAACGGTAAAAGAGGGGAACTATGTACTCACATTGAATTGCAAAGTATCCTTGATCTAATGAACTAATCAATGCTCGGGTAAACCAAGTAATTCAAGTGGTACCTAGTAATCGGATCGCTAGTTAATAAATCGACATCTAAATCGGAAGATCTGATAGAATGAGGTCTCGTAAACCAAATGAGTATTGGAACTCATGTGATATGGTTTAACAAAGCCTACATTCTAAATCGGAACCTATCCTGAGTGCTTTCGACCCGTTACGACCCATTAAGGTAGCTTACGCTACTTTAACGCGTCGTTCGCACAAATGCGCGTTCGAGGTGCCTAACTAGTCCTATGACAAGTATTATATGCCCTAACATGTTTAAATATGTTGCGTAATCAGTTTAAGTGGCAAAAGTTAAGTTACATATGCTTAAAATCACATTATGCATGAAAAGGGCATTTTGGTCATTTTCCTAAGGCATATAAACTACATATCATACAACTAATTAAACTAAGTGACCATAAGGTATAACCTCGGAAGGTTATTCCCTATACAACTATGGTCACAAAATATGCTTGGTCGGATCATAACGATCGACCAAACGGGTCGGGTTTGAAAGTCTAAGCGGTTGTCAAGACCGCTTGACTTACGACCCTATACAAGCACTAGACTAAAAGTGACGAGTTAAACATGTTTAACTAAGTTAGAAAACAAGTTTGATATCAAAAAAAAGTGTTTCGATACCCGGAAATAGCTTCGTTGCAAAATATGCATAAACACGTATTTTGACCAAAACTTTGACTCGTCACTTCGACGAATCAGCGTGGTAATCAGTAGGTATAGTCACAAGGGACTATAACCATCGTGACTACGCTCACGTTGCAAAGTTCTAACTTACTTTGTGTTGACCAAAAACTGGTCAAAGCAGAAAGTCAAACACTGTTTGACTTTCATGCTTGAAATACATGAACAAGCATGAAAGAAGCTTACAAAAGGTCCAAGCAATGAAGATTTGATTCAAATTGCTCAGGTATGAAGTATAAAACTCCAACTTAGTACAGGTTTTTGAATCAAGTGTGAAGAATGAAATGAGAACCCACTTCTATTTATAGGAAGTTAGGATCAAGGAGACCATTCCATGTGTTTTTGCAAGAATCAAGGTTCAATCCTAGCCATACAATTGTGGAACATGGTTTTATATACAATGGGAGCTCCAAAACTAGTTCATTGTATTGAGAAAGTTGCATAAAAGCCCCTCAAATTCAAGCTGGTTGCTAAAAATAGGATTTCTGTCAAAATGAAGGGCTCGCATGCCGCCACAGCAACACCCTATTACTGTGGCGCAACGCCACCACTCCCCAGGTATAGAATGTTTCAAAAAAGGTAAAAATGGTCCCTGCAGCATGTTTAATCCATTTTTGACGCGTTTAAACCCTATTAACCCATTTTCAAGGCTCTACAAGGATGTTAAAGCATAGGGGACTTGAAAAATGCTTGAAATTATCTCAGATGTCGGTTCCTTTGGTCGTACGGTTGCGTTATTCGGTTAATTACGACGAAAACTCGAACGGACGCAAAATCGATCCAAATTACACGACGAAAGGTATTTTTGCATTAAAATAACTAAAATAAAATATTTTAATGATTACAAAAATTTTTGGATGTTCGGGTATGTTCAGAACGTAAGATATGCGCGAAAATGCAAACTTATGCACTTTTTGACGCTTTTAGTCCACGTTGATCAAATAAGTTTATTTTCGCATACCAAGCCCCTAAAAGACTATTTCTAAGCTATGTAAAGGATATTTAAGGTATGTTTAGCTTATGATCAAGTTCTGGAATGTTCGTTACTATACAAATCGGCATAGTTTCGCAGTTTGACGCAAATAGTCCATGCGAACGAATAGACTTGATTTCAACACACCAAACCCTCCAAAACTTATTTCTAAGTTATGTAAAGGTTATTTAAATTATGTTAAGCCTATGTCACTGTTCCCGAGTGTTTGTCGCGTTAAACTGATTACGTTTACCCATCAGTTCACGTATGACTTTCCAGAAAGCGATTTGGAGCTCGAAATCGAGCGAGAATTGATATGTGCAAAGGTCACATGTATTTGTACAAATTCCAAGATTGAAACACAAAATTTCATTGGATTCGTACTTGTATGATGGTCGTAGATGCACAGATGTCACAGTCTCCCCTACTTTAGGAAATTTCGTCCCGAAATTTAATTTAGAGGAAACTTGTGTGTGTTCGAAATTGAAGTCGGAGCGTATATCATAAAAACAGCATTGGTCAAGGTTCAGAACTTCTAATAAATTAAATTACACATGACAAAACTTGTTGTGGTTTTCTGTGCACTGAATTCCATAATTACGTATGCATCCATAATTACGTAATTCCTTGCACAGTCCGCACAGTTCATTTTATAATGTGCAGGGGAAGAAAATCGAATGAATAATCTCGTGGTGACTTGACTAGACTACCATAGAGTCTCTTTAACTAGATCAACGAATGACCTCTTTAAACAGACCATCAAAAAGTCTCTTCAACTAGGTCACCAAAGGATCTTTTTAACTAGATCAACGAATGACCTCTTGAACTAGACCACCAGAGGGTCTCTTTAATTATATAGACGAATGATATCTTAAACTAGATTGACGAATCAATCTCTTTAACTAGACCACCCAAGAGGTCTCTTTAACTATATCAACACATGATATCTTTAACTAGATCGACGAATCAATCTCTTTAACTAGACCACCCAAGAGGTCTCTTTAACTATATCAACGAATGATACCTTTAACTAGATTGACGAATCAATCTCTTTAACTAGACCACCCAAGGGGCCTCTTTAACTATATCAACGAATGATATCTTTAACTAGATTGACGAATCAATCTCTTTAACTAGACCACCCAAGGGGCCTCTTTAACTATATCAACGAATGATATCTTTAACTAGATTGACGAATCAATCTCTTTAACTAGACCACCCAAGGGGCCTCTTTAACTATATCAACGAATGATATCTTTAACTATATTGACGAATCAATATCTTTAACTAGACCACCCAAGGGGCCTCTTTAACTATATCAACGAATGATGTCTTCAACTTTGGAATAGTACTTTACAATCCAAGGGTCTTAACTATTACATAGAAGCCCATTAAGGATTTAAGATAGTACCTTTGGATATCCTTCTATGAATCCATCATATAAAGATATGGAAGATTCTATGAGGATTTGGATAGCGGGTAATTTGATTCACACATAAACACATAATTGTTAACTTGGTCCTCAATTTGTTATCAACTTGTTATAAATTTGTTTGTAAACTTTGTTATTGATTTGAACATGTGTATTTAAAGTATGCCAGGAATCAAATCCCTAGACTTTGATTTTGCGCTTCGAAATTTCACACGGATTTAACTATGAAGATAGGAAGATCTTATAAGGATTTTGGAATCCGTGTAGCGAGAGATGTTTCAAACCCTTGTTCCAGAAGTGCCTAAATCAAAACATGAGGTAAAATGTTTATGAAGTCAAGGTGTTAGATATGCCAAGGAGACATATGAAGCAGAATTTGGAGGTCGTGTACTATGTATGTTAAGTCAACATACGAGCAGAATGTTCTTGAAAACTAAGCATGGGGTTCTTTGGAAAATGTGTTTAATGCATTTGAAATCTTACGTAATGCTTTTGAAATCATGTGGTAGGTGTGTTAGGTAAATATGCTTATAAAATGTTTTAAAGCCATGTGAAAAGGTTTTGAAATCATGTATATGGTTTTTGAAAACATGGAAAATGCTTTTGAAATTATACATTTGGTATATTAAGTAAATATATTATGTTAAATGTTTTTAAACCATATGAAAAAATTTTGAAATCGTGAAGGAGGTTTTGAAAACATATACTATGTATGTTGTTATGAAAACCAAAATGAAATGATATGTACCTAGACATATCGCATGAGATTTTTGAGGGACTTATGAAAAGTACCCTTAGATATCCAGGCAAGGATTTAAAGTGGTATTTTGGGTATTCGTCCAGAGTTGTAACTTGTACCTTGTACTTTGTTTCTTAGAAGGAAACAAATACTTAGGATTTTTGTGGAGATCACGAGTGATCACATAAATGAGAAAACGACAAGGGTAGTTTGTTTTGCAAGGAACACGGTTCCTTGGCGTCGGTTATTAGGGGTATGTCACACATACACATAATCATATCAGCCTTGTAAATAAAAGTGAAACAACAACTTTATTTATATAACAACTTAATTGTTTCAAGCGTCAAAGATAACAACAAGGAAAAAAAATACAAAAGTCTAATTGTTTACTGCTGCATTGTCATTTGCGTTTGCCTCGTTTATGTTAAACACTCGTCCACACGCTGGATTTGCGTTAACAAGTTTTGGGCAATTGTTCCGGTAGTGAGTAAGATCACCACAGTTATAGCACGATCCAGGTGGAAAGCGAGCTTGAGCAGGGTTGACTTGAGGTTGGTTTGGACCACCTTGGTTTGGGTTAAACCGACAAGCATTTGCTAGGTGGCCGAGTCGCCCACATGATGCACAAAGACGACACTGTAGGTGAGCTAGGTGGTGTGCATTACATTTGTCACATATCGGTGCAGTACCGGTATAAGGTTTCCTTGTAGGAGGTTGAGCTGGTTGGTTAAGAGTGTTTTGGTTGGGTTGAGCAGCAATCGCACAGTTTTGTGAAGCCTTACGCTTCTTAGAAGGTTCGGTTTTGTTTTCCTTGTTTTCCTCTTGAGTATTAGTTGCTTGTTTCTTGTCGCCTTTTTGGAAAAGTTTCCCCTTTCTGATCTGAGATTCAGTCAGGGTAGCAGATAGTTCAATGGCCTGTCTGACGGTAGCAGGGTTGCTACCAGTAACGATGTCCTGAACTGGGTCAGGGAGGCCATCAATGTACTTTTCGATCGCCTTATCCAAAGGCATAACCATAGTTGGACATAACAAGCTCAATTCTTCGTACCGGTCAGTATAAGCACGGTGTTCGACGCTGTCTTATTTAAGATCATCAAATTCCCGTTCCAATGCCCTGAGTTCATGACGAGGACAAAACTCCTTCATCATTAGAGCTCGAAGCTCTTCCCAAGTTTGTACCATTGCCACATCGGCACCCCTATCACGCATCACACCGTTCCACCATGTTAGAGCACGCTTCTCAAAAAAACATGATGCAAACTCAACCTTACGCTCATTCGGACACTTATCATGTCTAAATGTGCTTTCCAGACTCTCGAACCATTGTAGGAGCGCAGTTGCTCCTTGAGACCCCGAAAATTTCAGTGGTTTAGCCGAATTAAACGTTTTGAAACTACACTGAGCATTGTTATTGTTATTCGCTTGATTAATCCGAGTTATTTGGTTCGGGATCACAGCAGCGATTTGCTGAGTGATAATGGCTGTGAGTTCGGCGTTAGATTGTGGTTGTGAATCTCGTCGGGGAGGCATACTCTAAAAAGAACAAGGAAACATGAGAAATGAGAAATGAGTGAGATGATATCGGATAGTAGAATTTGAATGCTTAAAAGAAAATTGACAAAGCATGAAGATTGTGATCATTTGTTCATTATCTAAATCAAGCAAATGACACTGTGACTAATCAAAGTAAATGGGTCATACTAATGTATCGCGAAGACATGCTTTAGCCTATAAGTGGACACTCACCCCAAGAGTTCCTAGGTAAGAGTGACTGGTCCGATTATGTGGATTTGTACGAACACTCTAGCCTTAGAAAAAAACTCGGGATACACGCACCCACCCTTCCAGATTGCACGTGTTCACATTAATAAGACCCAAACTTTGACGACATTTTGAAAACTTTAAAGGTTAAAAACCTTATAATAAATCATCCAAGAACAGATGATTGGTTTTCAAAACGGATTTTATTTTGTGTTCTTGTTGTGGTCGTCGCCTAAAGATAGGTGACGGTATTGTTTTAGAATCTAAACGCAAGTAAACTCACGTTAGGGTCCTAGGAAGGTTATAGACTAGGTCAAAGCATTACTAATAACCTAATTCCCTATAACCATGAGCTCTGATACCAACTTTTCTGTCAAACCCCGACCGCGTAAATCAACAAATCACGGCGGAAACGTCGAGGAGTGTTGTAACAGAATCATTGTTTCATAACACATGGAATTCAAAGTTTGGTTTCATTAATTAAAATGTTTACATTGTCTAGAAATTTATAGATCATAACATAAATTAAACTGTCTTTCGAAGTTTTAAGTCACTAAAGCCCAAGTCCGCCTAAGTGTGTCACGAATATCATCATGCAATAGCTCCTGAAACACATGTGAAAATAGGTACGTCAGCATAAAAATGCCTGTGAGATACATAGGTTTTGTTGTTGTAGGATTTATGACTTATAGGTTAAAAGAAGTGTTTAAACAAAAGGTTGTCATGAATCTTGTAAAACGTTTTCTTTTATAAAATCTTATGAAATTCGATATGAAAATCGGATGTTATAAAAGAATAATGCATGGTTAAATAAATAACCTAGTATAAATTAGTTTGTATAAGATATGTCGTTTGTAAAATAATGTCTTGTATAAATATGCCGTTTGTATAAAATGTATTATGCCTTTGTTTCTGTCAAATGGTTTAGATAACGTTGCGTTATGTAATATCATAAAAGCATTTATATATAGGAAGTACCAGCATCGTATCCACCATGCTTTTATCATATTACACACGCCTCGTTATTTAAATCACTTACCAAATAAACCACCAGATGTGTCTTGCCAAACAAATGTCAGATAACAACTAATGTCTTGTATGGTGAATAAAAGAATTTACTTAATCCCATAGGTAAAATGTCGATGTATAATCAAATGTCATACCAAATGTAAGCATGTTATGTGAAAACAATGTACTAAGTATGCTAAATGAACATACATAGCAAAGCATAAATGAAATCATGTACTATATGCGTACTAATGAATATAGCAAGTATATGACATGAAAGCACGAAAGTAACAAGTAGGCACATGTGTATCACCCCAAAATATTTGAAAACGGTAAAAGAGGGGAACTATGTACTTACATTGAATTGCAAAGTATCCTTGATCTAATGAACTAATCAATGCTCGGGTAAACCAAGGAATTCAAGTGGTACCTAGTAATCGGATCGCTAGTTAATAAATCGACATCTAAATCGGAAGATCGGATAGAATGAGGTCTCGTAAACCAAATGAGTATTGGAACTCATGTGATATGGTTTAACAAAGCCTACATTCTAAGTCGGAACCTATCCTAAGTGCTTTCGACCCGTTACGACCCATTAAGGTAGCTTACGCTACTTTAACGCGTCGTTCGCGCAAATGCGCGTTCGAGGTGCCTAACTAGTCCTATGACAAGTATTATATGCCCTAACATGTTTAAATATGTTGCATAATCAGTTTAAGTGGCAAAAGTTAAGTTACATATGCTTAAAATCACATTATGCATGAAAAGGACATTTTGGTTATTTTCCTAAGGCATATAAACCACCTATCATACAACTAATTAAACTAAGTGACCATAAGGTATAACCTCGGAAGGTTATTCCCTGTACAACTATGGTCACAAAATATGCTTGGTCGGATCCTAACAATCGACCAAACGAGTCGGGTTCGAAAGTCTAAGCGGTTGTCAAGACCGCTTGACTTACGACCCTATACAAGCACTAGAATAAAAGTGACGAGTTAAACATGTTAAAACATGTTTAAATAAGTTAGAAAACAGGTTTGATATCAAAACAAACTGTTTCGATACCCGGAAATAGCTTCGTTGCAAAATACGCATAAACACGTATTTTGACCGAAACTTTGACTCGTCATTTCGACTAATCAACGTGGTAATCAAATTGAAATACATGAACAAGCATGAAAGAAGCTTACAAAAGGTCCAAGCAGTGAAGATTTGATTCAAACTGCTCAGGTATGAAGTATAAAACTCCAGCTTAGAGCAGGTTTTTGAATCAATTGTGAAGAATAAAATGAGAACCCACTTCTATTTATAGGAAGTTAGGATCAAGGAGATCATTCCATGTGTTTTTGCAAGAATCACGGTTCAATCCTAGCCATACACTTGTGGAACATGGTTTTATATACAATGGGAGCTCCAAAACTAGTTCATAGTATTGAGAAAGTTGCATAAAAGACCCTCAAATTCAAGCTGGTTGCTGAAAATAGGATTTCTGTCAAAATGAAGGGCTCGCGTGCCGCCACAGCAACACCCTATTGCTGTGGTGCGACGCCACCACTCCCCAGGTCCAAAATGTTTCAAAAAAGGCAAAAATGGTCCCTGCAGCATGTTTAAGCCATTTTCGACGCGTTTAAACCCCGTTAACCCATTTTCAAGGCTCTACAGGGATGTTAAAGCATAGGGGACTTGAAACATGCTTGAAATTATCTCGGATGTCGGTTCCTTTGGTCGTACGGTTGCGTTATTCGGTTAATTACGACAAAAACTTGAACGGACGCAAAATCGATCCAAATTACACGACGAAAGGTATTTTTGCATTGCAATCACTAAAATAAAATATTTTAATGATTACAAAAATTTTTGGATGTCCGGGTATGTTCAGAACGTAAGATATGCGCGAAATCCAAACTTATGCACTTTTTGACGCTTTTAGTCCCTGTTGATTAAATAAGTTTATTTTCGCATACCAAACCCCTCAAAGCCTATTTCTAAGCTATGTAAAGGATATTTAAGGTATGTTTAGCTTATTATCAAGTTCCAAAATGTTCGTTACTATACAAATCAGCATAGTTTCGCAGTTTGACGCAAATAGTCCATGCGATCGAATAGACTTGATTTCAACACACCAAACCCTCCAAAACTTATTTCTAAGTTATGTAAAGTTTATTTAAAGTATGTTAAGCCTATGTCACTATTCCGGAGTGTTTTTCGCGTTAAACTGATTACGTTTACGCATCAGTTCGCGTATAACTTTCCAGAAAACGATTTAGAGCTTGAAATCGAACAAGAATTGATATGTGCAAAGGTCACATGTATTTGTACAAATTCCAAGATTGAAACACAAAATTTCATTGGATTCGTACTTGTATGATGGTCGTAGATGAACAGATGTCACACGGGGCCACCCATTTTCAACGAGTCTCCACACACGCAGCTCCCGTACACCCTTGTCACATTCACTGCCGCCACCCGAGAAGATACCTCAGCCAAGTGGAATCATGAGATCTGTCAAATAAAACCCTCAGACATGAGATATAAAACCTTAGATATGTTGATTCAAAGTAGAGTTTACCTCAGACATGAAAGTAAAACCCTAGATCTGCAAGTTATACAAACATCGGATTCAAAAACTAAAGGGCATGATCTAAACAAATCAAAGGAGGTTGTCGGACTTACCTCGGGTTGTTGGAACTTGCCTCGACCACTATTACAGACCACGCCGTTGTTGGATCTGGTGAGATCTTGCTCATACCACAGGAGGCAAGAAACCCTAGGTTGAAAATCACCAGAGAGAGAAAGAAGGAGGAGCGGCTGAAGAAGTGAATTAGGGTTTAGAAAGAGAGTGATAGAAACATTATATTGGATCCATCAGAGGTAAAACGGGTCAAAGTGATCCGGTTAAGATCCATGCGGCTTCAGAGCATGTTAAGACAAATTTTCAACACATTCATTCTTAAAATGCTTGTATAATGTGCTTGAAATGCTAGTACAATGGCAAATGACCATTTCTGCCCTTCGAATATGCTTTTATATATAGTATATATATATATATATATATATATATATATATATATATATATATATTCACTTTTGGTTTATTTAAATAAACGTTTTCTAACATGCTCGTTAGAAAATATATAAAACGATTACAAATCATCTTAAATAGTTTATCGTAGTTAACCCGGTTCTAACCCGCTCGTTAGAACTTAACGATTGCAAATCGTTAAAATAGTTGGTTATAAAATAAACTAATTCTAATACGCCCATTAGAAAATTAAACGATCATTTATTGTCATAAGCCATTTTTTGGCCTATATAAAATAAACGTTTTCTAACTCGCTTGTTAGAAATAAATAATTGACAAAGTCGTTAAATCGTTTCTAACACGCTCGTTAGAAATAACTTATTGCAATTTTTTTAAAAGTTTATAAAAAACTATTTCTAATACACTCATTAGAAATAAACAAATACCAAACTGTTTTAACATTTATGTAAAAAACCGTTTCTAACTTGTTTGTTAGAAATTTAATGGTTTAGACGAAACCGTTACAAGGTTAATTATTATCCAAAATAATTGTTTCCAACACACTCGTTGGTAATTATTTGGAAAATAATATTTTCTAACACGCTCGTTAGAAAATCTAAACGTATTTAAACTATTGTTTCTAACACGCTCGTTAGAACATCCAACCGTCTTTAAAACATTTGTTTCTAACACGCTTGTTAGAATACATAAATGTTTTAAATTAGAAACAAATGTTTTAAAACTTGTAGTTTTATAAAATATATATGTTTCAAGACATTTGAAACCAATATTATTTTACCAAATTACATCTAGCATTCTCCTTAGAGAATTTCCATCATTGATACACATTATATGGGTTTACAAAAATTTCAAAATTTCTAATTCGCTCATTAGAAAAATTGGTATTCCAACCATTCGAAATACATATTAATTTTTTTTGTATAAAATTCGTGTTGTCTAAACACGAACAAAACCTATTCTAAAACTTGAATCAAAATTGTGCAGTTTTATAACACGGAATTCGGATTAAAGATTGTACTCCAATCATCAAAATTAATCCGACTCATTGTAGTAAATAAATATTTCTCAAAAAATTTTATAAGATTTTAGCAAAATCTCAATTAAAATTTTAACTTTCGTGAACCTAAATCCTCGTAGAGAAGGGATTTAAGATTATAGCAACAATCTTCACGAAAGTCTGTTTTAAGATTGTAGGAACTAGGTTCACTTTTTATTAAAATATATTACAACATAAATAATAAATAATAACGAGACTCTCGTTATTTGTGGGAAATTCGACTAGTACAATACCGGTTACAAAAACTAATAAACGAATATAAAATACAATATAATTGTACCAATCTTGATTCAAGCAAGCGTCTTTGGAAACTTCAACCGCACCTTCCAGATAGAAACTTTGCTGCAAGACAAGCAAAATTGTTGACGGTTTTGGTTGAGACACGTGTTCAACACGCTTCCCTTAAAACAGATTCCGCGCCTCCTCTCAGACGCGTCTCCTAGGATACAACAACCGAAGCAGTAGTTGTACTGCCGAAGATGGCACTCGTGCCCGAGGTTATACCAGGTACTTTGGTGTTCTTCATTTTGTAGGAGAATATTGAGTTATGTAAAAGGACAATTTTGAGAATACTCTTCTCTAAATTTCCATGGAACAAAAGTTCTTTCATGTGTGTGTGTTTCTCTATCTTTTTCGATGATTTCTAGAATGAACCATCATCCTCTTCTTATACTCACACACATAAAGAAGCCATTAAACCCCAATTATTGTTGTCATGAATTAGACAATTAATAATTTAATAAACAGGGTTTAATATCATTTTTAATGGATTTAAGTGGTAGTCAAAGCTTTCTTGTAACTGACGGAAACTGGGTTGACTGAGTGTGACCCGCCCGCAAGCCGCGTGACCCCCCGCAAGCAAGCCGCGTGCTATGCAGTCTTCGTGCCACATGTGAGACACCCACCACATGTTACGCCATGCGTCGCCTGGAGTAGTACAGTGGCGCCATTGACGTTCACGCCAATGGATGCGTCACTCATGTACCATCCGCCATGACCAATGACATCCGCCCAAGGAGCGCGCATATCAACGGGATACCTCACGCCATGCCATATGGAGCCGTGCGCCACACGGATGCCACTACGCATACCAGAACGCCACCTGGTCATGCGCCATCCATACTCGAACGCCACACGGATGCCACTATGCATACCAGGACGCCACCTGGTCATGCGCCATCAAAACTTGTGCGCCACTTGCATTCTTCACCATAGCCAATGACGTGCGCTATGCGCCTAAGGAGCTCACGTCGCATCGACATGTGCCATATCATGGAATCCGCTACACCAGCTAAGGGTGTGCCATATGCAGACCCACCATGTATCTGACCACGTGCTCATGGGCAAAAATACAAAGGCGGTGTGAGAAGTTCAAAGAGCACCACATGGGGCCTATAGCCCATGTCACACGCGCATATGTGCGGGTGCGATGCACCCTTCGGGTTCCCACCAGTGTTTGCCTTTAAGGAAACAATTTACAAAGAGTGCTTCTCCTTATATACCACTTTAAGTTTTGTCATCACACCTATGTGGGACAAGGTGAGAATTCTCAATCCATTTTTCTCATCTTTGTTTGTTCCAAACATACAACTTCAAGCTTCGATATCTCATTTATTTTAGCTCAATTTTGGACATAGTTTGAAATCAAACCCATAAATAATTATTTATACAACACATATATAAATATTTATTGATGTCCAAAATATTTAGTGAAAAATCCATTTTCACTAAAATTTCCAACTATCAAAATCTACCACTTCTCAGCCACTTGAACTTTTTACATATGGATTTGTGTGGAGAGAATCTTATGATGGTGGCGGACTATTGCAAATTAGTTTTCGTACCAAGATACTACACTTATGAGTCCAAATGCTTCTCAATATACGTATAAAATGTTCCCATGCATAACAATCCAAGAAAACATGAGCTTTTTAGTGAAACTCATCTTGAGACGTTGTAACGCACGACCAAAACCAACGAGTCAAATATAATATTATTTTAAAAAAATTACAACAACTTAATGATTTTTAAATTCTGAATATATCAGTGCGACGTGCTTCTTTCCTTACACTTCAATACAACTTTTTTTCTCCCGAGCCACCTCAACGCACAACCAAAACACACAAGTCAAAGATAATATGTTTTTAGTTGTTTTCACATATCGATGTAATATTTTTCAAAATTTTAATATAAAATTTATACCTATATTTTTCAATATAAAATTTATTAAAAAACCGAGCCTTCGTAAGATGTGGATAACACTCACTAGTTATATTTATAAATCTACATTCATATGAATTCTATATCAATTTTTAATAGTAAGCTTTATAAAATATTTGACCAGTTAGTTAGCTGTTATCAGTTCATGTGTATTCGCGCCAATCTTTTGTAATGCAAAACTTCTGTTTTAAGTATGTTCTCCTATGCTATTGGTCAACGAAATGTCAAATACGGCAATTATTTATAAAAAGTCAAATATCAGAATTATTTAGAGAAAGTAATATTTTGACCATCATAATAAAGAGATAATATTCTTAAAGGGAATGTAAAGTTGAAGCATCCTTTGTGTAGGAACCGGATCCAAAGATTAAGCATTTGAGTTCCATGCGATTTTGTGTACAATTAATTTCTTATAAGGTATTATCATTAGATTTATACGTTTATTGCAATAACTTTAGTCATCTAAAACTACAATAATATGAAAACCAAGAAAACAAAAATGTTAGATAATGTTTTAATAAAAATTTAACCTACGAAGCTTAACGGACCCCGCGACTTCTGTAGTCCAATGCACCCAAATGCAACGTTTATATCTAATTTATACACAAATATATAACGTCTATATCTAATTTATACACGAATATATATAACTCGGTTTAAAAAGAATTTTTACACAAATACATATAACTCGGTTTCAGATATATATAACTTGGTTTCAAAAGAATTTATACACAAATATATACAACTCGGTCTCATGAGAGCAATGATGGTCGTGAAAGAGAAATGAGGATGTGGACCCCATATGTCAGCCTTGGAGGCCAACGAAAACCCTCCATTTGGGGGAGGGGGTTAAGTGCATTCACCCTACCCCTTTCATTCTAAACATACAAAACCCGACCTCTTGATTAGCAAGTGGGATTCATAATTTGTATGTTAGTGTATATATTTTTGTAAGGTTTTTTTACACAAATTATTGTATGAAATTCACAAAATAGTTAATATTCTTAACATGCTACCTGCCATAAGGCAAATGCATCTGTCGTTACGTGATATACTTTAGTTAAGAACCCAACATCGATCAACGGACACGATAGCTCTCAATACTTGATTTTTGTTATTGTTTAGTCAATCATAAAAATGATGGTTGATGCAAGTAAAAGTATAAATAACTAAGCTAAATATAAATATAAAGGAAAAAAAGGAAAACACTCAATCGAAAATAGATATCACTTTAACTTCGCGTCCTCCTAATGTAAAATATTGTACTTAAAAATGGTTAAATGGTGCGATGACATGGGATTTTCATCATAAGATAAAAAGACCACACCAGTTGAACACTCTCAATACTCTTTCTACTTTTGCGTGAAATGAAAATACCACATCAGAAGATCATTTTCTATTACTGGCAAAACTATGAGATATAAGACATCATATCCCTCGCAAGTGGAAGTTAGAAATATTTTAATCGGGCCGGTCCTAGGATTCAAGTGCCATGTACGATCCGGAAAAAAATGTGGTAAAAGCCTAACAAATTAAATATATAAACTATTTTTTTAATGTTGTTATTACTTATTAGGTTAATGGATCAATATTGTGCATTTCACATTTGGGTTAGACTTTCTGAACCAATATGTAAACAAGTTTTTAGGTTTTATATTTTAACACACACACACACACACACACACACACACACACACACACACACACATATATATATATATATATATATATATATATATAGGGGAATGTTCATTTGAGAAGAAAATTTTATTGAGAAGAAAAAGAATAAAATGGTATAATTGTAAAACATTAAATAGTTTTTTTTCTCATCTCATTTATTATTATGTTTGACTAATTAATTAGTCATTAAGACTATAATCCTCTACACTAAATATTTTTGCCTACACACATCAAAAGTTATCCTACACATTTCGAAATTTATCCTACACAACTCGTAATTTATCCTACACGCCTCGTATTTATCCTATACTTTAAATGAATTTTTATTTTTATTTTTTGTGAAAAATATATATCTTAAAAATAAGTTACAAATTTAATATAGTTAGTTATTAAAGATGAAACTACCAATTAATGATGTATGTAAGTTTACTAATATACCCTTATAGTTACATTAAGTACAAATATTAAATGAAGTCTAATGAAGCATTCCTATTGGTTGAAATTTCTTCTTTTTTCTTCTTACAAAGAATTTCTTCTCATTTGAACCCTCCACTATATATATATATATATATATATATAGGATTAGGATCAAGAGTGAACAACTTCTTAAGAATGAACTAAGTAAACTAATCTTGGCCCTTAATCATTTTTTAGATTAAAAGGGTAAGATTGACATTACCCAAGTATGTTTAATTAAAATCACATAATTTTCTCATCTCTTAACTCTCTTTCTCTCTCTCTCTCTCTCTTTTAATTATTTCTCTATTATTTCTTTATCCATAGATTTTGTTTTAATTTTAACTTGAATATTGTTTTTCTTTTATTATCCGTATATATAGATATCATAATACATTGTTTTTAACTTTTTATAATTTTCAATAAACATTAAAAATTTTCTCTGAGATTGAAATTGTAATTATTTTTTAGCATTATTTTAGCATACATGTCATATGTTTCATTTTCATTAATTTCATAATTTTTATAGGAATCTACTCGTGTGCATGCCTAATATACTATATGTTGTTAATATACATATACGTAACCATTTCTGAATATAATACACAGATGTATAAAAGACTTTACATATGTGTATAAACTAATAGCTGTGTATCTTGTATAAACTGATAGTTAGCAAGACTGTACACATGTGTATAAACTAACAACTGTGTATATTGTATAAACTGATACTAGCGAGACTGTACACATGTGTATACACTAACAACTATGTATCTTGTATATACGGAAACTAGCGAGATTTCAGGGATTTTGATTATATTGTTTAATAAATGCAATTTACAAAAGACACAAATACCCTTCTGTCATTTATTTTAAAGGAGAGTTACAACATTATAATTACAATCTTGTCATTGTTTAAAAATCACTAGATGATGTAATCCAATGGCCTAGATTAGTTCACACAGTTCACTCTAAACCTAGTGTTCACTCTAGAACCCTACCCTATATATATAGGGTAGGGTTCTAGAGTGAACATTAGGTTGAGAGTGAACTTTGTGAACTAATATGAGCCATTAATCGTTTAGATCCTGGAAATTTTAATAATGGTAGTTTTGTAATTATTTATATGTAAAAAATAAATGAAAAAGGTATAAAGGTAAATTGTTAACTACTTCTTTCTCCAATTAAATAATTAATTACATTCTCTTTCATTTTTTCCTTCACCAGGTAACTAATTTTTTAATTCTAAAAAATATAACCATTATATAATACATTGTTCTATCTAGAACATGATTAAAACACTCTAGAAGTGAATGTACATATATGTATTATACGTATTCACAATTTAAAAACGTATGTACATAACAAAATATTGTTCCATCCGATCATCTTCTTTAAGTGTATATGTCCGATTTGTAATGTGCACATATGTACATTCATAATATACTTCTAAAAAAGAAGTTAATGATATGGTTGTTCAACATAGTACATATTTGTATAGCAAGTATCTGAGGTGATTGTTAGACATTGTACATATATGTATATAACAGTCTCAACACGTATATACATATATGTACATTAACAAGTCATATTTTAACACGTATGTACACATATGTATATTATCACACCTATGTTCAGAACAGGTGTACATTATCACACAAGATTCATGATAAGTACATGAAAAATAATCATGGATATGCAATTGTAAAAAAAAAAACTGAATATTTAATCCAAATATAAATAAATATGTAATCAAACGTTCTGTAAATAATTCATTTTTGCATGAATATGCAATTAAAAAAAAGAATAAATAACACAAACTTATGAATTCATCTGTTAAAAAATAATACTTCTTAGTCTTGTGTGAATAAAGAAATGGAATAAAAAATTGTTTTGAATTAAGAGAGATGAAGAAGATAATTATGCAATTTAAGAAAACTACCAAATTAAAAGTATAACTGAAATTCAATGATTAAAATAAAATGTAAAACTAATTTATTGTATAATTACAATTCTACCCTTAACAACTAAAAAGGAAATCAATGTCCTGATTAGTTATTTTAGGCCCCATGAAAAAACAGGCCCACGCCGAGTGTCTCGCTAACACTGATTAAAATCATGACCCTCTTTAAGTGTAAAGTTTCAGGCTTGTTATACCTCAAGATTCACAATGAATACTATGAGCTTGGACGTATAAACATGGGAAGGATAAATTACCAACCAAATACATATAAACCATTTTCACAATTACTGTGACTTTATGACCTTGAAATAACACATTAATCAAACAAAACTTTAAGCTTTGAAAACTCTATCCACTATCTCTAGTTTAACAATCATAGGTTTGTATATAGATTGTACTAACATTGATTGCATGCGAACATCTCATAGGGCGAACATATACATGTAAAAGTTGAAAACTAATTTCATTAAGAATCATTATGGCTAAAAATTCAACATTGCCTTTAAATATTATAAATTAATATTCAAGGTTAATTCACACCAAAGTGATACAAGAAGACTAGGCATAGGTAGTTATAGACATAGATTTACCCACACTTGGTGATATAATCATATGGTTTGATATGGTTTGATTACAAGTGATCAACTAAAGCTAAGTGTGGTTTACAAAAGTTCTTATTGAATCAAAGTAAACAACGGGACAAAACTTCGTCCCTAGAGTGATGTGATATGTGTGTGGCGGTGGTGATGGATGGAGAGGTGTGATGGAAATGGTGGAATAAGCTATCTATTTAAACTAAATTGCAATTTACATCTTTTAAGTTTGATTCAAATTGTAGGTGTTGTTCTTTAACTAACATAATTACACTGGATGCCCTTCATTTAATTGTTTCTCATGAAGTAGTATCCTTTTGCCCTAACCCGGTTAAATATTTATGTTAACTCTTAACACATGGCACTCACATGAGGGCATAATGGTTATTTTCACTTAATATATAGAGTAAATTTGCATTTTATGTCCTTTAAGTTTCAACTAAATTTCAGGCATTGTCCTTTAATTAACAAAATTACAGTGGATGCCCTTTATGTGTAAGATTCTATACATGCAGTATCCTTTTGCAATAACTCATTTACATTTTAATGTTAAGTTAGGTCATGTGTCACTCACATTAGGGCATATTGGTCATTTTTTCTAATTAAATAAAATAAAACAAATCAAATATATATATATATATAGGTAAAGTGTAGGATACAAATCTCCTAATCCTACATTACGTACGCGACAGTAGTGGCCGTACACGTGTCCTGATTCGTTTTTATTTGATAAGGGTAAATCAGACAATGAATTCAATCATCTGAGGGCAAATTCGTCTCTTCATTCAATCAGCGAGAAGTTCGTTAAACTAATATCCCGGTAATTATCATTCGAATCAGTTTCAAATTTTTCATAATTCTCAATTGCAGTTTTCGTTCTTCTGCGTTAGGGTTTTATTCAATTGTTTTTTTCGATGGATCCACAGAGCAGCACTGGACGAACAGATGTTGATTTTGAAGAAACTCGACCGATCGGTGATCATGCTCAATTATCTGCATATCAGAGAGTTTCGATTGAGGATGTTTTAAATCCGCAACCTCCAAATCCAAATCCAAATGCAAGTATAAGTGCTGTAAACGAAGAGGCGAATGGTAATTATGTTAATGCTGATCTTTAAATTGTTCGTATAATTGTTTTTGTTTAATCGTAGCAATGATTTTGCATTGTTGTAGCTGTTTTTGAAGTTTGATTGTTGAGTATATTTTGATTTGAAAGCAACATGTATAAGTTCGCATGTTATGAGTTTTTCAATTCGCATGTGATGTTTATTCTGTTATGGATTTTCGCATGTTTTGATATAATAAATCGCATGTGTAATACATATTCATCAGAATATCATTTCGCATGTTATGACTCATACAATTCGCACGTGTTGTTTATCGTAGGATAAAATTATGCATTTATTAATATATCGCATGTAAGGAGTATGATAATTCGCATATGTTTTTTTTTTCATTTGATTTTTGTAGATGAAAGGATTTACACTATGGAGGTTGAAGCATCAGCTACACCTGTTGTTGGAATGCAATTTACCTCTATTGAACAAGCATATGCATTTTACAAATCATATGCTAAGTTAGGTGGTTTTTCTACTCAGAAGGGTGGTGAAGTACACAGTGGTGGTATAACCAAAACTAAGTATTTTGTTTGTTCTAAAGAGGGTCATAAGGCAGTGTGTATTGAAGATCGTTATTCGAAGTCAAAAAAGTCATACAAATCAAGGAACAGGGGGACCATTAGAACTGGATGCAAAGCTCATCTTATGATTTGCACGGTGGATGGTAGATTATATACAGTAAAGAGATTTGTTGATGGCCATAATCATAAGTTTGTATGTCCACATGATATTCATATGCTGCCAGCTTACAGACAATTGTCAGATGTCCAGGAGGAGATGGTATGGGAACTAGGCACTTTAAGCCTTGGTCCTGTCAAAGCTTTCCATATAATGAGGAAACGTTATGGTGGTTTCGAGAACGTTGGTGCAACGGTTGATGATTGCAAAAATTTTAGGAATCGAATTAACAGCTATATAGGAGAATATGACGCTGACATGGTGATTAATAGGATGAACGACAAAAAACAGTATTTAGTTGATTATTCGTTTGAATATCTGTTGATGATGATAAACGGTTAACTGGTTTGTTCTGGACTGGTGGGTTATGCAAGCTGAACTTTATGGAGTTTGGGGATGTGATATCGTTCGATGCAACTTTCAAGACAAACAGGTAAGTGTTTCAAGACAAATATGTTTTTTATTTATTTTCGCATGTTATATGATTTCCTAAACTTGCAATATCGCATATGTAGACATTGAAGAGTTGGTGTCGAATATATCCCATGTTATACTGTATATTTTCGCATGTGATATCTGTCTATTTCGCATGTTTCAATGTGTATTTCACATGTGTTTGTTCAGGTATAAGATGGTGTTTATTCCGTTCACTGGCATTGACAACCACTGTCGAAATGTAACCCTTGGAGCTGGGTTGTTGTCATCGGAGAGTATTGAATCCTATAAATGGCTTCTGAATTCATTCGTAAAGTCATTTGGGCGGCGGCCAAAGGTTGTAGTGACGGACCAAGACCCTGCTGTCGCAACCCCCGCCCCCTATCTGTCCCGGGAACGGGCGGCCGCGAGACAAGTTGTGGTGGTATCATTTTGTTTATCATTATTATTATTTTGGCAGCGGAAATTTCATCAGGACCGTAGTTAGGAAATGTTTTATCAGAGTAAAACCACCATATTTATAAACACATGGGTAAAACCCAAGTTTCTTATTACAACATGTTTATAGGGATAAACCCTATTTTATTGAATTTAAAACATCGTCTTTTAGGTAACTTTTATAGCCACATTTTTCCAAGCCGTCAGTGCTCTCCAGCTGGCTTTCTTCTAATTTGGCTTTTACATTTTGTTACTTGAAACGCGTTTTAAAAACATTTGTCAGTGGGAAATACTGGTGAGTGAATCCCAGTTTAATCAAGAAACATTTTATTCTTAACAGTATTGAGAGCAATCACATTGTTTATTTCTACACAATTACTCATTCAGTATTGTCAATCCTGATTGGTGGGTCATATTACACATTGGCTAACTCGTTGTCCAATGGTAACGTGTTCCATATTTTGTATACAAAACCCCAACATACCGGCAGTAATTGAAGAACTACAAAGACTCAATCACTGCTTAATAGCATTATAAAACATTTAAGGTTTTGTAAAACGATTTACAAAAAGGAGATTACTCACATTGCTGTCTTAGGTTTTCTGTAAGGGTTTCCTGGTGATAATCTATAATTTAAACAATGCACATATGTTAGTATAATAACCCATTATTTACATTAGTAATACCCTCCCCGAGACGGCATTCCAACGACTACGTCGGGCAGAACCTCGACAGCCGTGACGGAACCCTAGATCAATCGGGCAGCGTATCTAATACGTAACCGGGGTTATAATACTTACATTGGGGCAGAACTTCGTTAATTAGGGGGGGTATTATACCCGACTATAGTGTCTACTATCAGAAATTCGAGATTGAGAAAAGGAAATGAGCGAGTTTCAACTGAAGGCCCAATGCCCTCTTATATAGGGCCTGAAATTGGTTTCCTCACGGCCCGCGTAAGGTTAGAACTCGGGCTACGCGACCCGCGTAGTAGGGGGTCTAGGCGTAGGTGATCTGGGTCACGAATAGGTTCAACACGTGTTGACACGTGTCACCACCGGGGCTCGCCGGATCTTGTATCTGTCGCGGCCCGCGTAAGCTAGTGGTGAGTCTTACGCGGCCCGCCAGAACCCTAATTTTCTTGTTTTTTATTTATTTTTAATAGTATTTTATATTTTAGGCTCGGTTTTCACATACGGGATATATTTAGAGACATATAGGGGTATTTTAAAATATATTAGGGCGTCAAAAAATATTCAGGAGGGTTGTTATATCCTCCCCACCTTATTTTAGAGCTCGTCCTCAAGGTCTACTGGAACAGGTGTGGGTATTTCCTTTGCATTTCTGATTCAAGCTCCTATGTATATTCTGGTCCTCTTTTGGAGTCCCACTTCACTTTGACTAGAACTAATCTCTTATGCTTGAGGTTCTTAACTTTCCTGTCTTCAATCTGTAGAGGTCTTTCTACAAACTTAAGTTGTTCATTTACCTCTATATCCTTAAGAGGTACTACGAGTGATTCATCAGCTAAACACTTTTTGAGATTAGATACATGAAATACATCATGTATTCCTGCCATTTCTTCTGGCAGTTGTAGCTGATAAGCTACAGGTCCTATTCTTCTAACAATCTTAAAAGGTCCAACATACCTGGGGCTTAGCTTTCCCCTTTTGATGAATCTTACCACTCCTTTCCAGGGAGAGACTTTCAATAACACTTTATCTCCTACTTGAAATTCCAATGGCTTTTGTCTGTTATCAGCATAACTCTTTTGTCGATCACGTGCTGCTTTCAGTCGTTCCTGACTTGAATGATCTTGTCTGTTGTTTCTTGTACTATCTCAGGTCCAGATAGTTGCTTTTCTCCAATTTCTGCCCAACAGACTGGCGTTCGGCACTTTCGTCCGTAAAGTGCTTCGAATGGTGCAACATTGATACTTGTGTGATAACTGTTATTGTAAGAAAATTCTATCAATGGTAAGTGATCGTCCCAATTACCTCCGAAATCAATTACACAAGCTCTAAGCATGTCTTCCAATGTCTGAATTGTCCTGTCGCTTTGTCCATCCGTTTGAGGATGATAAGCGGTGCTTAGATTCAACTTGGTTCCCATTGCTTTTTGGAAACTTGTCCAAAAATGTGAGGTAAAACGACTATCTCTGTCAGAAACAATTGATAGAGGAATTCCATGTAATGAAACTATTTCATTTACATATAATTTAGCTAACTGTTCCATACTGAAAGTTTCTTTCATTGGTAGGAAATGAGCTGACTTAGTTAGTCTGTCTACAATAACCTAGATTGTATCATTACCTTTCCTTGTTTTGGGTAATTTAGTAACAAAATACAGTGTTATTAATTCCCATTTCCAAACAGGCATTTCTAATTGTTGCAATAAACCCGAGGGTTTCTGATGTTCAGCTTTAACTTGTGAACAAGTTAAACACTTTGCGACATATGCTGCTACATCCTTTTTCATTCCTATCCACCAAAATTTTTTCCTTAAATCCTGATACATCTTATCATTTCCAGGATGCATCGTATACTTAGACTTATGGGCTTCTTCTAATATACGGTGACGTAGGTTTCCTAATTTAGGTATCCACACTCTTTTCTTATGGAATCTCCAAATTCCATCTGTTCCTTGTTCTAATTCCTTAAACATTCCTTTTAATTTTTCAGTATCATCCTTGATTACTAATTCTTGTGCTTTTCTAATCTGATCATTTAAATCTATTTGCAGATTTAACTTAAGAGAACGTACTCTTTTTGGCTTTTCATGACACTTTCGACTTAAAGCATTAGCAACTACATTTGCCTTTCCTGCATGATACTGGATATCACAATCAAAATCAGTAAGTATCTCCATCCAGTGTCTTTGTCTCATGTTCAATTCCTTTTGCCCAAAAACATACCTTAAACTCTTATGGTCGGTGAATATGGTAAACTTACTACCGTATAGGTAATGTCTCCAAATTTTAAGGGAAAAAATTATAGCTCCTAACTCTAGATCATGGGTTGAATAATTCTCTTCATGATTCATAAGTTGTCTATAGGTGTAAGCTATAACCTTTTGACATTGCATTAACACACATCCATAACCTAACTTAGAAGCGTCACAATAGATTACAAAATCTTCAGTTCCTTCTGGTAACGCTAGTATGGGTGTATGGGTTAATCTTTGCTTAAGAATTCTAAAGGCTTCCTCTTGTTTTGGTCCCCATTCAAACTTAATGGATTTACAGGTTAACTTGGTTAAAGGAATGGCTATTCTCGAAAAATCTCAAATGAATCTTCTATAATAACCTGCTAATCCTAAGAAACTTCTAACCTCAGTTGGTGACTCAGGGGTTTTCCACTTGGTAATTGCCTCGATCTTGGTGGGATCTACATGAATTCCTTCATGATTGACTAAGTGTCCAAGAAATTGTACCTGTTCTAACCAAAACTCACACTTTGAAAACTTAGCATAAAGCTTTTCTTTTCTTAATAAACTTAGAAGAGCGTGCAGATGTGCTGTATGATCTTCCTTGTTTTTAGAATAAATAAGAATATCATCTATAAAGACAATTATGAATTTATCCAAATATGGCTTACATATTCGGTTCATCATGTTCATGAATGCATGTTGGTGCATACGTCTGTCGATTTCGTCTTGTATCGAGTCTTAGATTAGAACTGATAGATCAGGGCTTGTAGTATGAGAAAATAGGAGGTTTTAGAGTGTATTTGAGCTGATTTCGCTTGAAGGAAGTGATTCCGCTTGAAAGCAACATGTACACACTTTCAAGCGAAATCAACATGAGTGATTTCGCTTGAACTGATACTTGTCACTTTTAAGCGAAACCTCAACTCTATAAATACCTTTCAAGCGGATTCAGTTGGAATAGTTATGTGATTTGGATACCGAGGTGCTGCCGGTTTATCCTGTGATTGTATTTACTGTTATATCAATCAGAAAGGTGTTTAAAGTGATTTGCAAGCTGTTTCGAAGTCTATTTCTCTGATTCCACCTTTGAAATAGATAAAAACTTCTCTGATCGACTCGTTCGGGTCTGAAAACGATCCTACAAGTGGTATCAGAGCTCAGGAGGAGGAGTTCTTACCGATTCAGTTTAAAATTTCTGATTTCTACACTTTCTTTTCAAAAATTAACAACTTTTCATGGTTAAAATCGGCTCATTTTCTCACATATTGTGTAAAACTGTGTTTTAACAAACCCTTGAGAGTTTCATAACAAAATTCGGATTAAAAGTGGTAAAAATGGACTAAAAAGGTAATTTCGCTTGAACGAACACTTTCTGATTTCGCTTCAAATTTGTTATTTCGCTTGAGATTTTCAAGCGAAATCAGAGATTTCACTTGAATTTGTGTAATTCAGCTTCAAAGTTGCTATTCCGCTTGAAAGTTCAAGCGAAATCATTGATTCCGCTCCAAATTACAGTGTTTTCGCTTCAAAAGGACTGATTTCGCTTCAGTTTTGATTCCGCTTGAAAATTGCTGGTTATTCCGCTTGAGTGTATTATCGCTTGAAATTTTTGATTTCGCTTGAAGTTGTTGTTTCAGGTTAATTTCGCTTGAAGACATAACCTCGCTTGAAAATGTCTGACGAAGAATTTTACAACGCATTTGCTTCAACCCCGATTACTCCAACTGTCATTGCCCAAAACATGAATGCAGAAAACGAAACCGGAACTTTGCAAAAACCTCCGAAACTTATGGGAATTGAGGAGTATCATGGATGGAAGAATCGTTTTGAGAATTGGGTTCAGGCAAACCATCTGAGAGCTTGGGAAAGTATTGAAACCAAGTATGTTAGACGACAGTCTGCGTTGAATGTTGACAAAATCATCTCGGAATTTTCAGACAATGGAAGAGATAGTTATAAAGGAGAGAAAATGATGATAAGTCTTTTACAACAAGCAGTTAAAGAGGATATATTTGTTTTGCTTCAGCATGATGGTAGTGCATTTTCGATCTGGGAAGCACTTAAAAAGAAATTCGAAGGAAGTACAGAAATGCTCAAGAGTAAAGCATCATTGCTGAAAAAGGAGTTTGAGTTGTTTACGAGTATGCCAGGGGAGACTACAAAGACTTTAATTGAGAGATATTGTCATCTTGTGCGTACCATGTCTCAGTTGAAGATTACTAAATCTCCAGCAGAATGGGTGGAAAAGCTAGCTGACGCTTTACCGCAAAAAGAATGGGGTACCTATCTCATGATCTTAAAGAATTCTGGAGAGTTTAGCAGATTGTCAATCGGACAGTTTATTGAAAAACTTGAGGCACAGGATCTAGAACAGCAGAAGATTGCAAGAATGAACAGCTCAAGTCATCAACAAGATATCAAACTGTACTACAAAGGAAATGTTCAAACTGTTGAAGCTAGTCCAAAGATCCAAACCGCGTTTAGTGCAGGAAATTCATCTGGATCAGTCAGTCAAAGTTCAATTAACACTAGTGGATTTTCAGGTTAATGGATTTACAGGTTAACTTGGTTAAAGGAATGGCTATTCTAGAAAAATCTCAAATGAATCTTCTATAATAACCTGCTAATCCTAAGAAACTTCTAACCTCAGTTGGTGACTCAGGGGTTTTCCACTTGGTAATTGCCTCGATCTTGGTGGGATCTACATGAATTCCTTCATGATTGACTAAGTGTCCAAGAAATTGTACCTGTTCTAACCAAAACTCACACTTTGAAAACTTAGCATAAAGCTTTTCTTTTCTTAATAAACTTAGAAGAGCGTGCAGATGTGCTGTATGATCTTCCTTGTTTTTAGAATAAATAAGAATATCATCTATAAAGACAATTATGAATTTATCCAAATATGGCTTACATATTCGGTTCATCATGTCCATGAATGCATGTTGGTGCATACGTCTGTCGATTTCGTCTTGTATCGAGTCTTAGATTAGAACTGATAGATCAGGGCTTGTAGTATGAGAAAATAGGAGGTTTTAGAGTGTATTTGAGCTGATTTCGCTTGAAGGAAGTGATTCCGCTTGAAAGCAACATGTACACACTTTCAAGCGAAATCAACATGAGTGATTTCGCTTGAACTGATACTTGTCACTTTTAAGCGAAACCTCAACTCTATAAATACCTTTCAAGCGGATTCAGTTGGAATAGTTATGTGATTTGGATACCGAGGTGCTGCCGGTTTATCCCGTGATTGTATTTACTGTTATATCAATCAGAAAGGTGTTTAAAGTGATTTGCAAGCTGTTTCGAAGTCTATTTCTCTGATTCCACCTTTGAAATAGATAAAAACTTCTCTGATCGACTCGTTCGGGTCTGAAAACGATCCTACAAGTGGTATCAGAGCTCAGGAGGAGGAGTTCTTACCGATTCAGTTTAAAATTTCTGATTTCTACACTTTCTTTTCAAAAATTAACAACTTTTCATGGTTAAAATCGGCTCATTTTCTCACATATTGTGTAAAACTGTGTTTTAACAAACCCTTGAGAGTTTCATAACAAAATTCGGATTAAAAGTGGTAAAAATGGACTAAAAAGGTAATTTCGCTTGAACGAACACTTTCTGATTTCGCTTCAAATTTGTTATTTCGCTTGAGATTTTCAAGCGAAATCAGAGATTTCACTTGAATTTGTGTAATTCAGCTTCAAAGTTGCTATTCCGCTTGAAAGTTCAAGCGAAATCATTGATTCCGCTCCAAATTACAGTGTTTTCGCTTCAAAAGGACTGATTTCGCTTCAGTTTTGATTCCGCTTGAAAATTGCTGGTTATTCCGCTTGAGTGTATTATCGCTTGAAATTTTTGATTTCGCTTGAAGTTGTTGTTTCAGGTTAATTTCGCTTGAAGACATAACCTCGCTTGAAAATGTCTGACGAAGAATTTTACAACGCATTTGCTTCAACCCCGATTACTCCAACTGTCATTGCCCAAAACATGAATGCAGAAAACGAAACCGGAACTTTGCAAAAACCTCCGAAACTTATGGGAATTGAGGAGTATCATGGATGGAAGAATCGTTTTGAGAATTGGGTTCAGGCAAACCATCTGAGAGCTTGGGAAAGTATTGAAACCAAGTATGTTAGACGACAGTCTGCGTTGAATGTTGACAAAATCATCTCGGAATTTTCAGACAATGGAAGAGATAGTTATAAAGGAGAGAAAATGATGATAAGTCTTTTACAACAAGCAGTTAAAGAGGATATATTTGTTTTGCTTCAGCATGATGGTAGTGCATTTTCGATCTGGGAAGCACTTAAAAAGAAATTCGAAGGAAGTACAGAAATGCTCAAGAGTAAAGCATCATTGCTGAAAAAGGAGTTTGAGTTGTTTACGAGTATGCCAGGGGAGACTACAAAGACTTTAATTGAGAGATATTGTCATCTTGTGCGTACCATGTCTCAGTTGAAGATTACTAAATCTCCAGCAGAATGGGTGGAAAAGCTAGCTGACGCTTTACCGCAAAAAGAATGGGGTACCTATCTCATGATCTTAAAGAATTCTGGAGAGTTTAGCAGATTGTCAATCGGACAGTTTATTGAAAAACTTGAGGCACAGGATCTAGAACAGCAGAAGATTGCAAGAATGAACAGCTCAAGTCATCAACAAGATATCAAACTGTACTACAAAGGAAATGTTCAAACTGTTGAAGCTAGTCCAAAGATCCAAACCGCGTTTAGTGCAGGAAATTCATCTGGATCAGTCAGTCAAAGTTCAATTAACACTAGTGGATTTTCAGGTTAATGGATTTACAGGTTAACTTGGTTAAAGGAATGGCTATTCTAGAAAAATCTCAAATGAATCTTCTATAATAACCTGCTAATCCTAAGAAACTTCTAACCTCAGTTGGTGACTCAGGGGTTTTCCACTTGGTAATTGCCTCGATCTTGGTGGGATCTACATGAATTCCTTCATGATTGACTAAGTGTCCAAGAAATTGTACCTGTTCTAACCAAAACTCACACTTTGAAAACTTAGCATAAAGCTTTTCTTTTCTTAATAAACTTAGAAGAGCGTGCAGATGTGCTGTATGATCTTCCTTGTTTTTAGAATAAATAAGAATATCATCTATAAAGACAATTATGAATTTATCCAAATATGGCTTACATATTCGGTTCATCATGTCCATGAATGCATGTTGGTGCATACGTCTGTCGATTTCGTCTTGTATCGAGTCTTAGATTAGAACTGATAGATCAGGGCTTGTAGTATGAGAAAATAGGAGGTTTTAGAGTGTATTTGAGCTGATTTCGCTTGAAGGAAGTGATTCCGCTTGAAAGCAACATGTACACACTTTCAAGCGAAATCAACATGAGTGATTTCGCTTGAACTGATACTTGTCACTTTTAAGCGAAACCTCAACTCTATAAATACCTTTCAAGCGGATTCAGTTGGAATAGTTATGTGATTTGGATACCGAGGTGCTGCCGGTTTATCCCGTGATTGAATTTACTGTTATATCAATCAGAAAGGTGTTTAAAGTGATTTGCAAGCTGTTTCGAAGTCTATTTCTCTGATTCCACCTTTGAAATAGATAAAAACTTCTCTGATCGACTCGTTCGGGTCTGAAAACGATCCTACAAGTGGTATCAGAGCTCAGGAGGAGGAGTTCTTACCGATTCAGTTTAAAATTTCTGATTTCTACACCTTCTTTTCAAAAATTAACAACTTTTCATGGTTAAAATCGGCTCATTTTCTCACATATTGTGTAAAACTGTGTTTTAACAAACCCTTGAGAGTTTCAGAACAAAATTCGGATTAAAAGTGGTAAAAATGGACTAAAAAGGTAATTTCGCTTGAACGAACACTTTCTGATTTCGCTTCAAATTTGTTATTTCGCTTGAGATTTTCAAGCGAAATCAGAGATTTCACTTGAATTTGTGTAATTCAGCTTCAAAGTTGCTATTCCGCTTGAAAGTTCAAGCGAAATCATTGATTCCGCTCCAAATTACAGTGTTTTCGCTTCAAAAGGACTGATTTCGCTTCAGTTTTGATTCCGCTTGAAAATTGCTGGTTATTCCGCTTGAGTGTATTATCGCTTGAAATTTTTGATTTCGCTTGAAGTTGTTGTTTCAGGTTAATTTCGCTTGAAGACATAACCTCGCTTGAAAATGTCTGACGAAGAATTTTACAACGCATTTGCTTCAACCCCGATTACTCCAACTGTCATTGCCCAAAACATGAATGCAGAAAACGAAACCGGAACTTTGCAAAAACCTCCGAAACTTATGGGAATTGAGGAGTATCATGGATGGAAGAATCGTTTTGAGAATTGGGTTCAGGCAAACCATCTGAGAGCTTGGGAAAGTATTGAAACCAAGTATGTTAGACGACAGTCTGCGTTGAATGTTGACAAAATCATCTCGGAATTTTCAGACAATGGAAGAGATAGTTATAAAGGAGAGAAAATGATGATAAGTCTTTTACAACAAGCAGTTAAAGAGGATATATTTGTTTTGCTTCAGCATGATGGTAGTGCATTTTCGATCTGGGAAGCACTTAAAAAGAAATTCGAAGGAAGTACAGAAATGCTCAAGAGTAAAGCATCATTGCTGAAAAAGGAGTTTGAGTTGTTTACGAGTATGCCAGGGGAGACTACAAAGACTTTAATTGAGAGATATTGTCATCTTGTGCGTACCATGTCTCAGTTGAAGATTACTAAATCTCCAGCAGAATGGGTGGAAAAGCTAGCTGACGCTTTACCGCAAAAAGAATGGGGTACCTATCTCATGATCTTAAAGAATTCTGGAGAGTTTAGCAGATTGTCAATCGGACAGTTTATTGAAAAACTTGAGGCACAGGATCTAGAACAGCAGAAGATTGCAAGAATGAACAGCTCAAGTCATCAACAAGATATCAAACTGTACTACAAAGGAAATGTTCAAACTGTTGAAGCTAGTCCAAAGATCCAAACCGCGTTTAGTGCAGGAAATTCATCTGGATCAGTCAGTCAAAGTTCAATTAACACTAGTGGATTTTCAGGTTAATGGATTTACAGGTTAACTTGGTTAAAGGAATGGCTATTCTAGAAAAATCTCAAATGAATCTTCTATAATAACCTGCTAATCCTAAGAAACTTCTAACCTCAGTTGGTGACTCAGGGGTTTTCCACTTGGTAATTGCCTCGATCTTGGTGGGATCTACATGAATTCCTTCATGATTGACTAAGTGTCCAAGAAATTGTACCTGTTCTAACCAAAACTCACACTTTGAAAACTTAGCATAAAGCTTTTCTTTTCTTAATAAACTTAGAAGAGCGTGCAGATGTGCTGTATGATCTTCCTTGTTTTTAGAATAAATAAGAATATCATCTATAAAGACAATTATGAATTTATCCAAATATGGCTTACATATTCGGTTCATCATGTCCATGAATGCATGTTGGTGCATACGTCTGTCGATTTCGTCTTGTATCGAGTCTTAGATTAGAACTGATAGATCAGGGCTTGTAGTATGAGAAAATAGGAGGTTTTAGAGTGTATTTGAGCTGATTTCGCTTGAAGGAAGTGATTCCGCTTGAAAGCAACATGTACACACTTTCAAGCGAAATCAACATGAGTGATTTCGCTTGAACTGATACTTGTCACTTTTAAGCGAAACCTCAACTCTATAAATACCTTTCAAGCGGATTCAGTTGGAATAGTTATGTGATTTGGATACCGAGGTGCTGCCGGTTTATCCCGTGATTGTATTTACTGTTATATCAATCAGAAAGGTGTTTAAAGTGATTTGCAAGCTGTTTCGAAGTCTATTTCTCTGATTCCACCTTTGAAATAGATAAAAACTTCTCTGATCGACTCGTTCGGGTCTGAAAACGATCCTACAAGTGGTATCAGAGCTCAGGAGGAGGAGTTCTTACCGATTCAGTTTAAAATTTCTGATTTCTACACCTTCTTTTCAAAAATTAACAACTTTTCATGGTTAAAATCGGCTCATTTTCTCACATATTGTGTAAAACTGTGTTTTAACAAACCCTTGAGAGTTTCAGAACAAAATTCGGATTAAAAGTGGTAAAAATGGACTAAAAAGGTAATTTCGCTTGAACGAACACTTTCTGATTTCGCTTCAAATTTGTTATTTCGCTTGAGATTTTCAAGCGAAATCAGAGATTTCACTTGAATTTGTGTAATTCAGCTTCAAAGTTGCTATTCCGCTTGAAAGTTCAAGCGAAATCATTGATTCCGCTCCAAATTACAGTGTTTTCGCTTCAAAAGGACTGATTTCGCTTCAGTTTTGATTCCGCTTGAAAATTGCTGGTTATTCCGCTTGAGTGTATTATCGCTTGAAATTTTTGATTTCGCTTGAAGTTGTTGTTTCAGGTTAATTTCGCTTGAAGACATAACCTCGCTTGAAAATGTCTGACGAAGAATTTTACAACGCATTTGCTTCAACCCCGATTACTCCAACTGTCATTGCCCAAAACATGAATGCAGAAAACGAAACCGGAACTTTGCAAAAACCTCCGAAACTTATGGGAATTGAGGAGTATCATGGATGGAAGAATCGTTTTGAGAATTGGGTTCAGGCAAACCATCTGAGAGCTTGGGAAAGTATTGAAACCAAGTATGTTAGACGACAGTCTGCGTTGAATGTTGACAAAATCATCTCGGAATTTTTAGACAATGGAAGAGATAGTTATAAAGGAGAGAAAATGATGATAAGTCTTTTACAACAAGCAGTTAAAGAGGATATATTTGTTTTGCTTCAGCATGATGGTAGTGCATTTTCGATCTGGGAAGCACTTAAAAAGAAATTCGAAGGAAGTACAGAAATGCTCAAGAGTAAAGCATCATTGCTGAAAAAGGAGTTTGAGTTGTTTACGAGTATGCCAGGGGAGACTACAAAGACTTTAATTGAGAGATATTGTCATCTTGTGCGTACCATGTCTCAGTTGAAGATTACTAAATCTCCAGCAGAATGGGTGGAAAAGCTAGCTGACGCTTTACCGCAAAAAGAATGGGGTACCTATCTCATGATCTTAAAGAATTCTGGAGAGTTTAGCAGATTGTCAATCGGACAGTTTATTGAAAAACTTGAGGCACAGGATCTAGAACAGCAGAAGATTGCAAGAATGAACAGCTCAAGTCATCAACAAGATATCAAACTGTACTACAAAGGAAATGTTCAAACTGTTGAAGCTAGTCCAAAGATCCAAACCGCGTTTAGTGCAGGAAATTCATCTGGATCAGTCAGTCAAAGTTCAATTAACACTAGTGGATTTTCAGGTTAATGGATTTACAGGTTAACTTGGTTAAAGGAATGGCTATTCTAGAAAAATCTCAAATGAATCTTCTATAATAACCTGCTAATCCTAAGAAACTTCTAACCTCAGTTGGTGACTCAGGGGTTTTCCACTTGGTAATTGCCTCGATCTTGGTGGGATCTACATGAATTCCTTCATGATTGACTAAGTGTCCAAGAAATTGTACCTGTTCTAACCAAAACTCACACTTTGAAAACTTAGCATAAAGCTTTTCTTTTCTTAATAAACTTAGAAGAGCGTGCAGATGTGCTGTATGATCTTCCTTGTTTTTAGAATAAATAAGAATATCATCTATAAAGACAATTATGAATTTATCCAAATATGGCTTACATATTCGGTTCATCATGTCCATGAATGCATGTTGGTGCATACGTCTGTCGATTTCGTCTTGTATCGAGTCTTAGATTAGAACTGATAGATCAGGGCTTGTAGTATGAGAAAATAGGAGGTTTTAGAGTGTATTTGAGCTGATTTCGCTTGAAGGAAGTGATTCCGCTTGAAAGCAACATGTACACACTTTCAAGCGAAATCAACATGAGTGATTTCGCTTGAACTGATACTTGTCACTTTTAAGCGAAACCTCAACTCTATAAATACCTTTCAAGCGGATTCAGTTGGAATAGTTATGTGATTTGGATACCGAGGTGCTGCCGGTTTATCCCGTGATTGTATTTACTGTTATATCAATCAGAAAGGTGTTTAAAGTGATTTGCAAGCTGTTTCGAAGTCTATTTCTCTGATTCCACCTTTGAAATAGATAAAAACTTCTCTGATCGACTCGTTCGGGTCTGAAAACGATCCTACAAGTGGTATCAGAGCTCAGGAGGAGGAGTTCTTACCGATTCAGTTTAAAATTTCTGATTTCTACACCTTCTTTTCAAAAATTAACAACTTTTCATGGTTAAAATCGGCTCATTTTCTCACATATTGTGTAAAACTGTGTTTTAACAAACCCTTGAGAGTTTCAGAACAAAATTCGGATTAAAAGTGGTAAAAATGGACTAAAAAGGTAATTTCGCTTGAACGAACACTTTCTGATTTCGCTTCAAATTTGTTATTTCGCTTGAGATTTTCAAGCGAAATCAGAGATTTCACTTGAATTTGTGTAATTCAGCTTCAAAGTTGCTATTCCGCTTGAAAGTTCAAGCGAAATCATTGATTCCGCTCCAAATTACAGTGTTTTCGCTTCAAAAGGACTGATTTCGCTTCAGTTTTGATTCCGCTTGAAAATTGCTGGTTATTCCGCTTGAGTGTATTATCGCTTGAAATTTTTGATTTCGCTTGAAGTTGTTGTTTCAGGTTAATTTCGCTTGAAGACATAACCTCGCTTGAAAATGTCTGACGAAGAATTTTACAACGCATTTGCTTCAACCCCGATTACTCCAACTGTCATTGCCCAAAACATGAATGCAGAAAACGAAACCGGAACTTTGCAAAAACCTCCGAAACTTATGGGAATTGAGGAGTATCATGGATGGAAGAATCGTTTTGAGAATTGGGTTCAGGCAAACCATCTGAGAGCTTGGGAAAGTATTGAAACCAAGTATGTTAGACGACAGTCTGCGTTGAATGTTGACAAAATCATCTCGGAATTTTCAGACAATGGAAGAGATAGTTATAAAGGAGAGAAAATGATGATAAGTCTTTTACAACAAGCAGTTAAAGAGGATATATTTGTTTTGCTTCAGCATGATGGTAGTGCATTTTCGATCTGGGAAGCACTTAAAAAGAAATTCAAAGGAAGTACAGAAATGCTCAAGAGTAAAGCATCATTGCTGAAAAAGGAGTTTGAGTTGTTTACGAGTATGCCAGGGGAGACTACAAAGACTTTAATTGAGAGATATTGTCATCTTGTGCGTACCATGTCTCAGTTGAAGATTACTAAATCTCCAGCAGAATGGGTGGAAAAGCTAGCTGACGCTTTACCGCAAAAAGAATGGGGTACCTATCTCATGATCTTAAAGAATTCTGGAGAGTTTAGCAGATTGTCAATCGGACAGTTTATTGAAAAACTTGAGGCACAGGATATAGAACAGCAGAAGATTGCAAGAATGAACAGCTCAAGTCATCAACAAGATATCAAACTGTACTACAAAGGAAATGTTCAAACTGTTGAAGCTAGTCCAAAGATCCAAACCGCGTTTAGTGCAGGAAATTCATCTGGATCAGTCAGTCAAAGTTCAATTAACACTAGTGGATTTTCAAATGTTAATCCTCAAAGTGTTCAAAGTGCAAATGTTGGTAATGGACATATGATTCAGTGAAATGTTGCATTACATCTTCAAAATGGTCAGAATTTTTCTGAAGAAGTTGTTAAAAGTCATATGGCATTACTGGTTACTGCTTTGGAATCTTATGAAGGATTGATTGCTGGAAGAATTGGTAATCCTATGCTAACAAGGGAAGATTACGATCAGATTGATGCAGAGGAATTAGAGCTTATGGATATAAAATGGGCTTTAGCAAGTGTTCTAAAAAGAGCTGAAAAATTCAAAATGATTACAGGAAGAAATGATTTTTTGGATGCTCATCTTTCAGCTTTAGGTTTTGATAAATCTAAAGTTACTTGTTTTAAATGCAGGGAGAAAGGTCACTTCAAAAGAGAGTGCAAAAATCAGGAGACTAGTGGAGTAAAGAATCCTTTTGGAAAAGATGATTACTATCGAAAAGCCATATATCAACAGGTTGCTAATCAACCGCATCAACATAAGGATTCACAAACTGCACATGGGAAAATGATTGAAGATGCAAATAAGAAAGCTTATTATGGAATTATTGATCAAGATGATGAGAAAGTGGCTGAAGGTTTTAGCTGGGACAAGTACATTCCAGCTAATTCCAATCTTAAAGCTTTCATTGCTCAGATAGTTCAAAAGCTAGAGTTGATGAAGGAATGGATAGCTGTGTTATCTGATGATGAGAAAAGTCAAGATGAAGAATCAGTTTCTTCTGAAAACATTTCAACAGAAAGCAGTGATGATGATGAAGAAATTGAACAGATAAATGTTGGAAAAACTCATCTATCTTCTGACAGTTTTGAATTTTATTTTGCAGATAAACTGAAGAAACTCAAAGAGAGAAAAGCTGCAAAAGAAATGAAAGAAATCAATATTGTTGAGAAGATAGTTGAAGTAGAGAAGATTGTGGAGATTGAAAAGATTGTTGAAGTCACAAAACCATGTCTTACATGTTTAGAATCTTGCAAAAAATGTGAAGAAAAAGATGAGAGGTTTAGTGAATCAGAAAAGTTGAAAGAAAAGTTGTTGTTTGATGTTAAAAATGTGAAGGATTCGTATGATGTTTTGAACAAAACAGTGAACAATTTGCAAAAGACAAACTCAGAAAGAGAAGATGCTTTGAAGATGATGAATGCTACAATGATGTCGAAGCAGAAAGAGATAAATTTTTATATTGAATAATGTGCGAAATGGAAGCAAGAGTTGGAAACTGAGAAAGCAGAAAATGAAAGAATCAGACGTTTACTGAGAAGTTATACAAGTTCTGATTACTTAATTGACAGAATTTATCCAACTGTTGCAGGTTTTAAAGCGTTTAAAGACGAACAGCCAAAGAAGAAAAAGGATACTGGTAAGAAACAGAGTGTCTGTTATAATAAGTGTCCGCCTCCAATTTGGGAAGGGTACTCGCCTAGAAAACCGAATGAGGAACAAGTAAAAAAGGCAGTCAATATAACGTTAGAGTCCGAGTTAACCGATGTATTACCAGACAACATTGACATCACATTCACAGCGTCCGACACAGATCATGAGTCCGAATTAATAAAAAGGGTGGTCGATCAGGTGTTGGATAAGGATGAGGAGTCAGAGTCAAAATCTGAGTCCGAAAGTTCGTGTTTGTCAGTCGGGAGTTCGAATTCGTCTGTCAGGAGTTCAAAAACGTCTGGAAAACGGGTTTATAGTAAAGAATTTTTGTTGTCAAAATCTAATTTGAAGGACGAAACATTTGAAGTTGCATATACTTTGAATGATTCTGACAAATTATATTTTTATAAAGAGTTTCCAATAAGGAGTGTTAGATTTGAAATAATCAAAAAGGTTTTTAAAATGACAGAAATTAATATTTCTGAAATAAAAGATTTAAATCTTACTGAAAAACCTAAAAAATACACTTCAAGAGTTCAACAAAGATTGAACAAGAAAAAAGGTTACAGTTCTGGTTCTGGTTTTCAAAAGAAGCCAAACCATAACGGTAATTTCAAAAGAAAATGATTAGGATTTATTCCACCTGAAAATCATAAAAATGAGAAAATTTCTAAAACAAATACAAAATTTGTTTCAGGGACAAATTGTGAAGAAGAAGCAAAGAACTCATTCTGGAAACAGTCAAACCAGGAGTTTCTTGCTGAAAAGATGAAGAATGGAGTTTTTCAAAGAAAGGAGACTAGAATCTGTTACAGATGCAATGAAGTTGGTCATATTGCATGGAACTGTCCTCAAGCAACAAAAACAAAACAGGGAGTCTCAGAAAAACTTAAAGAAATAGTTGTTGACAAAACCGAACCACCAACTGAGAAATTTAAAGTGTTTAAAAATTCAATATATGAAGTTGGTGAATGTTCGAAAAGGTTTTACAGGAGAAGTGTGAAGCTTGACAACCAAAAGTGGGTTGCTAAGAAATCAGAGGCAAAATCTGGCAATGAATCTGACTCCACAAAGTCAGATGAGCCACAGGTTGAGGTTAAAGAGAAAAATTCAGTTCCTCCAATGGATGATGTGAATTTTCCACCATTGAGGGCTGAAAGTTTTAAATCAAAGGTTGGAAACGTTGACATCTCAAATCAATTTTATTCTGAAAAGAATGAATTTGATGTTGAAAAAGCTTTTAATGGGAATGTTAAGAAAATTTTTGGAAAAATGATCGAAGGGAAGGTTAAAGGGGTAAAAGATTTTTATGCTACAAAGAAGCAACTTACACCTCAACTAAAGAGGAGTTGGAAACACCCAAGGCTGGTCAGGCTTGGGTGGACATTTTCTTTCATTGAAAAACCTGACTTGCCGGAGATCCCAAGTTTATAATCGTGGATCAGGAATCGGCATCTTTCTTGATAATTGATTTTGTGAATAAATTTTATAATGGTTAAATTTTTACAGGTTAAGTGTGGCTTGCCGGAGCTCCCATGTTGGTAAGTGTGGAGCAGGAATCGGCATCTTTCTTGAGAAATTAACTTTGGTGATATTTCGTCTTTCAAAGTGGTAAATCAGGGACATTAAGTTGTACTTGTTTTTCCTACATATTGATTGAGAAACGATGTGATGAACCCTTAACCTCTAAGTGATAAAATCAACAAAATTTATTTTCCGGAAAAATCATTTTGGTTAAAACAAACTTAAGTGTTTTGAAATCATAATGAGAAAATAGTTTTGTGTAAGGGGGAGTTCTGATTGTTTATGCCAAGTGGATGGAGAAGTGAAGTGATTCGATATCAGTTGTCATTTACTTGTACAGTTTGTTTTCAAATTTTCTTTAAATGTGTTTGCATTTTAGGGGGAGTAAGAAAATTTTCAGAAAATCCAAAAACATTAGAAAATTTGAAAAAGTCAAAAACATGATAAAATGCAAAATGAGTTTTGGTGTCAAAGAAGAGGAAATGATAGTACATCAGTAGACAGTTACAGTATGCTAAAGAAATGTAATGATTAAATAGTGTTAAACGGTCTCACTGATGATATGCCGATAGGTTTTTACACATTTAGTAAACTTTTTCGGGATATAAACTTAAATTCAAACTTACTTATTTTGTGGGGAACACTACTTGGATATATAGGTAACCCCTGAAATTTCGTTTGAAAGATCCCTCTTTCTGAGATACTAGGTCTTTATGCTCAGTGATATCTGGGGTATTATCCCGGGACTTCTGAAAATGCGGAAGCAATGGCCTAGTCCCCGGAGAATACTTTACGCTTGCTTGAAATAAAAGCCTGCCCTCAGTACAAAAATGATGAAACATTGAAAAATGCTAATCATGTGCTGTTGTAAAAAAGATCCTCTAAAGGGGACCCACCTAAAGTCGAACCGTCATCTCTCTGCTGAATGGAAGTTCTGACCTGAGCTCTCACGGTTTCGCATCTAACCCCTTACAGATATCATCTGTGGTATACTCACCTGTAAGACTGAATATTGGGATCTGGATACGGGAGTATATTCAAGAGGTGGGACGCATGAATGAGTTTAAGTTCTTAATTCATCTAATTCATATCCTGAATCAGTTGAAATTTGTGTGAGAATTTAAGTGGATCAGTATATCGGCAATCTAAGTGAATTGTTTAATTCTTAATGTGTAACTAAGCTCAACGGTACTTGTGACTTGTCAAAAACTGATATGATCCTCTTACACAAACTCACAAAAATATTGTCTGTAAAATATTTATTTACTGCATTTCATTTCATTAAAAAATCCAAAAAGATTTTCAGTGTGTTTTAGCATAAATTTAAAAAAAAAAGATTTTCGACAACTGATGTTGGAAAACTGATTTTCAAAATTCCAAGTGCTAAACATGATGAGCATGTGGTAAGGGGGAGTGTGTGTATAAATGAGAAAAGATTTTGAATTTTTATCTACATGTGGTTCATCAGTTATTAATATTGTTAAATCATCCTGGATAAATTTGAGGGAGAGTTTGGTTGTATAAATTTTGTAAAATGTTAAATTTGTGAAAAATTTACTGTTGGGTAGAGGATGTGCAGGATAGCCTGGATTCTGAAGTCTGAGTATAGAGCCAGGTCATGATACTAATTCTGTGAAAGCAATCAACATCCGAGGGTAGATTGTTCGAGGGGAGTCTGTTGATGCTGAAGAGAAGAATAGAGATAAAGCTTGAAGATGCTTACACTGTCAGATATTTTGAAGAGAAGCCCGAAGACTGATAAAGACTGAAGACGTTGAAGACTCGACACTTAAGACTCGTCAACATCCGAGGGGGAGTCTGTTGGTGCATACGTCTGTCGATTTCGTCTTGTATCGAGTCTTAGATTAGAACTGATAGATCAGGGCTTGTAGTATGAGAAAATAGGAGGTTTTAGAGTGTATTTGAGCTGATTTCGCTTGAAGGAAGTGATTCCGCTTGAAAGCAACATGTACACACTTTCAAGCGAAATCAACATGAGTGATTTCGCTTGAACTGATACTTGTCACTTTTAAGCGAAACCTCAACTCTATAAATACCTTTCAAGCGGATTCAGTTGGAATAGTTATGTGATTTGGATACCGAGGTGCTGCCGGTTTATCCTGTGATTGTATTTACTGTTATATCAATCAGAAAGGTGTTTAAAGTGATTTGCAAGCTGTTTCGAAGTCTATTTCTCTGATTCCGCCTTTGAAATAGATAAAAACTTCTCTGATCGACTCGTTCTGGTCTGAAAACGATCCTGCAATGCAGCTGGGGCATTGGTTAAACCAAATGGCATGGCAGTAAATTCATAATGGCCATACCTTGTTCTGAAAGCGGTCTTAGGAATGTCTTCTTCCTGTACCTTTAATTGATGATATCCTGACCTTAAATCGATTTTTGAGAAAAATGGTGCTCCTTGCAATTGATCAAACAAATCATCGATTCTTGGTAATGGATACCGATTCTTAATCGTGACTTTGTTCAATTCGCGGTGGTCAATGCACATACGCATTGATCCGTCCTTTTTTTAACGAATAAAATCGGTGCTCCCTAGGGTGATGAACTTGGTTGTATGAATCCTTTCTCCAACAATTCATCTAACTGTTGCTTTAGTTCCTGCATTTCTGCGGGTGCCAAACGGTAAGGTGCTTTGGCAATTGGTGTGGTTCCTGGTATCAAATGGATTCTGAATTCAACTTCTCTATCTGGAGGTTGCCCTGGTAGCTCTTCTGGAAATACATCTGAAAACTGGGATACTATGGGAATATCCTTTAATTCTTTTCCTTTAGTGTTAGTGATTATAGAAATCAAATACACTAATGATCCTTTCCTTATATAACTTGTAGTTTTCATCACAAAGATGAATTTTGTGGATTTAGAGAATTTATTTCCTTTAATTGTGATATTTTCACTCCTTGGTGAATTTACTTGAATTGACTTTCACATAAAATACTGGCTTTATTGGCTATTAACCAATCCATTCCTAATACAACATCAAATCCTGCCAGATTCATAGGGTAAAGATTTGCAATAAATTTCTGATTTAAAATTTCTATTCTTGCTTCCTGCAAGATTTCAGAAATCTTAATGGTTTCCCCATTTGCTGTCTCTACTAGACATTCTTGTGGGAGTTTAGTTAATGATTGATTAAGAAGTTTGCAAAATGAAGTATTAATAAAACTTTGATTTGCACCAGAGTCAAATAATACTTTAGCAAAAACATCATTAACTAAAAACGTACCAATGATCACATCCGGGATCATCTTTGCTTCTTCTACAGTCAGAACAAATGCTCTAGCATTTTTAGTATTTTTGGTATTCGCGGCTGGAGCTAACTTTGGACAGTTAGGCTTGATATGACCTTATTCTCCGCAGTTGTAGCATATCCTGTTGCTAATCTTTTTTCTGCAGTCTTCCTCCTTGTGTCCAAATATTTTGCAAAAGTTACAGTATATGGAGCATCTTCCTGAATGCTTCCTTTTGCAATACTTACAGTAGGGTGCAGAGGTAGAACCTACATTTCTCCCACGGTTAGAATTTCCAGAACGGAATTCTTGAGTAAGCTTCTGGGTTAGGTTCCTCCTTTGATCCTCTTCTCATGTACGGACTAATTCATCTGTCAAGGTGTTGGCTAGTTCTACAGCTTCTTCTATGGTTTGAGGTCTAGCTGCCTTGACTACATGTCTAATCTCCCCAATTAATCCCCAGATGTAACGGGAGATTAAAACTGGTTCAGGTGAAGCAAGGGTTGGTACTATTCTGGCATATTCAAAGAATAATGTAGTATAACCCTTACTATCTACCCCAATCATCCTAAGGTTTAAGAATTTGTTTGCTATCTGTTCTTTTTCATTAGGAGGGCATAATTTCCTTTCTACCATGTTTTTAAACTCCTCCCATCCCATATTGTAAGTTCTATCACTTCCTCTAGACTGGAGGATAGTGTTCCACCATTTTAGTGCTAAATTCTTAAACAGATTTGAAGCAAACCTTATCTTATCCTCTTCAGCACATTTACTTATTCTTAAGACTGCCTCAGTCTTTTCTATCCAGCGTAGAGATGCAACGGCCCCTTCATTGCCCGAGAATTTCATTGGTTTACAAGACCAGAATTCTTTATAAGAACAACCATAAGACACGGTTCTCCTTCTTTTGGGAATGGGCATTTGAAGTACGGGTCCATTGTTCATGCTGTTTTCAGGTTCAGAGGGTCGCTTACTATCATGTTTACTTTTATTTTCGGCTTCCCTAACTGTTTTGATAATATATGGCATTGCATTTATTATCCCTTGTGCCACTATGTGCTGCATGGCATTGTTATCCACTTGGTTTCCATTATTGTTGTCGTTCGGGTTCTCATTAACCAAGTTAATGTTACTCTGGTTATCGTTATTCTGGTTTTCCTGGTTTACTTCGTCGTCCATCTGGATTTTAAACATTACCAATTATTAATATCACAAAATAATTAACGATTTGAGTAACAACCACACAACACACATATTAACCAAAAGAGTCGAGCATTGCGACTTTACTCTTTCTATTATAGTATGCGTCAAATACACACTAATAATAGAAAAAAAAATTACAGTACAATACTACTATGCATCGCCAACCACGGAGTGGTCTATACTACAACATTTATTATTATTATTATTATTACACATATATATTATATATTTTTTTCCATTATTATTATTATATTATTATTATTATTACCAACTCCACAACCTCCTTTACTGGTCTGAGTTCATCCAGTAATCCATATTGCGCTCGTCGTACTTCCAGACGAGTCGCTCTCCTACCTGCCTCATCCTCTCACTATTCTCCAAGATCTCTTCTCCGAAAGTTCGGAGCTCATGCACATTATCTGCACTCATTGGGGGTGCAGGTGCTGGTACTGGGACCGGGTATTGGGGCATGGGATTCTCCTGAGGGTAAGGATTCTCTAAAATCTCCCTAATGTATTCATCGTTGTCGTAGTAGTAGGGATCTAAAGGGTCCAGACCTGGATAGGCTGCTAAGTTCGGTATGGGTTCGTCGTTTAGGTGATAGCGTGGCACATAATCCCTATGATCATCGAACCATGGATCATAATCCGGGTCTAAGGGATTAGGGGCTGGTATCCTAGGTATCTCCTCAGGGTTGAAATCATGCATTTCTACTTTATTTTCAGGGTTATTCTCTATCTCCATCGGCTGAGTGGGGAATAAAGGTAAGGGTTGTGGGGCTACTAGTTGTTCCAGGTTTGGGTCGGCAGCAGTTGTTGCTAGGATATGAAAATTGGCTAAGCTCCTATTAAGCATATCCTGTGTATGGGCATCTGACTCTCGCTTAGCGGCTACTAGGACTCTCTGCTGTTGCAACTTTCACATTTTTTTCCTACGCTCGAATGCTCCCTTACTGAACCATCCTCTCTTTTTTCTGAGTGAATGGTTCTTCAGACTGAGCCTTAAAGACAAACATCCCTTCTTCATTATCAGCGGCATACCAAGAGAGGGCAGGCTGTGAAGAGGTGCCTTCACTCCTAGGTGAATCGGACAACTGACGATACGCGTCTGAGGGTCCTTGATCACTCATACTGAAAACTAACAAATAGTCAAATAACACACAACAATAAAATACAGATATGCACGTATTTCCATAATTAATTTCCTAACAATTTAAATAATATATTGATGTCAGCAGAACACTTCTGTGGCTGAATCAGTGGCTTAGCTCTGATACCACCTTCTGTCGCAACCCCCGCCCCCTATTTGTCCCAGGAACGGGCGGCCGCGAGACCAGTTGTGGTGGTATCATTTTGTTTATCATTATTATTATTTTGGCAGCGGAAATTTCATCAGGACCGTAGTTAGGAAATGTTTTATCAGAGTAAAACCACCATATTTATAAACACATGGGTAAAACCCAAGTTTCTTATTACAACATGTTTATAGGGATAAACCCTATTTTATTGAATTTAAAACATCGTCTTTTAGGTAAATTTTATAGCCACATTTTTCCAAGCCGTCAGTGCTCTCCAGCTGGCTTTCTTCTAATTTGGCTTTTACATTTTGTTACCTGAAACACGTTTTAAAAACATTTGTCAGTGGGAAATACTGGTGAGTGAATCCCAGTTTAATCAAGAAACATTTTATTCTTAACAGTATTGAGAGCAATCACATTGTTTATTTCTACACAATTACTCATTCAGTATTGTCAATCCTGACTGGTGGGTCATATTACACATTGGCTAACTCGTTGTCCAATGGTAACGTGTTCCACATTTTGTATACAAAACCCCAACATACCGGCAGTAATTGAAGAACTACAAAGACTCAATCACTGCTTAATAGCATTATAAAACATTTAAGGTTTTGTAAAACGATTTACAAAAAGGATATTACTCACATTGCTGTCTTAGGTTTTCTGTAAGGGTTTCCTGGTGATAATCTATAATTTACACAATGCACATATGTTAGTATAATAACCCATTATTTACATTAGTAATACCCTCCCCGAGACGGCATTCCAACGACTATGTCGGGCAGAACCTCGACAGCCGTTATGGAACCCTGGATCAATCGAGCAGCGTATCTAATACGTAACCGGGGTTATAATACTTACATTGGGGCAGAACTTCGTTAATTAGGGGGGGTATTATACCCGACTATAGTGTCTACTATCAGAAATTCGAGATTGAGAAAAATAAATGAGCGAGTTTCAACTGAAGGCCCGATGCCCTCTTATATAGGGCCTGAAATTTGTTTCCTCGCGGCCCGCGTAAGGTTAGACCTCGGGCTACGCTGCCCGCGTAGTAGGGGGGTCTAGGCGTAGGTGATCCAGGTCACGAATAGGTTCAACACGTGTTGACACGTGTCACCACCGGGGCTTGCCAGATCTTGTATCTGTCGCGGCCCGCGTAAGCTAGTGGTGAGTCTTACGCGGCCCGCCAGAACACTAATTTTCTTGTTTTTTATTTATTTTTAATAGTATTTTATATTTTGGGCTCGGTTTTCACATACGGGGTATATTTAGATACATATAGGGGTATTTTAAAATATATTAGGGCGTCGAAAAATATTCAGGAGGGTTGTTATACCTGCTATGAAACGGACTATTGAGGAGGTTTTTTCTACCAGCAGACACCGATTGTGCATGTGGCACATAATGAAAAAAGTGGCAGATAAGGTATAGCATGGTATATTGTCTTTCGTTAGTGTTTTTTTTTATAATATAGATTTTGTTATAGGCTGACATAAAAAGCATTTATCGGTATAGGTTGGACACGAGTTGTGCTATTACGATGAGTTTAAAAGGAGGATGTGCGACATTGTATGGACTGATTCCATTGAGCCTGAAGAATTCGAGAGACAGTGGAAGTTGGTGATGATTCAGCTCGGTCTTACTGAAAACAAATGGATTGATGATATGTTTTCGATGAGAAACATGTGGATTCCGGCTTTTTACCGGCATGAGCCCATGTCTGGTCTTATGCGAACAACTTCGAGATTAGAGAGCGAGAATCATTTTTTTTGCCAGGTGTCAAATTCATAACTCACTCTTGTAGAGTTTATGAATCATTTTGACGGTGCAATGGATGTCCAAAGGTTCAATCATAGAAAGAATGATCATATGTCAAGATATACTGAGCCTGTTGATTGGAGCGAAACTACTTTGGAAAAAGATGCTGCTAAGATATACACCAGGTCTATATTCTTTGATCAGCAAATAGAGATTCATGGAACAATTTCCGAATGTCTGCCGATGGACACCAAAATCGAGGGTCCACAGATCAGGATATTGTTGAAAGACTTTAAAGCCCATGGAGATGGTTTATTTGAGGTATTATAGCATATATAATTCAAACATGCGATTTTGAAAACCTATTTGCGAATTTTATTTTCAGAAAAAGATTTTGCAACATGCGATTTTGATGTACGTATGCGATTTTAAATTTATACAATTAAATGATTTTTAGACATCCGAAATTGTTAATTTACACATGCGATTTTAGTTTTTAATATATATTTTTTCTTTTTGGTTTTCTTAGGTGTGGTTCAAGAATCTTGAAAATGATGTAACTGCACAGTGTAGCTGTTTGCGTTTTGAGCAGTATGGGCTGCTATGTAAACACATCTATTTTCTTTTCAAGATGTTTGGTGTTAAAGAAATACCAAACAAATATGTTATGAAGAGATGGACAAAGGATGTGGTGCCGAATGAATTAAATGTGAAGTACAATTTAAGGGTGGGTGACAAGGATGTGCAACACAAGGCTAAATGGATTGTTTGTGAAATCATCCACACAGGGGAGTATTTGGTTAGCAATTTGATTTCCGACCTTGATCAACTTGTTTTAGTGAGGGATCAAATGATGCAGCTTAAAGAGAGAGTTGATCAGAGTCGTATAACCAAGCAACTTGATCCAAAATTTGACCGATTTTCCAAGTTGATTGGTTATCAACAACCAGTAACTAATACTCCTCCTACTGTCCGTGTGCCGGCTGGTATTAGAAACAAAGGTCGTGGCTTGCATAAAAGGATTAAATCCAAGAAGGAACAAATGATCAGCCGCAAAGGAAAAAGGTCAAGGACATGTAGTGTATGCAATGAAAAAGGTCATGATATTCGGACTTGCGAGATACTGAAAGGCAAACAACAAGGCAAACAGCAAAAGAAGAAGATGAAGGGCGTCCAGATTGAAAAAGATCCCAGAGACAAAGACAACGAGGTCGAAGACGATGAAGTGGAAGATGAGTTTGAAGATTACCGTGGTAGTAGTGATGATGGATCTGAAGAAGAAGATCACTAGGAGGAGGTTTCAGAAGATGATGAGGAAGATTAATTTTTTTTTAAATGTAAATGCGAATTTATAGGAAACACGTGCGATTTTATATTCATCTGTTTATATCATTTTTTCATGCGATTTTAGTATATAAACATGCGATTTTATATGCATCAGCTTACATGTGATTTCACTTTTAGTACATGCGACTTTGAGTTTTGTTGTTTTTTTGTGACAAAGATGTCTAAATCATTCATGCGATTTTATATTATAATCAGGCATAAGATTTGTTCAAAACATGTACTCAAAATATAAAATAGTTGTTATTGTCTAACACAGCTACAACCATAAAACGATTAAACATAAATTTAGTTACTTGAAGCAAAGATTTTGTCACGTTCAGCAGAGCTGAACTCCATCTTCTCCTTCACAGTGTTTAGAGCATCTTTCAGGAAAGAGAAGGCTAGGTCATCAGCTCGAGATTGCTCCTTTATGTGATTCAAAGCTGCGTCTCTGAAGCTTGATGGTGGTTCTTTAAGTAGTCTCTCCCACATCTCTTGATTTTTCTTGATTTCTTCAAGAATTTTCCCCTGCACATCAAGAATCAAATGAGAAGAGGTGACATCGGTGCTTATTTCTGTCAACATGCGAGTTGACAATAGCTCTTTGATTGCAATGTTTTTTATTTTTTCTGAATCTTCAGATGTCATTTTTTGTGGGTGTGTTGTGTGTGTTTTTGTGTTCTGTGTCTTAATATGGAAGGTAGTTACTTGGGTATTTTATATTAAAATAGTAAATTTATTATGTAGATAGGGTGGTAAGTTTAGTAGTATTTATTGTAAAATTGATCATTACATGTCAAATTACAGTCACATTGGTAATAAATTAAGTTTTTTTTTATATAGAATAGTTAATTTTTATTTATTTTAGTTATTAATTTGTAGTATTAGCAGCATTTTATTCAAAATCGCATTTGATTCGAAAACGAATTCGCAAACTTTAAGAAATCTCAAAGATATTTAACTTTTCTTGAAATCGCATGTGTAAAAGCATGAATTCGCAAATTATAAGAAATTTCAAAGATTATTAACTTTTTTTGAAATCGCATGTGAAAAATCATGAATTCGCACATCTAAGAATTTATTACCTTTTTTTGTAATCACATATAATGTTATATGATTTCGCAAACTTTACAAAAAAACACAACCTTTCTTTTTGTCTGAAATGTTTTTCGCATATTTTATTTGATTCTCATCCTGCATCATCTTCTTCTATAGACGGTCTATCGATTTGTTTCAGTTCTGAACTTCCAAATACAGCAGAAGTTCAATTCGCAGAAGGAGTTGGTGAATAAGAATCGATCGATTTTTGATTACTTGTTGTATTTTCGAATACGATTTTGAATACGAATCTTATGATATGATTTTGAGGTTTTGTTTGCTGATTATCAGGGGTTTTTGATTTCGTAATAGACGATTTTAACATTGGCGGTTTCATATATATATATTTTAATTTGATTAATTTAATAGTTAAGCACGGGGGTTTAATTGAGATGATCTGACGGTTGCGGTTATAGCGTACGTAATGTACGATTAGGCATACTGTATGATAATCGGCCTATATATATATAGGGATTGATAAAATGAGAATCACCTTAAGTTGTGAGAACCGTAGAAATCAACATTAGTCATTGATCAAGTTGGTTTTGATGGATGAGATTAAAAGACAATAAAACATTGTAATTGTTTTGCTTTAATTAATGACATTTTGTTTTTTAGTGAGAAAAAGACAAATTAGTCTTTTTACTATGGCCTTTAATAACTGGTATCATAATTGATTTTGTTTTAATTAATGAGATTGTTTTTTAATAAAAAAAATTATAAACATACATTAAAAGTCTCAGATAATGTTTTTACGACCCGGTTTTTAAAACTTTTTTTATGACCCGGGTTTAAACTTTTTTACGACTCGGTTTTAAACTTTTTTTACCACTCGATTTTAAAATTTTTTACTATCCGGTTTTATACTTTTTTTATGCCCTGGTTTTAAACTTTTTTTATGACCCGAGTTTAAACTTTTTTTTACGACCAAAGTTTAAACTTTTTTTACGACCCAATTTTAAACATTTTTTACGACCCTATTTTAAAAACTTTTTTACGCCGATTTTAAACTTTTTTTACGACCCGGTTTTAAAAACTTTTTTTTATGCCCCGGTTTTAAACTTTTTTTACGACTCGGTTTTAAACTTTTTTTACGACTCGGTTTGAAACTTTTTTACGAATCGGTTTTATGACTCGGATTTAAACTTTTTTTACGACTAAGGTTTAAACTTCTTTTACGACCCGGTTTTAAACTTTTTTTACGACCCGGTTTTAAACGTTTTTTACGACTCGGTTTTAAACTTTTTTTACGACTCGGTTTTAAACTTTTTTTACGCCCCGGTTTAAAAACTCTTTTTACGCCAAACATTTTTTACGCCGAAATTTTTTTTATGCCAAATATTTTTTTATGGCTAACAATTTTTTACGCCAAAACATCTTTTTACGCCCCCGACCCCGATTTTTTTTACGGCAAATAATTTTTTACTCCAAACGAACTCACCCAAAATAACGCCTCCTAGATATCTCAGATAAGTTGATACTTATCATCATCGACTGGGAAAAATATAAAAACCAACAACAAAAATCAAAACCATGTGTGGATCTTGAAAAAAACGAGGGTTTGCTCAAAGTTTCTAGAAATCAAGGTTGCAAAAAGTGGGGTTGCAGGTCAAAAACCTACCCTCCACCATCCTTGCCACGCCATCGTCATCAATTTGTCAGAAAAAAATGTTTCGAACTATCACTGCCAAGAAAAAATGTTATCAACACAACCAACACAATCAACTGAACAGATCAAAACCCATCAATTGCCGGTGGTCTTTTATCAACAGAACCAACTGAACAGATCAAACCCCATAAAAAAACACAGTTTGAAGAAAAATAAAAACTAAAGAAAAAGATCCATTTACACAACATCAGTTTCAAATAAACGAAAAAGATCCATTTACACAACATCAGATCTATACGACCCACTTCCAGATTCTTAAATCCCCCACTCCAGTTCCAATTCCACTGAAAAACCCAAATTCTTGAAACTAAATCAACAAAAAAGCAGAAACATCAAACAAAAATCAAATTCATCTACTAACATCAGGTTAGCGGACATCGGTGAAAAGTCACCTCCGCCTCCACTGGCACCACCGGGGATGAAACAAAGACCAAAGGCACCGCTGGCACCGTCGGGGCCACCGGCACAAAACGACTGAAAATTTAAAGAACACCGGCACCACCGGGCACCACTTGGCACAATCGACACCACCGGCGGCGCGTGGAAGAGAGTGAGGGTGGTTCAGTGGGTCACCGGCATCACCCACCTCTGCATCTCTTTCTCTAGTATCTATCTTTCTCTCTCTGCCCCATACCATTTCATAAATAAAACCTAGCATCTATACAATTAAATTCAAAAATCGCCGATTGTGACAACTATGCTCTGTAATCGATGTACAATGTAAAAAAATATAAATTATCAATAAAACAATGTGTTTTGGTGTTATTATATGTGTATTTGTGTTTGATAATTTTACGATTTGATTCGAGTTCAGTTTCAATCGCTTTCTGGAAAGTTATACGCAACTGGTGCGTAAACGCAGTCAGTTTAATGCGAAAAACACTCTGGAATAGTGAAATAGGATTAACATACCTTAAATAACCTTTACATAACTTTGAAATAAGTTTTGGTTGGTTTGGTGTGTTGAAAACAAGTCTATTCGATCGCAGGGACTATTTGTGTCAAACTGCGAAAGTATGCCGATTCGTTCTGTAACAAACATTTCGGAACTTGATCATAAGTTAAATATGCCCTAAATATCCTTTACATAGCTTAGAAATAGGCTTTGAGGTGTTTGGTGCGCAAAAATAAACTTTCTTGATCAACAGGAACTAAAAGCGTCAAAAAGTGCATAAGTTTGCATTTTCGCGCATATCTTACGTTCTGAATATATCTGGACATCCAAAGAATTTTGTATTCATTAAAATATTTTATTTTAGTGATTGTCATGCTAAATTACTACTCGTCGCGTAATTTGGACCGATTTCGCGTTCGTTACGACTTCCGTCGTAATTAACAGAACAACGCGATCGTACGACCAAACGAACCGACATCCGAGATGTTTTTGAGCATATTTTAAGTTCCCTATACTTTAACTTCATTTTAGATCTTTGAAATATGGTTAACGGGGCTTAAACGTGTCAAAAATGCATCGAAAACCAAGTTTTAGGCCTGCAGGGACTAAACTTGTAAATCTGCCAAAGATACTAGGCAGGGCGCGTAAGCCCAGCCCTATTCCTACGCGGCCCGCGACAACTGTCCAGAACAGAAACATTGAATCTGGCTTTCCAGCCTGTTTTTGATGGTTTTGTCCATTGTTTTACAATACCATTTGATGGATTTTGATTGTTTTTAGTGTCCCATTGTATTGTAAAACATTGTGCCCACATGTAAGGTCTAGATTGAAGCTCAATTATTGAGAAACGATCTTAACGGTTCTTTGAAATCTATATAAACCCAAGCTTTCATTCATTTCTGCTCACACCTTGGTCTGAATTACTCTAAGTTGAAGTTCAAATATTCAAACCTGAGTATTTTGGATCAAGATCTTCCTAGCTTAGACCCTTTGTAAGTTTCTTTCATTCTTTTATGCGTTTTTAAGCACGAAAGTCAAACAGTGTTTGAATTTCTGCTTTGACCACGAATTGGTAAACACAAAGTTCGTTCGAACTTTGCAACGTGAGCGTAATCACGATGGTTATAGTCCCTTGTAACTATACCTACTGATTGCCACGTTGATTAGGCGTAGTGACGAGTCATAGTTTCGGTCAAAATGCGTATTTATGCATATTTTGTAACCAAACTATTCTTAGGTATCAAAACCCTTTTTTTGATATCAAAACCTATTTTCTAACTTAGTTAAACATGTCTTAACATGTTTAACTCGTCACTTTTAGTCTAGTGCTTGTATAGGGTCGTAAGTCAAGCGGTATTGACAACCGCTTAGACTTTCGAACTCGACCCGTTTGGTCGATCATTAGGAGCCGACCAAGAACATTTAGTGACCATAGTTGTATAGGGAATAACCTTCCGAGGTTATACCTTATGGTCACTTAGTTTAATTAATTGTATGATAGGTGGTTTATATGCCTTAGGAAAATGACCAAAATGCCCTTTTCATGCATAATTGAATTTTAAGCATATGTAACCTAACTTTTGTCACTTAAACTAATTATGCAACATATTTAAACATGTTTAGGCATATAATACTTGTCATAGGACTAGTTAGGCGTCTCGAACACACTTTTGCGCGAACGACGCGTTAAAGTAGCGTAAGCTACCTTAATGGGTCGTAACGGGTCGAAAGCACTTAGGATAGGTTCCGATTTAGGATGTACGCTTTGTTAAACCATATCACATGAGTTCCAATACTCATTTGGTTTACAAGACCACATTCTACCCGATCTTCCGATTTAGGTGTCGATTATTTAACTAGTGATCTGATTACTAGGTACTGCTTGATTTCCTTGTTTTGCCTGAGATTGTTGAGTTCTTTAGATTGAGGATACTTTGCACTTCAATGTGAGTACATAGTTCCCCTATTTTACTATTTTCAATTGTTTTGGGGTGATTCATTTGTATTAAACGATTTCGATATTTTTAACGATGGTTTCAAAAACGATTAATATGGTTTATATTAAACTAATAACGATTTCGATAATGTGAACAAACTTGTTGGACGTAATTACATAACGAATAACTTCATACCTGAGTAATTTGATCAAGATCTTCCTAGCTTGGACCCTTTGTAAGTATTCTTTCGTGCTTTTATGCGTTTTTAAGCACGAAAGTCAAACTGTGTTTGACTTTCTACTTTGACCAGTCTTTGGTCAACACGAAGTTCGTTTGAACTTCGCAACGTGAGCGTAATCACAATGGTTATAGTCCCTTGTGACTATACCTACTGATTACCACGTTGATTAGGTGTAGTGACAAGTCATAGTTTCGGTCAAAATGCGTATTCATGCGTATTTTGCAACCAAACTATTATTGGGTATCAAAACCTTTTGTTTTGATATCAAACTTGTTTTCTAACTTCATTAAACATGTCTTAACATGTTTAGCTCGTCACTTTTAGTCTACTGCTTGTATAGAGTCGTAAGTCAAGCGGTCTTGACAATCGCTTAGACTTTCGAACTCGACCCGTTTGATCGATCATTAGGATCCGACCAAACATATTTTGTGACCATAGTTGTATAGGGAATAACCTTTCGAGGTTATACCTTATGGTCACTTCGTTTAGTTAGTTGTATGATAGGTAGTTTATATGCCTTAGGAAAATGACCAAAATGCCCTTTTTACGCATAAATTCATTTTAAGCATATGTAACCTAAATTTTTATATCTAAACTGATTAGGTAACATTATTAGACATGTTAAGGCATATAATACTTGTCATAGGACTAGTTAGGCGGTCCGAACGCGTTTTACGCGAACGACGCGTTAAAGTAGCGTAAGCTACCTAAAACGAGTCGTAATGGGTCGTAAGCACTTAGGTTAGGTTTCGATTTAGTATGTAGGCTTTGTTAAACCATGTTATATGAGTTCCAATACTCATTTGGTTTACGAAACCTCATCCTATCCAATCTTCCGATTTAGGTCCGGTTTATTTACGTAGTTACTTATATTAGGTGCCGATTGATTTCCGTGATCCCTCTAGCTTTGCTTGGTTGTTATTCAAGACTTCTAAGCATTCTCAAGTGAGTACATAGTTCCCTATTTTACTATTTTCGATTGTTTTGGGGTGATTCATATGTGTTAAAAGATTTCGATGTTTTAACGATGGTTTTGAAAATGAATAAAATGGTTTATATTAAATTAATAACGATTTCGATAATGTGGATAAACTTGTTGGTTGTAATTACATAACGAATAACATTCATTAGTTTTGGCTAAACCGACCAGTATTAGGTTATGGTACCATAGGATCTGACAAATCCCGTTATCAGACTGCACCCATGGTAATGTGTGGGTTAGGTGGGTAACGACTGAATCTGTTATTGTTAATTTACCCTTTGGTGGTTTATTAATGCGAGTTTCGAGATAGTCGAGTTGCGAAGGTTTGGATGTTATTAGCGAGACGACCAAAAGTAGTTTTCACAAATTAAAACGAGAATGATTTAAACGACTAAAGCGATTTTAACGAGTTAAACGATTTGGGTAAACGATTGGTTTTTAGTTGGTGTTTAGATAACGGGACGGGTGTAATGTGATGAAAACATGGTAGATACGTCGCTGGTACTTCTTATATATATAAGTGTTTTCATCATATTACATACCTTGGCGTTATTTAGTTCACTTGGGTAAACGATTTTGAAACGATGTCACACAACGATGTTTTCTAAATAATATAAACCATACGAGTTTTATTAACAAATTTTTACGAGGTGTTTTACAATTTGATTTAATTAAACAAATGTTTTGGGGTTAAGAAGCATGGCTACGAGATTTTACAAATTATAACCAACTTGATTTGAGTTGGTTAATTATGTTGCAATACTATACACTTTTTCAAAACAGGGTTTTTAATTAGGTATTGCAACATATAAACTAGCCATGAATCCGACACTCTCATAAACCTATGTGCTCGCTAGCATTTCTTTGCTGACTTTGTTTTTACATATGTTTCAGGTGTTGTTGAATGACGTTGATTGCTAGGATGCATGCTCACATAGGACTGGACAATGGCCTTAGTGACTTAATAACAATGATAGACTATGTTTAACTTGTTTGTTTAGATTTCAAGACAATGTAAATGGTTAATCTTTAAATAAAACAATACTTCAAATTTCCGTGTGTTATGAAACAATGATTCTGTTACAACACTCCCCGACGTTTTCGCCACGATTTGTTGTTTTACGCGGTCGGGGTGTGACAGAAAAGTTGGTATCAGAGCTCATGGTTATAGGGAATTAGGTTATTAGTAATGCTTTGACCTAGTCTATAACCTTCCTAGGACCCTAACACAAGATTCTTGTGTTTAGATCTTAAAAACAATACCGTCACTTATCCTTAGGTGACAACCACAACAAGAACACAAAATTTCAAATCTGCTTTGAAAACCAATCATCTGTTCTAGGATGATTTGTTATAAGGTTTTGAACTTTCAAAGTTTTCAAAATCCCATCAAAGTTTGGGTCTTATAATGTGAACACGTGCAATCTGGAAGGGTGGATGCCTGTACTCTGAGTTTTCTGTCTAAGGCTAGAGTGTTCGTACAAATCCACATAATCGGACCAGTCACTCTTACCTGGGAACTCTTGGGGTGAGTGTCCACTTATAGGCTAAAGCATATCTTCGCGATACATTAATATGACCCACTTACTTTGATTAGTCACCGTCTCATTTGTTTGCCTTAGGTAATAAACAAATGATCGCAATATCTATGCGTTGTCATTCTGGTTTGGTTATCCGATAACATTTCACTTGTTTCCTCCTATGTCTTTCATTTCCTCCAGAATGTTTATTCATCGCAGCGACACTAAAATGTCCGAGCAGACTACCAAATTTTCCCAGCGAATAGGCGAAGTAATCCTGAAGACTGCTGAATTAGTTGTCGCCATGTCTCGTCTCAATAATGAAGCCACCAAAGAAACATCTAAAGAAGCAGAAGCCGAGCCTTCAAAAAAGTCAAAGAAGCGTAAAGCTCCAAAGGATCCCGTAGCTGTTGCACCAAATCAAGCAAAACCTAGCCAGGTGCCAGCACCACCAGCCAAGAAGCCGTACTTGGGAACTGCTCCTTCATGCAATCAGTGTAACCTTCATCATCATGCCAGTGTCAAGTGCCACAAATTCCTAATTTGTGGAGTTATAGGTCATACAGCTAGGGTTTGCCGAGCTGCTCCATGGTGCAATAAATGCAACCATCATCATCTGAATCACATACCCTGCTTCAAATGTACCCACTGTAGACGATGGGGGCATCTGGTTAATGTGTGCCGCTTTGCTATCCAAAGCAAAACTGTTGCAGATCCTACTGCTGCACAAGCAGATCCAGCACGAGCTCATTTTCCTCCTAGTACTTGCTACACCTATGGCGAGACGGGTTATGTCAGGGACAAATACCCAAAGATTGTCAATGCAAATCTGACCCACGGATGAGCATTTGGCTGATTAGAAGAAGCTGCTGCTTTGAATAATCTGAATCTTATGCTTATGTTTCTTGTGTTTTTCTTTTGAACTTTGAAACAATCGGTTTTGTTTATAAATAAATCGTTGTTCATAATTCTGATGTACAAATATAGTTGCATATGTGTATGGCATGCCCCTACGATACCTACACCAAAGAACCATATTTGTAGTTCTCTCGTTCACATGATCGCTCATGATTTCCTCGAAAATTCTAAGTGCTCGTTTCATTCTAAGAAACGAAGTACATAAAATAAGTGACATTTTGAGTAATCACTTTAAATCCTTGGTTAGATAACTAAGGATACATTTCTTCAATCTCATATCATTTCATTCTGGTTTTCATAACAACATACATAGTATAGGTTTTCAAAACAACCTTCATGGTTTCAAAATATTTCATATAGTTTGAAAACGATTTTAACACAGTATATTTACTTAATGTATCAAATGCATAATTTTAAAAGCATTATCCATATTTTCAAAATCCTTATACGTAATTTCAAAATTTATCTCGCGTGATTTTAAAACATTTTTATAAATATACTTACCTAATACACCTACTTTATGATTTCAAAGTATTATGTAGGATTTCAAAAACATTAAACATATTTCTAAAGAACCCCATGCATAGCTTTCGAAAAGCATTCGGCTCATATTACCCAACCTTCAAATTCTGCTTCATATGTCGCCTTGGCATATCTAGCACCTCAACTTCATGAGCATTCTACCTCATGTATCGACTTAAGCACTTCTAGTGCAAGGTTTCGAAGCGTCTCCCGCTCTTCGAATTCCAAAATCCATATAGGATCTTCTTATCTTCACAATTAGATCCTTGAGGATGATTATTGCTCAAATCGGAGCCCTTGATTGGATTCTTTGTACGTTTTAATATGTACATTGCGATCCAATATGGACAAAGCCGAATTCCTATTAAGATCTTCCTATCTTCATAGTTAGATTCTTGATATGTTTAAAGTGCCAAATGAAATCCACGGATTGGATTCCTGGTGTGCTTTAAATACCCGTGTCCAAAGATAACAAATTATAGGCCAAGTTAAACGATTATGTGATTATGTGATTATGTGTTTTCTTTTATGTTTTTGTGTGATCCGATTTTTTGTTATCCAAATCCTCGTAGAATCTTCCATATCTTCGTATGAGGGATTCATAGTAGGATATCCAAAGGTACTACCTCAAATCCTTAATGGGCTTCTACGTAATAGTTAAGACCCTTGGATTATATAGTACCATTCCATGATTCGAAAGAGACCCTTTGAGTGGTCTAGTTAAAAAGAGTGATTCAGAATCTGTTCAAAAATGACCCGTGATGATATAGCTGAAAAGACTCCTTGGTGGTCTATTTTAAGAGATCATTTGTTGATTTAATTAAAAGGACCCTATGGTGGTCTAGTCACACTCATCACAGGTTCGTTCATTTGGTTTTCCTCTACACATTATAAAATGCACTGTGCGGACTATGCAAGGAATTACGTAACTATGGACGCGTACATAATTATGAAATTCAGTGCATAGGAACCTCAGTAAGATTTATCATGTGTAAGAACCTATAGTGGCAACAATAATGAAACGTGAACAATGTAATGGAGGTACGGTGGACGCACCAATGGCACTTCATATACTTGTATATAAGTGTCCCTCTTACATTGCAAGCATGATGTTATTTAAAGTTACTAGAAGTTCAGAACCCTAGCCAGTGTTGTTTTATCTTTTCGACTTCATGTTTCGAGCTCTCACAAGTTTCCTCTAAATAAATTTCGGGACGAAATTTCCTGAAGTAGGGGAGACTGTGATATATGTGCCTCCACGGCCATCAAAAAAATACCAAATCAATGAAATATTGTGTTTCATACTTGGGATTTGTATAAATATGTGTATCATTTGCACATATCAATTCTCGTTCGAGTTCGAGCTCTAAATCACTTTCTGGAAAGTTATACGTGAACTGATGCGTAAACGTAATCAGTTTAACGTGAAAAACACTCCAAGACAGTGACATAGGCTTAACATACCTTAAATAACCTTTACATAACTTAGAAATAAGTTTTAGATGGTTTGGTGTGTCGAAATCAAGTTTATTCGCTTACAGGGACTAATTTCGACAAACTGCGAAAGTATGCCGATTCGTACTGTAAAGAACATTGCGGAATATGATTGTAAGTTAAACATGCCCTAAATATCCTTTACATAGCTTAGAAATAGGCTTTGAGGTGTTTGGTGCGCAAAAATAAACTTATTTGATCAACATGGACTAAAAGCGTCAGAAAGTGCATAAGTTTGCATTTTCGTGCATATCTTACGTTCTGAATATATCCGGACATCCAAAAATTTATGTAATTATTAAAATACTTTATTTTAGTGATTGGCATGATAAAATTCCATTCGTCGCTTAATTTGGATCGTTTTTGCGTTCGTTACGACTTCCATCGTAATTAACCGAACAACGCAACCGTACGGCCAAACGAACCGACATCTGAAATGTTTTTAAGCATGTTTCATGTTCCCTATACTTTAACTTCATTTTAGAGCCTTGAAATGAGGTTAACGGGGCTTAAACGTGTCAAAAATGCATCAAAAACTAAGTTTTAGGCTTGCAGGGACTAAAATTGTAATTCTGCCAAACTTCTTAGGCCTGGGGCGTAAGCCTAAGCCTATTCTTACGTGGCCCGCTAGAGCTGCCCAGATCAGAAACATTGAATTTGGACTTCTAGCCTGTTTTTGATGGTTTTAACCCAAGGTTTTGCATACTTTGGGCTAGATTTAATGGTTTTTAGTATGCCCCTTGTATTACAACACCATGTGCCCACATGGAGGGTCAAGATCGAAGCACGTTTTGCGTGGAACGATCCTAATGGTTGTGGGTTTTCTATAAATACCCATCACCTTCATCCTCATTCCTCACAAATCTGATTGAATTACTCTAAGTTGGAGTTCAAGAACTTCATATCTGAGTAATTTGATCAAGATCTTCCTAGCTTGGACCCTTTGTAAGTATTCTTTCGTGCTTTTATGCGTTTTTAAGCACGAAAGTCAAACTGTGTTTGACTTTCTGCTTTGACCAGTCTTTGGTCAACACGAAGTTCGTTTAAACTTCGCAACGTGAGCGTAATCACGATGGTTATAGTCCCTTGTGACTATACCTACTGATTATCACGTTGATTAGGTGTAGTGACGAGTCATAGTTTCGGTCAAAATGCGTATTCATGCGTATTTTGCAACCAAACTATTCTTGGGTATCAAAACCTTTTGTTTTGATATCAAACTTGTTTTCTAACTTCGTTAAACATGTCTTAACATGTTTAGCTCGTCACTTTTAGTCTAGTGCTTGTATAGAGTCGTAAGTCAAGCGGTCTTGACAATCGCTTAGACTTTCGAACTCGACCCGTTTGATCGATCATTAGGATCCGACCAAACATATTTTGTAACCATAGTTGTATGGGGAATAACCTTTCGAGGTTATACCTTATGGTCACTTCGTTTAGTTAGTTGTATGATAGGTAGTTTATATGCCTTAGGAAAATGACCAAAAGACCCTTTTTACGCATAAATTCATTTTAAGCATATGTAACCTAATTTTTTTTTATCTAAACTGATTAGGTAACATTATTAGACATGTTAAGGCATATAATACTTATCATAGGACTAGTTAGGCGGTCTGAACGCGTTTTACGCGAACGACGCGTTAAAGCAGCGTAAGCTACCTAAAACGAGTCGTTATGGGTCGTAAGCCCTTAGGTTAGGTTTTAATTTAGTATGTAGGCTTTGTTAAACCATGTCATATGAGTTCCAATACTCATTTGGTTTACGAAACCTCATCCTATCCAATCTTCCGATTTAGGTCTGATTTATTTACGTGGTTACTTATATTAGGTGCCGATTGATTTCCGTGATCCCTCTAGCTTTGCTTGGTTGTTATTCAAGACTTCTAAGCATTCTCAAGTGAGTACATAGTTCTCCTATTTTACTATTTTCGATTGTTTTGGGGTGATTCATATGTGTTAAATGATTTCGATGTTTTTAACGATGGTTTCGAAAATGAATAAAATGGTTTATATTAAATTAATAACGATTTCGATAATGTGGATAAACTTGTTGGTTGTAATTACATAACGAATAACATTCATTAGTTTTGGCCAAACCGACCAGTATTAGGTTATGGTACCATAGGATCTGACAAATCCCGTTATCAGAGTGCACCCATGGTTATGTGTGGGTTAGGTGGGTAACGACTGAATCTGTTATTGTTAATTTACCCTTTGGTGGTTTATTAATGCGAGTTTGGAGATAGTCGAGTTGCTAAGGTTTGGATGTTATTAGCGAGGCGACCAAAAGTAGTTTTCACAAATTAAAACGAGAATGATTTAAACGACTAAAGCGATTTTAACGAGTTAAACGATTTGGGTAAACTATTGGTTTTTGGTTGGTGTTTAGATAACGGGATGGGTGTAATGTGATGAAAACATGGTAGATACGCCGCTGGTACTTCTTATATATAAGTGTTTTCATCATATTACATACCGTGGCGTTATTTAGTTCACTTGGGTAAACGATTTTGAAACGATGTCACACAACGATGTTTTCTAAATAATATAAACCATACGAGTTTTATTAACAATTTTTTACGAGATGTTTTACAATTTGATTTAATTAAACAAATGTTTTCGGGTTAAGAAGCATGGCTACGAGATTTTACAAATTATAACCAACTTGATTTGAGTTGGTTAATTATGTTGCAATACTATACACTTTTTCGAAACAGGGTTTTTAATTAGGTATTGCAACATATAAACTAGCCATGAATCTGACACTCTCATAAACCTATGTACTCACCAGCATTTCTTTGCTTACTTTGTTTTTACATATGTTTCAGGTGTTGTTGAATGATGTTGATTGCTAGGATGCATGCTCACATAGGACTGGACGATGGCCTTAGTGACTTAATAACAATGATAGACTATGTTTAACTTGTTTATTTAGATTTCAAGACAATGTAAATCGTTAATCTTTAAATAAAACAAAACTTCAAATTTCTATGTGTTATGAAACAATGATTCTGTTACAACACTCCCCGACGTTTCCGCCGTGATTTGTTGTTTTACGCGGTCGGGGTGTGACACTTATAGTGTGAACACGTGCAATCTGGAAGAGTGGATGCCTGTACCTTGGGTTTTCTGTCTAAGGCTAGAGTGTTCGTACAAATCCACATAATCGGACCAGTCACTCTTACCTGGGAACTTTTGGGGTGATTGTCCACTTATAGGCTAAAGCAGGTCTTCGCGATACATTATATTGACCCATTTACTTTGATTAGTCACTGCGTGTCGTTTGTTTGTTGGAGGTAACGAACAAATGATCGCCTTCTTTGTGTTTTGTCGATGTTTTCAATACCTCTTTTGTTTTTCCAATTTTTAATCTCACTCATTTCCCATTTTTTCCCTGTTCTTTTTAGAAAATGCCTCCTCGACGAGATGCACAACCTCTAACTAACGAAGAAATCGCAGCCCTTGTCTCTCAGCAAATGGCTGCTGTGCTTCCGAACATAGTAACCCAGATCCATCAATTGTACAACAACAATAACAACAACAATGCCCAGTGTAGTTTCAAGAATTTCAATTCAGCTAAACCTCTGAAGTTTTCTAGGTCTCAAGGAGGAACTGCGCTCCTGCAATGGTTCGAAAGTTTGGAGAGTGCGTTTAGACATGTTCAGTGTCCTAATGAGCGTAAGGTTGAGTTTTCATCAAGTGTGTTCGAGAAGCGTGCTCTTACAAGGTGGAACAGTGTGATGCGTGATAGGGGTGCCGATGTAGCGATGGCACAAACGTGGGAAGAGCTTCGAGCTCTCATGATGAAAGTGTTCTGTCCCTGTCACGAGATTAGGGCATTGGAGCGAGAATTCGATGATCTGAAACAAGATAGGGGAGAACACCGTGCTTACACGGATCGTTATGAGGAACTGAGTTTGTTGTGTCCTACCATGGTTACCCCGTTGGAGAAAGCAATTGAGAGGTATATCGATGGTTTACCCGATTCTGTGCAAGATATTGTCACCATTAGTAATCCTACCACTGTTCGTCAAGCAATTGAGTTGGCTGCTACTCTGACCAAGTCTCACGTCAGAAAAGGGAAGTTGACCAGCAAGGGTGACAAGAAGCAATCGGCCGATTCCGTTCAAGACAAGGGTAAAGGTAAGGGAAAGAAGAAGGGTGAGTCTTCTAAGAAGTCGAGGAAGCGCAAGGCTTCCCAGAATTTTGTTGTCATAAATAAAAATCCTCATAACCCACCGGCACAACCTCCTGCGAAGAAGCAATATGCTGGTACCGCACCTCACTGTACAAGGTGCAACGGTCATCATGTGGCACAACGGGCTTGTAAACAGTGTACTACCTGTGGTAAACTATGGCACTTGGCCGACATTTTTCGTTTGGGTCAGAACCAAGCTGCTCAGAATCCAGCACAAGCTCCAGTTCAAGGGAATGCTGTTAGATTCCCACCAGGCTCGTGTTATAATTGCGGTAAAATGGGTCATTTCCGCAACAACTGTCCGAGGCTTGCAAATGTGCACGCGAATGTGAATCTCGCTCATGGACGAGCATACAATTTGAATGCAAACGAGGCTCGAGGTGACAACCTCGTTGTTAAAGGTACATTCCTTGTTAACCATCAACCTGCATCTATTCTTTTTGATTATGGTGCCGATAGGAGTTTTGTTTCATTATCTTTTGAGCCTTTGCTTGCGATACCTAGAACTAAACTGCGGAAACCCTTATCTGTTGAAGTTGCTACTGGTAAACCTCTTGTACTCGATTCTGTTATTCGCAATTGTCAATTGAACCTCGATAACCATCTTTTTCCTATTGACCTCACACCGATGCAACTTGGGAGTTTCGACATTATCGTAGGGATGGATTGGTTGACCAAACATCATGCTGAGGTGGTTTGTTTCGATAAGATTGTTCGTATTCCTCTTTCGTCTGGCGATATTTTAGAAGTTCGTGGCGAAAAACCATTTGGTGGATTGAGACTAATGTCGTGTACGAAAGCTTAAAGTTATTTACGAAAAGGATAGGTCGCCTTTCTAGCACATGTCACCGAGGAGAAGGGCAAAAGCAAGTGTATTCAAGATATTCCGATTGTTCGAGATTATCCAGAGGTGTTTCCTGATGAACTGCCTGGTTTGCCTCCAGTTCGTCAAGTCGAGTTTCATATTGACCTTGTACCTAATGCCAACCCGATTGCGAAAGAACCTTATCGTCTTGCACCGTCTGAGATACAAGAATTATCGAAACAGCTTCAAGAGTTATCTGATAAAGGATTCATCCGACCGAGCTATTCACCTTGGGGCGCTCCTGTCCTGTTTGTGAAGAAGAAAGATGGATCTTTTCGAATGTGTATCGATTATCGTGAGCTTAACAAGCTTACCATCAAGAATCGATATCCCCTACCACGAATAGATGATCTTTTTGATCAGCTGCAAGGTGTTTCATATTTTTCTAAGATCGATCTGCATTCTGGGTATCATCAGCTTCGTGTATTCGAAGAAGACATTCCCAAAACTGCTTTCCGTACGAGATATGGGCATTATGAGTTTACTGTCATGCCTTTTGGTTTGACAAATTCCCCAGCTATCTTCATGGACTTAATGAATAGGGTTTGTAAACCTTATTTAGACAAGTCATCATCGTGTTCATCGACGATATTCTCATTTATTCGAAGTCGCAAGCCGATCACGAGCAACACCTTCGTTTGACTCTGGAACTCTTGAAGAAAGAACAACTTTTTGCTAAATTCTCCAAGTGTGAATTTTGGCTCAAAGAAGTTCAATTTTTGGGTCATATTGTTAACGAGCAGGGTATCCATGTGGATCCTTCCAAAATTGCTGCAATTAAGGATTGGAACACACCTACGACACCCAAACAAGTTCGTTCTTTTCTTGGTCTTGCTGGTTATTATCGGCGGTTTATTTCAAACTTCTCGAAGATCGCGGTTCTACTCACTGCTTTGACTCAAAAGAATAAGCCTTTTGAGTGGGGACCTAAGCAAGAAGAAGCGTTCCAAACACTGAAACGAAAACTCTGTGATGCTCCTGTTTTATATTTGCCTGAGGGAAACGATGATTTCGTTGTCTATTGTGACGCGTCAAATCTAGGCCTTGGTTGTGCCCTTATGCAATGAGGCAAAGTTATTGCTTATGCGTCAAGACAGCTGAAAGTTCACGAGAAGAACTACACGACTCATGATCTTGAGTTAGGTGCTGTGGTATTTGCTCTCAAAATCTGGAGACACTATCTTTATGGCACGAAGTGTGTGGTTTTCACAGACCATAAAAGTCTCCAGAATATTCTTAATCAGAAGGAACTGAACATGAGGCAACGACGCTGGGTTGAACTCTTAAACGACTACGATTGCGAAATTCGCTACCATCCTGGTACGGCGAATGTCGTAGCCGATGCGCTTAGCCGAAAGGAGCGAGTCAAGCTTCATTCTGTTCAAACTCTATCTGATCTCCAATCTCGTGTCCTTCAAGCACAACGATCATGTGTAATCAAGGGCTTATTGAAATATGAGCTACCACTTCAACTCGAGCTTAAACTCGAAATGAAAGACGATGGGTTACTCTATTTCAAGGATCGTTTGTGGATTCCAAAACAAGATGATCTTCGCGCTTTAGTGATGGACGAATCTCACAAGTCGCGATATTCAATCCATCCTGGTGCTGACAAAATGTACAAGGATATTCGTACTCAGTACTAGTGGCCTGGTATGAAGAGAGATATTGCTTTGTATTTATCAAAATGCCTAACTTGTCTCAAAGTCAAGGCTGAACATCAACGACCATCTGGCTTGCTTGTACAACCAGAGATACCGGTATGGAAGTAGGAGAACATTGCAATGGATCTTATCACTAAATTATCGCGTACATCAAGAGGTCACGATGCTATTTGGGTTGTCATTGATCGATTAACGAAGTCAGCTCATTTTATTCCGATTCGCGAGGATCTATCTGCTGATAAACTTGCCAAGATTTATGTTGATGAGATTGTATCCCGATATGGTGTTCCTTTGGATATCTTTCCTGATCGTGATGCTCGATTTTCATCTCATTTTTAGAAGACCATGCAATCTGCTTTGGGAACCCAACTAAATCTAAGCACTGCTTATCATCCCCAAACAGATGGACAATCTGAAAGGACGATTCAAACGTTGGAGGATATGCTTAGAGCATGCGTTATAGACTTTGGTGGTAATTGGGATTCTCATCTGCTGTTGATCGAGTTCTCTTACAACAATAGTTATCATGCTAGTATCAATATGGCACCGTTCAAAGCTTTATACGGTCGAAAATGTCGTTCACCTGTCTGTTGGAATGAGATCGGTGAAGCTCAGCTTACTGGACCTGAGCTCATTCTTGAAACAACAGATAAAATTAAGAAAATTCGCGATAATCTTGTGACAGCTAGAAGCCGTCAAAAGAGTTACGCGGATATGCGACGCAAGCCCTTAGAATTTCAAGTCAGAGACCGTGTCCTACTCAAGGTATCACCTTGGAAGGGAGTGGTGAGATTTGGAAAGAAAGGAAAACTTGCACCTCGATATGTTGGACCATTTAAGATTGTTGAAAGAATCGGAAAGGTTGCCTATCGATTAGAGCTACCTTCGGAGCTTGGGAATATTCACCCAACATTCCACGTGTCCAATCTTTGAAAGTGTTTGGTCGATACTGATCTTCACATTCCACTCGAAGAGATTCAAGTTGATGAAACGATGCACTTTGTCGGGAAACCTGTGGAGATAATGGACCGTGCAATCAAGCAGTTGAAGAATAAGCGAATTCGATTGGTCAAGGTTCTCTGGGAGTCCAAACGTGGCCCAGAGTTTACTTGGGAACGTGAGGACCAAATGAAGGTGAAATATCCGCATTTGTTTTCACAAGCTTCCTCTAGTTAAAATTTCGGGACGAAATTTCCTGAAGTAGGGGAGACTGTGACAACTATGCTCTGTAATCGATGTACAATGTAAAAGAATATCAATTATCAATAAAACAATGTGTTTTGGTGTTTTTATATGTGTATTTGTGTTTGATAATTTTACGATTTGATTCGAGTTCGGTTTCAAGCTTTAAATCGATTTTTGGAAAGTTATACGCAAACTGGTGCGTAAACGCAGTCAGTTTAATGCGACAAACACTCCGGAATAGTGACATAGGCTTAACATACATTAAATAACCTTTACATAACTTTGAAATAAGTTTTGATTGGTTTGGTGTGTTGAAAATAAGTCTATTCGATCACATGGATTTTTTGTGTCAAACTGTGAAAGTATGCCGATTCGTTCTGTAACGAACATTCCAGAACTTGATCATAAGTTAAACATGCCCTAAATATCCTTTACATAGCTTAGAAATAGGCTTTGAGGTGTTTGGTGCGCAAAAATAAACTTTCTTGATCAACAGGGACTAAAAGCGTCAAAAAGTGCATAAGTTTGCATTTTCGCACATATCTTACGTTCTGAATATATTCGGACATCCAAAAATTTTTGTAATCATTAAAATATTTTATTTTAGTAATTGGCATGCTAAATTACCACTCGTCGCGTAATTTGCATCGATTTCGCGTTCGTTACGACTTCCGTCGTAATTAACCGAACGAACCGACATCCGAGATGTTTTTGAGCATATTTTAAGTTCCCTATACTTTAACTACATTTTAGAGCTTTGAAATGGGGTTAACGGGGCTTAAACGTCTCAAAAATGCATCGAAAACCAAGTTTTAGGCCTGCATGGACTAAACTTGTAAATCTGCCAAAGATACTAGGGGGCGCGTAAGCCCAGCCTATTTCTATGCGGCCCGCGACAGCTGTCCAGAACAGAAACATTGAATCTGGCTTTCCAGCCTGTTTTTGATGGTTTTGTCCATTGTTTTGCAATACCATTTGATGGATTTTGATTGTTTTTAGTGTCCCATTGTATTGTAAAACCTTGTGCCCACATGTAAGGTCTAGATTGAAGCTCAATTATCGAGAAACGATCTTAACGGTTCTTCGAAATCTATATAAACCCAAGCTTTCATTCATTTCTGCTCACACCTTGGTCTGAATTACTCTAAGTTGAAGTTCAAAACTTCATACCTGAGTATTTTGGATCAAGATCTTCCTAGCTTGGACCCTTTGTAAGTTTCTTTAATTCTTTTATGCGTTTTTAAGCACGAAATTCAAATAGTGTTTGACTTTCTGCTTTGACCACGAACTGGTCAACACAAAGTTCGTTCGAACTTTGCAACGTGAGCGTAATCACGATGGTTATAGTCCCTTGTGACTATACCTACTGATTACCATGTTGATTAGGCGTAGTGACGAGTCATAGTTTCGGTCAAAATGCGTATTTATGCGTATTTTGCAACCAAACTATTCTTGGGTATCAAAACCTGTTTTCTAACTTAGTTAAACATTTCTTAACATGTTTAACTCGTCACTTTTAGTCTAGTGCTTGTATAGGGTCGTAAGTCAAGCGGTCTTGACAACCGCTTAGACTTTCGAACTCGACCCGTTTGGTCGATCATTAGGAGCCGACCAAACACATTTAGTGACCATAGTTGTATAGGTAATAACCTTCCGAGGTTATACCTTATGGTCACTTAGTTTAGTTAGTTGTATGATAGGTGGTTTATATGCCTTAGGAAAATGACCAAAATGCCCTTTTCATGCATAATTGAATTTTAAGCATATGTAACCTAACTTTTGTCACTTAAACTGATTATGCAACATCTTTAAACATGTTTAGGCATATAATACTTGTCATAGGACTAGTTAGGCGTCTCGAACGCGCTTTTGCGCGAACGACGCGTTAAAGTAGCGTAAGCTACCTTAATGGGTCGTAACGGGTCGAAAACACTTAGGATAAGTTCCGATTTAGGATGTAGGCTTTGTTAAACCATATCACATGAGTTCCAATACTCATTTGGTTTACAAGACCTCATTCTACCCGATCTTCCGATTTAGGTGTCGATTACTTAACTAGTGATCCGATTACTAGGTACTGCTTGATTTCCTTGTTTTGCCTGAGATTGTTGAGTGCTTTAGATTGAGGATACTTTGCACTTCAATGTGAGTACATAGTTCCCCTATTGTACTGTTTTCAATTTTTTTGGGGTGATTCATATGTATTAAATGATTTCGATATTTTTAACGATGGTTTCAAAAACGATTAATATGGTTTATATTAAACTAATAACGATTTCGATAATGTGAACAAACTTGTTGGACATAATTACATAACGAATAACATTCATTAGTCTTGGCCAAACCGACCAGTATTAGGTTATGGTACCATAGGATCTGACAAATCTCGTTATCAGACTGCACCCATGGTTATGTGTGGGGGTTATTTGGGTAACGATTGAATCTGTGATTGTTAATTTACCCTTTGGTGGTTTATTGATGCGAGTTTAACGATGGACGAGTTGCGAAGGTTTGGATGTTATTACCGAGACGACCAAAAGTAGTTTTCACATTTAAAACGAGAACAATTTAAACGATTGAAACGATTTAAACGAGTTAAACGAATTGAACAAACGGTTGGTTTTGGGTTGTGATTAGATAATGGGACGGGTGTAACATGATAAAAGCATGGTAGATACGCCGCTGCTACTTCTTATATATAAGTTTTTTTATCATATTACATTCCGTAGCATTATTTAGTTCACTTGGGCAAACGAGTTTAAAACGATGTCACACAACGATGTTTTCTAAATAATATAAACCATACGTGTTTTATTAACGAGGTGATTTACAATTTGGTTTACTTAAACAAATGTTTTGGGTTAAGAATCATAGCTACGAGATTTTTATAAACTATAACCAACTTGATTTGAGTTGGTTAATTATGTTGTAATACTATACCCTTTTCAAAACAAGGTTTTTAACTTTTGACTCTTGTAGTCTAATGAGGTATTGCAACATGTAAACGAGCCATGAATCCGACACTCTCACAAAACCTATGTGCTCGCCAGCATTTCTTTGCTGACTTTGTTTTTACATATGTTTCAGGTGTTGTTGAATGATGTTGATTGCTAGGATGCATGCTCACCTAGGACTGGACGAGGCCTTAGTGATTTACTTACAATGATAAACTATGTTTAACTTGTTTGTTTTGTTTTAAGACAATGTAAATTATGTAATGAATCAATAAAACGAAACTTTTTGAATCCATGGTTGTGAAACAATAATTCTACCACGACACTCCCCGACATTTCCGTCGCGGTTTTGTTGTTTTAAACGCGGTCGGGGTGTGACACCGATGGGGTTGAAGCCACCCACCACTAGGCTGCTGGTGGGGTTGCTAACAATCATGGCGGAGTAACACAAAATGTCAACAACCAGAGCAGCGAAACCAGTGTGGGAGTTGTCGGAAGCGCGTGTGGTTCTGGTGTGTGTGTGTTTGGTTTGGGTTTGTTTCCTTATGCACAATTTACCCACAACCACCCTTCACCCACTGTGCCATCAACCCACCACCACAACCAACTTTCCACCCACCATCCAGCGCCGCCGCACCACCACAAACCCCCACCTTCATCGGACTTTACACCCACCACAAAACCCATCTTCACCGGACTTCACACCACCACAACCCCACCTTCACCTTCACCTTCAATGTTAAACACCACCACAAACCCCCACCTTCATCGGACTTCACACACCACCACAACCCCATCTTCACCAGACTTCACACTACCAAAACTCCCTACCTTCACTGTGAAAAACCACCACAAACCTCACCTACATCGGACTTCACACCCACCGCACCCCCACCTTCACCGAACTTCATACCACCACAACCCCACCTTCACCGAACTTCAACACCACTACAACCCCCTTCAAACAACCTATAACAACGGAGAGAGTGACTAGAGATTGTAGGGTTTTTTAAAAAGATGAAGAAGCAGATCAGAGGTTTAATTAGGAACTGGATGTTGCATAAGAGAGAGAGAGAGAGAGAGATCTGATTTTTGAGAGATGAGAGAGAGAAAATAGATTTGTTGATTGTTATGTGTGATAGATAGAGAGATAAGACTATAATGACAGACAAAGGATTTGACATATATTTGTAAATTACTAAATTACCCTTTAGGTTTTAAAATAATATTGTATACGTGTCATTATCTGATTAGTGGATAGTGGTTCTTACGGTTCTCATAACTCGGCTTGGTTCTCGCTTGAACCGGATCCTACATATATATATATATACACACATATATATAGGGTTAGGTTCATTTGTAAACAACCCCCTTGATAGTGAACTGTGTAAACTAATCGTATCCCTTGATTATCAATACACAAATGTAAATCAATGGCTAGGATTTGATCAGGATTTGATGATGAAAATACACTAGTGTATTTTACGATTTGATGATGTAAATCAATGGCCAGGATTTGTTCACTTAGTTCACAAATACATTAATGTTTACTCTAGAACCCCACCATATATATATAAGCCCCCCTTACTGTTCATTGTCTTTCACAAAACCACCACCGCCTAAAAAAAGTGTAATCACTGACCACCTTCATCATATCTCTTTCTCTCCCCCATCGATACAACCATCAACTCTTGTCGTCACCATCGTTTGAAACCTCAAATCGCAGAGGTTGATCTCAACAATCCATGCGTACCCACCAATGAAAAAACTCAAATTTCTATAAAATCAACACCCAAAAAGATCATTATGCCCTCATTTTAGTGGGTGGGTTACAGCAAAAGGACACCCGCATGTATAGAATCTGAAACATAAAGGAAATATGGTGTAATTTCGTTTGTTAATGGATAACGCCTGAAATTTGGTTGAAACTTAAAGGATGTAAAATGCAATTTACTCAAGGTATCAAGTGAAAATGACCAATGTGCCATCATGTGAGCGGCACGTGTTAAGAATTAACAGAAAAAATTAACTGAGATAGGGCAAAAGAACACCTCCTAATGAGAAACGATAACATAAAGGGCATCTAGTCAATTTCGTTAGTTAAAGGACGACGTTTGGAAATAAGCTCAAACTTAAAGAACTTAATTGCAGTTTACTCCCCAATTTATAAGCAAACTTCTAGTCGAGCACCACCATGCACAGTGAGGCACTGTTGTGCCGTTACCTTATCTCTTTCATATAGTGTACGATTCTTCAGAGTTGGTTAGCACGAGCGTGTGTCAAAATATTTGGTAGGCACAGGTGTGCTTGCTTTCGACATTATCATGTGATGCGTGTGAATGGGACATATAAGATATACCAATTACACAAGTTTTAAAGTAAAAATGGAGATCACCTACACCATACTACACACATAACAGGCAAGTTTACCAATCGTAGACGCAGTAAAGTAGTGGTAAGAACCAACTATCGATCCTAAAGACACAGTGGCTCCAAATAATCTATTTTCTATCAATATCTAACCGATGTAAGAGTGATTTGTGAAGAAACTAATGATTTCGAATAAGCACGAATTGTGGATTTAGAGAAACCATAAAAGAGAATTAACCATTTAGACTTTGAGTCATCTTGACTGGAATGACTATTGGTTTTAATTTGGTTATGAATACTATTTTACTGAGTAGTTAAAATAGCGTGTGAAGTGCTAAAATGGATTAAAGCCTGCTAGGGTTAATCCCACAAAACTATAGAATCCATGTTATAGACACAAGCGAAAACCTAATATTGTGAAGCAAGTTCTAGTTATCATCCTTTTTGACTTAGGGTTTCTATTATTGTTTGGAAATATTTTTTTTTTTTTGCCTTGGAATACCCCTGAGACTAATAATGGAAACTATAAGCTTAGGAATATTGTTGGAAATTTTAGTGAAAATGAGTTTTTCACTAAATATATTTTGGACATTAATAATATTTATATATGTGTTGTATAAATAATTATTTATGGGTTTGTGTTCAAACTGTGTCCAAATAGAGCTGAGATGAATGAGATATCGAAGCTTGAAGTTGTATGTTTGGAAAAAAAACGATGAGAAAAATGGATTGAGATTTGTCATCTTTTCCGACATAGGTGGAATGACAAAACTTAAAGTGGTATATAAGGAGGAGCACTCCTTGAAGACAAACACAAGTGGGGACCCTAAAGGGTGCGTAGCACCCTTACTCGTGCACATATGCGCACGTGCCGTGGGCTATAGGCCCTATGTAGTACGCTTTGAACTTCGCACACCGCCTTTGTATTTTTGTCCATGAGCGCGTGGTCATATACATGGCGGGTCCGCTTATGGTGCACCCTTGGGTGGCGTAGGCGGATGCCATGGCGAAGACTGCAAATGGCACATGAGTTTGGATGGCGCATGACCAGGTGTCGTCCTGGTATGCGTAGTAGCATCCGTATGGCGCACAAGTATAGATGGCGCATGACCAGGTGGCGTCCTGCTACGCGCAATGGCATATGTGTGGGGCGCGGGTCCATATGGTGTGGCGTAAGGTCCATGTAGAGTGTTGCATGGATTTGAGGATCAGTTATGGCGAGCGCGCAGGTTGCAGTAGTAACTAGGAGCACTGGTCTGCACACCTTGCGTATGCGCGGGTTCCATACAATGTGGCGCACGGACTGAAGAGCCACTTCAGGCGCGCGTACATGTCTGCAACGGTAACAGAGTAATTGGCAGGACCTGGTCAAGCTAGTTGTTACAACCCGATAATTGCGTGTCATGATGAATATGACCGTTTTTGTCTAACCACTTAAGTCCATTAAAGTCATATTCATTATCTTGTTTATTACAAGATTAATGTTATAATTATGACAAGATTAATGTCTATTTTATTACTAGTTTTAATGAGTTTAAGACTATAAGTGTATATATATGAACTCGGTGGTTCATATTAGAGAGACCAACAAAATTAGACATTCTCTTGACTCTTGTTTTTCCTTTAAGAGGAGTACTCTCATATTTACATACTTCATCTTTTTCCTAAATTTATAAACACCAGTTTATACCCGGTGTAATCTCGGGCGTGAGTGCCATCTCCGGCAGTACACATACTGTTCCGGTTGTTGTACCCTGGGAGACAGACCGTCTGAGAGGAGGCGCGGAATCTGTTTTAAGGGAAGCGTGTTGAACACGTGCCTCAACCAAAAACCGTCAACAATTTTGCTTGTCTTGCAGCGGAGTTTCGATCTCGTAGATGCGGTTGAAGTTTTCAAAGGTATTGGCTTTGAATCAAGATAGGTACAATTTAGTTGTATTTTACATTCGTTTATTTAGTTTTTGTAACCGGTATTGTACTAATCGAATTTCCCACAAATAACGAGAGTCTCGTTATTATTTATTATTTTTTTGTAATATATTTTAATAAAAAGTGTTGGTGCATACGTCTGTCGACTTCGTCTTGTATCGAGTCTTGTATATGATTAGATAGATCAGGACACGTAATACGAGAATACTGTCAAAAATAGGTCAACAGGCAATTTCAAACGAAATTACAAGATGTAATTCCGTTTGAAATGGACAAGTGATTTCAAACGAAATTACCTTGCTGATTCCGTTTGAAATCATAATTCTGTATGAAAGTGATTCCGTTTGAGTCATGTTCAAACGGAATTAGGCTGCCTATATATAGTGATGTTCTGATTTCGTTTGAGTAATTCTTGTATGTGTGATTCCAGAGCCGAAGTGCAGCCGAAGTGTCGTTTCGCTGTAAAACTTTGTCAAATTAATCAGAAAGACATTTAAAGTGAATATCTAGCTGAATCGAACTCGATATGTCTGTTTCCGCCTTTCATATTTAGTAGAACGCCTCTGAACGACTCGTTTCGGTCGGTAAAACGATCCTACATGTGGTATCAGAGCTCAGGAGGAGGAGTTCTACCATATTCAGCTTGATTTCATCGGATTTTCTAACTTCTACACCTTCTTTTCAAAATTGAACAACTTTTCACGGTTAAAATCGGTTGATTTTCTCACATATTGTGCGAAACAGTGTTTTAACAAACCCTTGAGAGTATTGGACCTAAAATCGAGCTATAACCTGATCAATTTGATAAAAGTTGGACCGATATGATGATGTCAGCATAATTCCGTTTGAAAGTGCACCTTATTTCATACGGAATTAGTTATTTCGCTTGAACATTACTGTTAATTCCACTTGAAAACGTTATTTCGTTTGGCTGATTCCGTTTGAAAAACCTTATTTCGCACCAAAGTGATTCCGTTTGAGTTGGGATTTCGTTTGAAATTGTTGTGCAAGTGATTTCGTTTAAGCAGGTGATTACGTTTGAGAGTGATTCCGTTTGAATCATCTGATTTCGTTTGAAGCTGTTATTCCGTTTGAAAGGGTATTTTTTTTAAGAGAGTAATTTCGCTTGAAGAGTTAATTCCGTTTGAAAGTATCTATTTTGTGAAAAAGTTTATCGAATCATGGAAGAGGAATTCTATAACGCGTTTGCTACATCCCCGACTACTCCAGCTGAAATTGCTAAGAGCATGAACATGGAAAATGAAACTGGAACTATGCAAAAACCCCCGAAGCTAATGGGAATTGAGGAGTATTATGGTTGGAAAGATCGGTTTGAAAACTGGGTTCAAGCTAATCATTTGAGATCTTGGGAGTGTGTTGAGAAAAAATATGTTCTACCACGTACAGATTTGGGAGTTGAGAAACAGATTTTTGAATTTAATGATAAAGAACGAGACATGTACAAAGCAAAAAAGATAATGATCAGTTTACTCCAGCAAGCTATTAAAGAAGACATATTTGTTTTGCTTCAACATGATAAGACTTCACGTTTAATTTGGGAAGCACTTCGAATTAAGTTTGAGGGAAGTGAGAAGATGATTAAGAGCAAGAAAGCATTGCTAAAGAAAGAATTTGATTTATTTTCGAGTTTGTCGGGTGAAGATACTAAGAAATTGATCGAAAGATATTGTCACTTAGTACGATCAATGTCATTGTTAAACATCAACAAAGATCGTGAGGAATGGGTTGACAAATTAGCTGATGCTTTACCTCAGAGAGAATGGGGTACTTATCTGATGATCTTGAAGAATACTGGAGAATATGATGGTTTGACAATTTCTCAGTTCATCGAAAAGATTGAAGGACAAGATCTTGAGCAACAGAAGATTGCAAGAATGGACAATCCAAGTCCACAACAAGATGTGAAAATGTATTTCAAAGGGAATGCTCAGAATGTCGAAGCAAGTCCAAAAATCCAAACTGCTTTCAGTGTTGAAAACTCATCTGGATCAGTTAATCAAAGTCCAAGCAGCAGTAGTGGATTTCTTCATATCCGATTGTTAATCTGAAAGCTTCAAGCTCAAGCCATCAAGTTCAAAGCTCAAACAGCAACAATGGTCATGTCTTAAATTGTAACATTGCCTTGCATCTTCAGAATGGTCAAATTTTTTTTGAAGAAGTTGTCAAAAGTCATATGGCATTACTTGTTACAGCATTGGAATCATATGAAGGATTGGTTGCAGGAAGAATCGGAAATCCTATGCTGACAAAAGAGGATTACGATCAGATCGATGCTGAAGAAATGGAGCTGATGGATATAAAATGGTGTTTAGCGAGTGTTTTAAGAAGAGCTGAAAAGTTTAAAATGATTACCGGAAGAGATGATTTCTTGGATGCAAAAGTTTCTACTTTGGGTTTTGATAAATCTAAAGTTACTTGTTTTCGATGCAGGGAGAAAGGTCATTTCAAGAGAGACTGTAAAAATGGAGAAGCAAGTGGAGCACAAAATCCGTTTGGTGGAAATGATTACTATCGGAAAGCCATTTATCAACAAATTGCTCATCAGTCGTATCAACAAAAGGAACCACAAACTGCTCATGCTAAAATGATCGTAGAAGCAAATAAGAAAGCTTATTATGGTATCATTGATCAAGATGATGAGAAAGTGGCTGCAAGTTTTAGTTGGGACAAATACATTCCACCCGATTCAAAAGTAGCAGGTCTCATTGCACAGATAGTTCAAGAACCAGATTTAATGAAGGAGTGGATGAAAGTGTTTGGTGATGATGAGAAGAATCAAGATGGAGAGTTTGTTTATTCAGATGATAGTTCAGAAAGTACACAAGTGTTTGATCAATCATCAACTGATGATAGTGATGATGAGGAAGAAATGCATATTAATATTGCAAAAGCTCATTTATCTCTTGAAAGTTTTGAATTTTATTTTGCAGATAGAGTGAAGAAGCTGAAGAAGAGATAAACAGCAAAAGAACAGAAAAAGGTGAAATGTGAATGTGCTGTTCAAGAAGAGAAGTCTGAACAAAGTGAAGTAGTTAAAGTTGCTGAGATAGTAGTTGAAGCTGAGCAGGTGTTTGAAGCTGAGAAAGTGGTTGAAGCTATGAAAGAAGTTGAAGTTGCTGAAAAGATAATGAAGTTGAGAAAATCATCGAAGTTGAAAAGATTATCGAAGTTGAAAAAATCATTGAAGTAATCAAGCCGTGTCTAAAGTGTTCGGAATCTTGCAAGCAGTGTGAAGAAAAAGATGAAAAATTGAGTGAGCAAGATAAAATGAAAGAGACATTATTGTTCAATCTCAACTATGTGAAAGAATCGTATGATGTGTTGAATAGAACAGTAACTGGCTTACAAAAGACAAATTCTGAAAGAGAAGATGCGTTGACAATGATGAATGCTACGATGATGACAAAGCAAAAGGCCATTAATCATTACATTGAAGAATGTGCCAAGTTGAAGCAGGAGTTGGAGACAGAAAAGATAGAAAATGAGAGAATCAGAAGATTATTACAAAGCTATTCTAGTTCTGATTATCTGATTGATCGAATTTATCCGACTGTTGCAGGTATGGAAGCTTTTCAAGATAAGAAGCCTGAAGAAAAGGATACTGGTAAGAAACAAAGTGCAAATTATAACAAATGTCCGCCTCCGATTTGGGAAGGTTATTCTCCCAGAAAACCAAATGAGGAGCAAGTCGAAAAGGCAGTCAATATAAAGTTAAAGTCCGAAATAACTGATGAGTTACAAGAAAATATTGACGTCATGTTCACATCGTCTGACACTGATCATGAGTCTGAGTTAATAAAAAAGGTGGTCGATCAGGTGTTGGATAAAGATGAGGAGTCAGAGTCAAAGTCTGAGTCAGGGAGTTCGAGTTCGTCGGTTAACAGTTCAATGTCGTCAGTTAAAAGGGTTTACAATAAAGAATTCATGTTATCAAAATCTAATTTGAATGACGAATCAGTCAAAGTGGCATATACTTTGAATGATTCAGACAAATTATATTCTAATGAGGAATTTCCAATAAGAGGTGTTAAACCAGAAATGATCAAAAAGGTTTTTAAACTGACAGAAATCAATATTTCTGAAATAAAAGATGGAAATCTTTCTAAGAAACCTAGACCTTACATCTCAAGAGATCAACCAAAATTAAATAAAATTTTAAACAAGAAAAGGAGTTACAATTCTGGTTCAGGTTATCGAAATAAACCAAACCATAATGGTAATTTCAAAAAGAAAGGACTTGGTTTTATTCCACCTGAAAATCATAAAAATTATAAAAATGATAAACCAAAAACTGTATTTGTTTCAGGGACAAGTTCAGTGGAAGAACAAAAGTGCTCATTCTGGAAGCAAACAAACAAAGAGTTCTTTGCTGAAAAACAAAAATATGAGAAGAATGGAGCTTATCAGAGAAAGGAGACAAGAACCTGTTATTGATGCCAAGAAGTTGGTCATATTGCCTGGAATTACCCATTGGCAACCAAAACAAAACAGGAAGTTGTTTCTAAACTAAAAGAAAAGGTTGTTGAGAAAAATGAACCATCAACTGAAAGATTCAAAATTTTTAAAAATTCAACTTATGAAGTTGGTGAATGTTCGAAGAGATTTTACAAGAGGAGAGTGAATCTTGACAACCAGAAGTGGGTTGTTAAGAAATCAAATGTGAAATTTGGCTATGAATCTGATTCCACAAAGTCAGAGGAGCCACAAGTTGAGATAAAACTGGAAACATCAGTACCTCCAATGGATGATGTCAATTTTCCACCATTGAGGGCTGAAAATTTTAAATCAAAAGTTGGAAAAGTTGAGATCTCGAATCAATTCTATTCTGAGAAGAAAGAATTTGATGTCGAAAAAGTTTTTAATGGAAATGTGAAAAAGATTTTCGGGAAAATGGTCGAGGGAAAAGTCAAAGGGGTAAAAGATTTTTATGAAACAAAGAAAGCATCTTACTACCCAAGTGAAGTTGAGGAGGAAACATCCAAGTTTGGTGAAGCTTGGATGTATGTTTTTCATAAGTGATAGGTATGAATTGCCGGAGCTCCCAAGTTGGTAATCGCGGAGCACGAATCGGCATCATTCTTGATAAAATTGTTTTTAAAGAGGTATGACTTGCCGGAGCTTCCAGGTTGGTAAGTGTGAAGCAGGTATCGGCATTTTTCTTGAGAAATTCACGAAAGTGTTTTCGATTTACAAGTGGTAAATCAGGGACATTAAGTTGTACTTGATTTTCTACAAGTGGTGTTTGATGTTTAAACTTAAAAATGTTATATTTTTCAAAAAGTTGAAGTTGAAAGAACAAGGTGATGGATCCCCTAACCTACAAGTGATAAAATAAACAAAACTTATTTTTCCGGAAAAACCATTTGATTAAAACAAACTTAAGTGTTTTGAAATCACAATGAGAAAATAGTTTGTTGTAAGGGGGAGTTCTGATTGTTTATGCCAAGTGGATGGCGAATTGAAGCAATTTGATATCAGTTATCACTTTACCTTGTATAGTTTGTTTTCAAATTTCCTTTAAATGATTTTGAATTTTAAGGGGAGTAAGAATTTTCAGAAAATCCAAAAACATTTGAAAATTTGAAAAAGCCAAAAACATGATAAAATGTAAAATGAGTTTTTGTAGAGAAAAGAGGAAATGATAGTACATCAGTGGACTATCACAGCATGCTAAAGAATTGGAAAGTTAAATGTGATAAATGGTCTCACTGATGATGTGCCAGTAGGTTTTTGCACATTTAGTAGATTGTGACGAGATATAAACCTAAATTTCAAACTTACTTATATCGTGGGGAACATCTCTTGGATATATGGGTAACCCCCGAAATCTTGTTTGAAAGGTCCCTCTTTCTGAGATACTAGGTCTTTTACTCAGTGATATCTGGGGTATTATCCCGGGACTTCTGATTTTGCGGAAGCAATGGCCTAGTCCCCGTATAATACTTTCTGCTTGCTTGAAATATAGCTCTGCCCTCAGTACAAAAAATGATGAAACATTGCAAAATGCTAATCATGTGCTGTTGAAATAAAAGATCCTCTAAAGGGGACACACCAAAAGTCGAAGCCGTCATCTCTTTGCTGAATGGAAGTTCTGACCTGAGCTCTTATGGCCCTCGCATTTAACCCTTTGCAGATATCATCTGTGGTATACTCACCTGTAAGACTGAATATTGGGATCTAGATACGGGAGTATATTCTGAGGTGGGACACGCGAATAAGTTTAAGTGCTTAATACATTAATCTCATATCTCGAAACAGTTGAACTTTGTGTGAGAATTTAAGTGGATTAGTATACTGATAATCTAATTGAATCATTTAGAACTTAAAATGTTTAAAGCTTAACGGTGTTGGTGATTTGTCTCAGAATCTGATATGATCCTCTTACACAAACTCGTAAAAATATTGTCTGTAAATATTTCTTTACTGCATGTCATTTAAATCAAAAATCCAAAAATATTTTAAGTGTGTTTTAGCATAAATTTTTGAAAAATTCAAAAAGATTTTCGACAACTGATGTTGGAGAGCTGACTTTCAAAATTCCAAGTGCTAAACATGATGACAATCAGTGAGGGGGAGTTTGTTTGAAAGAAGTTTTAAATTAGAAAAATGATATTTCTTCAAGTGGTTCATCAGAGATTAAAATTGTTATAAGCAAATCTACCTCGCAATAAAAGTGGTGTTGTTGAATAAAATCTACCAGTTATTTCTAAATTTGTCAAATTTTAAATTTGTGAAATTTATTTTTGGGTAGAGACTTGTGCAGGAATCAGTAGATCCAGGAATTGGTCCTGAACCTGTGGAAAGAGTTTGAGCCAGATCACGATCTGGAACTGGAGATGAAGAGAAGACAGAGATTGAGGAAGTTTTACATTGTCAGATACTTCAGAGAGAGTAGAAAGACTGATAAAGACTAAGATGTTGAAGACTCGACACTTAAGACTCGTCAACATTCGAGGGGGAGTCTGTTGGTGCATACGTCTGTCGACTTCGTCTTGTATCGAGTCTTGTATGTGATTAGATAGATCAGGACACGTAATACGAGAATACTGTCAAAAATAGGTCAACAGGAAATTTCAAACGAAATTACAAGATGTAATTCCGTTTGAAATGGACAAGTGATTTCAAACGAAATTACCTTGCTGATTCCGTTTGAAATCATAATTCCGTATGAAAGTGATTCCGTTTGAGTCATGTTCAAACGGAATTAGGCTGCCTATATATAGTGATGTTCTTATTTCGTTTGAGTAATTCTTGTATGTGTGATTCCGGAGCCGAAGTGATGCCGAAGTGTCGTTTCGCTGTAAAACTTTGTCAAATTAATCAGAAAGACATTTAAAGTGAATATCTAGCTGAATCGAACTCGATATGTCTGTTTCCGCCTTTCATATTGAGTAGAACGCCTCTGAACGACTCGTTTCGGTCGGTAAAACGATCCTACAAAAAGTGAACCTAGTTCCTATAATCTTAAAACAGACTTTCGTGAAGATTGTTGCTACAATCTTAAATCCCTTCTCTACGAGGATTTAGGTTCACGAAAGTTAAAATATTTAATGGGATTTTTGTTAAAATCTTGTAAATATTTTTTTTGGGAAATATTTATTTAGTACAACGAGTTGGATTAATTTTATGATTGGAGTACAATCTTTAATCCGAATACCGGGTTGCAAAACGAACGTTTTGATTCAAGTTTTGGAGTTTCATGGCTTGTGTTCGTGTTTAGATAAACCGAACCATATACAAAATAAAATGTATTTCAATATGTTTTGAAATATAAATTTTCTAATGAGCGTATTAGAAAATTTTATTTTGTAACTCCTTTCTAATGTTTTTGTAACGTTTAAGTATTAATTATAAGCTTTTAGTAACCATAATTGATTTATTAATGTTGGTTTTAAAAGTATTGAAATATATTTATTTTTTAATTCGCATATTAGAAAATAATTATTTTATAAGATAACTAGTTTTAATATCTTCTAATGAGCGTGTTAGAAACGTTGTTGAAAGAATAACGACATTAAAACTTTTTATATCTCTAACGAGCGAGTTAGAATTGTATAGAATGAAAGTTTTAATATCATCTTTTATATCTAATGAGCGTGTTAGATACGATGATTGTGTAAAACTAACTTCTTGAAAGACGATTATATTTTCTAACGAGCGTGCTAGAAAATATACGTTTACATTTTCTAACGAGCATGTTAGAAAATATTATTATTTCAAATAATTACCGACGAGCGTGTTGGAGACAATTATTTTGGATAATAAACATTGTAACCGTTTCGTCTAAACTATTAAATTTCTAACGAGCGAGTTAGAAACGGATTTTTTCCACATATGTTTAAACGATTTTTATTTGTTTATTTCTAATGAGCGTATTAGAAATAGTTTATAATTTTTTTTATAAACTTCGAAACAAATTTTGTAATCGATTATTTCTAACGAGCGTGTTACAAACGATTTAAAGAGTTTGATAGTTGGTTATTTTCTAACGAGCGTGTTAGAAACGATTTAACGACTTTGTCAATTGTTTATTTCTAACAAACAGGTTAGAAAACGTTTATTTTATATAAACCAAAAACGGCTTTTGGCAATAAATAATCGTCTAATTTTCTAATGGGCGTATTAGAATTAGTTTATCTTATAACCAACTAATTTAACGATTTGCAATCATTAATTTCTAACGAGCGGGTTAGAACCAGGTTAACTATGATAAACTATTTAAGATGATTTGTAATTGTTTTTATATATTTTCTAACGAGCGTGTTAGAAAAGGTTTATGTTTATTTCTAACAAGCGTGTTAGAAAACGTTCATTTAAACCAAAAGTGAATAATTGTATTCGTTTTATTTCTAACGAGCGCGTTAGAACCGGTTTACTTTATAAAAACCGAATATTTTGAATGTTTGTTCAACATTTAAATTCTAATTAGCATATTAGAATTGGTTATCATACAAACCACTCTTTTTAACGATTGATAATCGTTATTATCTAACAGCGGTTAGAAATGGTTTGAATATGATAAACCATTTATTAAAACGATGTGTATTCGTTTTATTTTCAAACGACCGAGTTTGAAATTGTTTTATTTATTAAACTATTATAAGGTTTATTGTCTTGATTTGTAATCAAAACATAAATATATAGTTTAATATTAAAACACTTGCAAAAACGAGAAATGTTTTGAACGAATAAAACATGTCTTTGCAATGTATAACGTCTTGAACCATATAATAGTCTTGGAGAGACTATTTGGTGAAAAACAACTCGATGTTGTTATAAATATAATAAGTTGCTCAACTACTTGCGAGTAGTTAATTGTAAACAACTTTATATTTTGGATAACTGACGAAACAAGTTATACGCGTTCCATTGAGGGAGTACCTCAAAACATGACAGAACGATGTAATCGCGTTTATTTCGTTCTAAAGTGTGTTGAAAATAATAACACTTTGGGATTTGATGTTTAGATATCATTGGTGTATCCGTTATTTTGGACTACTAATAAGTTGTCAAAAGGATACACATTATGATACATAGTGTAAAAACTAATTTACACGGACACAACGAGCGGGGTGTGATCATGACTTATGTAATAAGTCACAAATCAAACATCAAACGTATAACGAGTTCGTGAGAAACATGGTGCATGGTTTGAGTTGAAATGCACGAAAACGAGATATGTCATCTAATGTTGAGAGGATCAACATGGAAATGCACATGTAAGTTTTCAAAGAATATAACATATGAAAGAAATATATGTTATTATTGTAAATGATTTTAATAAATTTGGAAATTTATTAATGGAAATTTACAATAGTGATGGACTTGTAGATGTTTCTACCACCATCAATGTTGTTTAAACTATATGGAGGCATGGTCCTCAATTTGGGAGAGTATCCCAATACATGGTATTAATGATACAACAACGTAAATGTATATATCACTATAGGCATACGTGAATGCTTTGTTGTTGAGAGTCAATCTAATTGGCTATATCTCAAGACTCAAGTGATTTTATACAAAGATCTTTCATCAAAGTGACTTGGATTAAGACTTATGTTTAAGTTTTAGGAAGTCAATGGTGAAGCCTTGGAGATAAAAAGGCAAACGAGTTATAATCCTAATGGAGGAAGTTAACTATGGTTTTGAGGCCTTCCTAAAACCGATGGTTTTGGAATGGTGAAATAAAATTTTATTATTGTGTCTAAACTAAGAAACGAATGTTCGGAAGAGATAGTGCGTTATCTCTTAAGGCTGTGAAGAATCAGAATGATGCATCTTCTGTTCACATGCTAGAGTATTGTGGTCTAAAGCATGCTAGACTAATACTTGTTAATTTATATGCTCGACGGAGATTAAATTAACTTTAAACATTCAAAATATGTGATGACACAAGAACGCATTTTGTGCTAAACAAAACTATAAATATAACTTCATTAAAATGCAAGCAATGTGGGGGGAGTAGGCCATTTAAGAAACAAACCCTTTAGGGTATGTGGAAATGGTAGTTGAGAAGTTTTCTCAAACTCGAAATGAAAGGGAGAACCTTTCATCACCCCATTTGGATGTTATCCAATTACTCTTAAATGTGGGGGTGACTTGCATTTGAATGAGGAAATGGGAGTTGAGAAGTTTTCTCAAGCTCGAAATGAAAGGGAGAACCTTTCATCGCCCCATTTGGATGCTATCCAATTACACTTAAATGTGGGGGTGACTTGCATATATTGCAAACGCTTGACCAAGTGGAGTACACAATGGTTATATGGAGTCAATCGAGTAGATTGGACTCGAATGCCAATTGGTTAGATTCAAAATCTAGTACGATGTCAGTCATGACACACCAAAGGCATGGTGAAAACGTGTTTGGCCATGAATTGAGTTTCATGTCATTCTAAGACAAGGTACATAACTGGATCCAGGTTGAGATCACGAGTTATAAGTCTTATGAATCGACTAAAAGGCAAAGGTGACTAGCGAGTCAAGAACACGTTAGAACAACTGATCTCAATTTAAATTGTCGTTGGTGACTTAGCGAAGTCAAAGATAATTTTGGATCCAACAACCAGTGGGTTGATAAGAGATCAGGTTGTGGAATGGGACTAAAGCCATGGAAAAAGGGACATGAGGGAAACCTAACCTAGTTGACTGGAGATCCCAAGATCTAGGTTCAATAGGCCAACTTAATCATGAACCGAAGGGTAGTCATTGTGGGGGAGTAGCTAATATATATTTTTATATATAAGCTAGTTTATATGTTTCATATATCCCCCTAAAACTATAAAAGGGTGTTTAAATACGTCCTAGTCCATTCCTATAATATTCAGTGACATTGTTGTGAGGTTAAGCATAATATGTGGTTTTATGATTTGTGTAAATCATAGTAAACCATAATGCTTTTAATGATTTAAAGGGAAATCACCTATGTTGGAGAGAAGTGTGGTCGCTTCGAATGGAATTAGGGCATAATTCCTAGAGCTCCCGCAGAACCAGGAAAGTGCTCCATGACCATTATAGGACACGATAGTGACGGGATGGCCCAGCTAGGGAAAGTATTGTGTGAATGTATATTGTCATTTACACAAATGGGGGGTTGTTCAAGGACATCACGTCTACAAAACCCTAGTAGGCTAAGTATGCTTCACAAAGGAAGGTTCAAAGGCGACACCTACCTATCCTGCAATACTCGACTGTCGAGTTTTCATCGGGGAATTTTGTGTGTTTTAATCGATCTCTATTCATGTGGGGGATTGTTGGAAATTTTTGTGAAAATGAGTTTTTCACTAAATATATTTTGGACATTAATAATATTTATATATGTGTTGTATAAATAATTATTTATCGGTTTGTGTTCAAACTATGTCCAAATAGAGCTGAGATGAATGAGATATCGAAGCTTGAAGTTGTATGTTTGGAAAAACAAAGATGAGAAAAATGGAGTGAGATTTGTCATCTTGTCCCACATAGGTGGAATGACAAAACTTAAAGTGGTATATAAGGAGGAGCACTCCTTGAAGACAAACACCAGTGGGGACCCTAAAGGGTGCGGAGCACCCTTACTCGTGCACATATGCGCGCGTGCCGTGGGCTATAGGCCCTATGTAGTGCGCTTTGAACTTCGCACACCGCCTTTGTATTTTTGTCCATGAGCGCGTGGTCAGATACATGGCGGGTCCGCTTATGGTGCACCCTTGGGTGGCGTAGGCGGATGCCATGGCGAAGACTGCAAATGGCACATGAGTTTGGATGGCGCATGACCAGGTGGCGTCCTGGTATGCGTAGTAGCATCCGTATGGCGCGCAAGTATAGATGGCGCATGACCAGGTGGCGTCCTGGTACGCGCAATGGCATATGTGTGGCGCGCGGGTCCATATGGCGTGGCGTAAGGTCCATGTAGAGTGTTGCATGGATTTGAGGATCAGTTATGGCGAGCGCGCAGGTTACAGTAGTAACTAGGAGCACTGGTCTGCACACCATGCGTATGCGCGGGTTCCATACAATGTGGCGCACGGACTGAAGAGCCACTTCAGGCGCGCGTACATGTCTGCAACGGTAACAGAGCAATTGGCAGGACCTGGTCAAGCTAGCTGTTACAACCTGATAATTGCGTATCATGATGAATATGACCGATTTTGTCTAACCACTTAAGTCCATTAAAGTCATATTCATTATCTTGTTTATTACAAGATTAATGTTATAATTATGACAAGATTAATGTCTATTTTATTACTAGTTTTAATGGGTTTAAAACTATAAGTGTATATATATGAACTCGGTGGTTCATATTAGAGAGACCAACAAAATTAGACATTCTCTTGACTCTTGTTTTTCCTTTGAGAGGAGTACTCTCATATTTACATACTTCATCTTTTTCCTAAATTTATAAACACCAATTTATACCCGGTGTAATCTCGGGCGTGAGTGCCATCTCCGGCAGTACACATACTGTTCCGGTTGTTGTACCCTGGGAGACAGACCGTCTGAGAGGAGGCGCGGAATCTGTTTTAAGGGAAGCGTGTTGAACACGTGCCTCAACCAAAAACCATCAACAATTTTGCTTGTCTTGCAGCGGAGTTTCGATCTCGTAGATGCGGTTGAAGTTTTCAAACACATTAGCTTTGAATCAAGATTGGTACAATTTAGTTGTATTTTACATTCGTTTATTTAGTTTTTGTAACCGGTATTGTACTAATCGAATTTCCCACAAAGAACGAGAGTCTCGTTATTATTTATTATTATTTTTTTGTAATATATTTTAATAAAAAGTGTTGGTGCATACGTCTGTCGACTTCGTCTTGTATCGAATCTTGTATGTGATTAGATAGATCAGGACACGTAATACGAGAATACTGTCAAAAATAGATCAACAGGAAATTTCAAACGAAATTACAAGATGTAATTCCGTTTGAAATGGACAAGTGATTTCAAACGAAATTACCTTGCTGATTCCGTTTGAAATCATAATTCCGTATGAAAGTGATTCCGTTTGAGTCATGTTCAAACGGAATTAGGCTGCCTATATATAGTGATGTTCTGATTTCGTTTGAGTAATTCTTGTATGTGTGATTCCGGAGCCGAAGTGCTGCCGAAGTGTCGTTTCGCTGTAAAACTTTGTCAAATTAATTAGAAAGACATTTAGAGTGAATATCTAGCTGAATCGAACTCGATATGTCTGTTTCCGTGAAACGCCCTAACACGTTTTTACCCTTTATTCGCAGCGGAAATACATACCTTAAAATTTCTTTTACTTTTAATACATTAATCCCTTCTTTAATTAAATTTTAAACCTGACATACTTATATCAATTTACATGACCACCTACACACCCACGTACAATCCATGTATTGACTCGATCTTCAACCGCTTACTCTCCATGTTGAGAATTTCATAACCCTGTACGACATGCAGTCACCACATACAATTACTTTATTAGCAACCGGTGACATAATACATATACTTTAAAACATGCATAATCAAGCATCAACATCTCTTATTCTCGCTTATATAAATCCATTCGTCCATCCAGTCGGACCCTCTCGTCCGACTTTCCATACTTAACCTTCATTCTCCATTTTTAGTATACCTGCACTTCCATTTCATTCTTAACAGAAAACGATTAGCATCATTAGACTTATCTCATATATGTAATTTCAGGTATACACATAACCAAATCTCATTCATTTGTGCATTTAACTAAATTCCATTTCATGCATAAATACCTTACCATTCATATCCCCTTCATTTACAACTTACATCTTACCCACATGTATAATTAGTTATTTTATCCTTGTGCATAATACTAACATGTAAGTTCCCTTCCTTACCCATACTTAATAGAAATTACTTTCTTACCCACTTTCGACTCATTTTCCGTAAACTTACCTTATTACTTCCATTGTTTCATACTTTCCCACATGATTCACAATAACCATCATACTACAATACATTTTACATCTAAAGTGTAAGTCCGGGATTCACTTACCTTATGCGCCCGTATTTGCATCCGCTTACTTGAGTCTTCTTGGCCCGTTAGCCTTCCACGCTCCCATCCATCTTGACATGATTCCTTTACTTTCATGTCATTACATTTACATCCTTATTAGCATACATGATTATACATATGAACGATCATATCAAGTTCATATCTCACACATGCCTTTCATTAGCCGATTCAAACAAGCATTTAGCATACTCAACATCATCATAACATAACCTTCACATATTATTGTCATTTAGACATTTCATCAAACACGTGGTGTGCGTACTACTTCCTAGGCACCATGTACAACTAGTTTATGCATAATCTTCCAAGTTCATTCATATTTCATCAAATCTTCTTACTATTCAACAAGTATCATTAACACATAAACATCAAACATATCAACACCACATTTCTTTAAATTCATCTAACAATAGTTCATCATAACACAACATAATTCATGAATATTGAACAAGAATTGGACATGATGAACACCCATGTCATATTAATCACCTAACTAGTGGGTTTACATCCTTAAACATCAAATTAGTCAAAAGTATGCATAACACATGTTCCCTATGATGATGTTAACACATATTCATGCTTAATTTCATACAAATTCGTGGATTGATCATAACCCACTTCATACAAGATCATCAAATCTAAGTTTTAAGACATACCTTATGATCCCCTTGTTTGGGTGATCATTAATTCACGTTCGGTTGTGAATTTAGACTTCATTCCACCCTTCAATTTGAAGATTTATCAAGAACTGGGGTTTGAACCCTTGGTTCTTTCTCCTGGACATCGATCCAGAACACACACGAGTGTGTGTGTTTGTGTGTGTGTTTTCTTTTAATTAAACATCTTTCAAGTTGTCCCACTTTGGTCCCTCATGTTTCGTTTTAATTAAATAAGGCTACAACCCTTCGTTTAATACCAACGATATTAACAATCAACTAGGTTAATTATTCCTAGTTAATATTCATTTACGGGTTCACTTTTATCCCCTAACGGTATTTTACCCGTTCCTTTATATTAACCGGGTTTAAATTATCAAACCCATTTTTGGGGTGTTACAAGTCTACCTCCCTTAAAAGAGGTTTCGTCCCCGAAACCTTGCTTACTTCCACGGGACCATAATCCTTTACTTACCGGTCCTTCTATGTAACACAATTCTGAATATATTCATATATCTTTATATTCCAAATTCTTGCCTCATGTTAGTTCCTTAGTGGTGTTCATCACTACATGTTTATTCATTCATTTCATTCAAAATACATACCATGGCAAGAATGCACTCATACTTTATAAAAATGCCTCATTCATGAACAAATATAACCGTACGTCCTATCCTTACTTTCTTAAATCGAGCATAATACTTCCATGCGTTCATTGATCATAACGACTCGATTATATCTACTTTTTATTCATAAATCATTTTGGACATGCTACTCTTGCTTTCATCGCACAAATACTCATTACAACAGTCCATACTGTCACATATCCTTTTCATTTCCTTGTCCCGTTAGTAACATGTCAATATGTATACTTCTTCAAGCTTGTAATAATACATACATTCGTATGATCCGTTTACAACGAATCTAATACCTTTATCTCGTGTTTTAAGATTACATTCCATACATACAATGTATAACCTTTAATTCTTGTTTCGTTATCACAACAAAACTACTATTTCATAGTCACACATACTTGCTTAGCTCTAAAGTTAGCATCATTCTACGTCTGTTAACGTTACATACTATTGGGTATACTCATATATGTACATTCACACGTATGTTCATACATACAAGCTTTATTCCTTTGTGCACATTCAATCCTATTTAATACATACGTATCTTCATACCTTCATACATTCCTACTTGTATACATACATACACTCCTACATCTCTTCATACATGCATACATTCATAGATACCTTCATACCTTAATACATTCATACATACATATACATACTTACATACATTCCTACACATCTACGTACATGCGTACATTCATACATACCCTTCATACCTTTATGGACGATAATTCCTTCTGCCTGCATACGTACATTTACATGTATATTCATATATTACATTACAAATCATTTCATTCGTGATTTCTCATGCATTACTTACTATTCACACATATCGGCATTACTGAATACTTTAAGACTGAACTAAGATTTCATTCCTTTATTGACCTCTAACCAGATTGATTTCATTCGTCTGTAAGATGAGCTCTCATCGTGAGCATCCTTTCAACACATCCACTACCATCATCAGCCAAGAATTCCATCATTCTCATTTATAACATTAACGGTTATCACATTTTCTTTCATACTTGCGTTCAACTTGGTGTTCATTCACCCATAGTTCCTTCACAAATTCCCGATTTGCATTAGCATTATACTGTACATGGGTCAAATAGTATAATTTGTAAGACCTAATCTTACATAATTGAAATTTATAAGGACCTTCGCATTTTATATACATAATGCCCATAAACTTTCATACAGTGTTAATAACACTTCGACATTTTAAAAATAATAACATATTCATACTCATACAACCCTTACAAGGTTCATCCACGTATACTTTACATTCCGTTATCACTTTTAAATGTAAGCATTTCATCTGTGTATTCATTCCCTAGTGCGATTTCAATAATGTACCTGTATTACATTTCATTCTCAAGGCACACTATTAATAACGTTAATGATATAACGTTCTAAATCATGCATACGTACATGCATTCATGCCTAGTTACATACATATCCACATACGTGCATACATTACTACATCTCTACATATACACATACACATACACTCATACATACATTCATACTTACTTACATACGCATCTTCATACGTGCATACATTCCTACATTTCCACATACGTGTGTACAACCATACATAATCTCATACGTGCATACATTCCTACGTAACTTCACACGTGCATATCTTTCATACCTTACTTCATACTTACATATATTCATACATAACTCATATGTGCATACCTTTCATACATAACTTCATACGTGCATAGCTTTCATACATTACTTACATGGTACTTAAACTTAGATTTATAGCCCATAGACGTCAAAAGATCGATCAAAATCATGTTTGGGAGGCCCGTCGTGGTCCACGGATAATAAACCGAAGCCTACTATACCCAAATCAACTTAGAAAACAATTTTCAGGTTTTTGAACATGGGGAGGCCGTCGGCGACGGCCCTTGCAAATGCCCGTAGCCCAAAACTTCCGTAGACAGTCAAATAACCCGTCAGCCAAAAACTGACTTTCCAGAGCCCGTCGGCGACGCCCCCATACCCGTCGGTGACGCCCTCTAGAATTTGCATTTTTCTGCAGTTCCGTTTCGTCGTCCGTACGCACTAAAACGCGCATAACTTTTGAACCGTTTACCCGTTTAACCTCCCGTTTCTTCCTACATGCTTGTAAATTCACATTCTATCATGTGAACTTGAAATCCCATATCCGGATTAAGGAAATTCTTAACTTACGCGCTATCGGCTTATTATTCATTTACGATTATTCGACCCGTTTATGCATTTATCAAACAAACACGTTTGTTTGATCCCAATTTCTCATGAACCTCATAATTTCAAGGTTGTCTATCATACTAGATTCATATCACGGGTTTATCTACGTTCTTAAACTAGTTTTCGCTCATATGCTTATTTTGACCCGTTAAGGGTATATAAGCATTTCCACGCATAAATCGCTTTCATTCGCTTCTAGCTTAGCATCACCCCATTTCTTATCATATAATTTTCCACCACAACTATATTTGTAGTGGATTTAATGCAAGAATCTATTTATTCCGAGTTTTACTCCTCGGATTATTCTTTTACGGCAAATGCCCATTACAAGGCATTACGCCAAAAGGGCTTATATCTTTCACTTTTACTCAACCACAAGGGTTTATTCATTTACAAAACTTATTTCCAATCTACCTTTACGGGTCACTTGCCCAATTTGCCCTTTCGAGGGCGTTTTGGTCAAATTTTAACCCTTCTTTTATGACGAAGGGCTTTTCAAGCCATGTTTGACCACCATCCCACTTTTAAACCATAATCTTGTTTTAAAAAAATATATCATTATGTCTTCATAACACCATGGTTATAATTTAAATCATTCGGTTTACCTATTAAGGTAACCAAGTATCCATTTTGACCTTGTCGAACTCTCATAGAACCTCAAGTTCCAAATGATGAGTTGACCTATTATACATACCTGGCTCGGGTCCACTTATTGACCCGTTTAATGCTTTGCTTTCAGAACCGCTAATTAATAGCAACACAACTTTCATATGCTATCCATCCTGTGAGCATAAAACTCAACAAACGTTCATTAATCATCATCATCAATTGATCATATCGTCATTAATTGACCCATTTGGTCTAAACGCCCCAAATCTTTTACATTTTAAATAAAACGGTATCGATTTACCATTTCGCTCATTTGACTCATTACAGATTTTCACCGTATGGTCATAATCTTTAAACCTTTCTTCCGTATATTTAACCCATCATCGCTTACGCCATAGGGTATTCTTTAAACTTTATTTTCATTCGTCCATGTAACTAAATTACCGTTTTACCCTTATTACTTATCATGGCATACATCATAACAAAATCTTTCAAAACTCATTATACTTTCATCATTCCATGACCAAATTGCCATTTTACCCTTTTTACCATCAAATATGGTTTACTGCCAGTTTTAACTTGTTCCGACCCGTATCGATTCGTGTCGGAACATCTTATTTCGAAATCTCTTTTCGAATACTACATCTCTTATTTCTAGTCAAATAGATAAGTAGTTGTACTACTTTAAATGCCGTAAGCTTTACTTACCTTCCATCCGACTACGCTTTTCCGCGTACTTGATTCGTTTACTGCTTACGGCTCAAGCCTTTCATTCTTCCTTTCTTCCTTGTATATTTAATCCGTATTCACCACGGATTTAACTTTCATTCTTCTTTTCATTCTTTATATGTTTGATCCGTATTCATCTACGGATTCAAACCTTCATTCATGCCTTCCACTCTTTTCATTCCATTCCATTCACGTTTGAATTCATACACGAATTCAAACCTTTCCTTCCTTCCTTTCATTCCATTCCGGTTTGGATTCATTCCCGAATTCAAACCTTTCATTCCTTTCATTCCATTCCGGTTTGAATTCATTCCCGAATTCAAACCTTTCATTCCTTTCATTCCATTCCGGTTTGAATTCATTCCCGAATTCAAACCTTTCATTCATACTTTACATTCTTTTCATTTTTATCTTTATTCATATTTTTCATTCTTTTCATTCTTATCTTTCTTTCTCATGTTTGACCCGATTCTTAAAGAATCGGGGGACCCCTTTCCATCCCACACGACCCCTATTCCTGATTTGTCCGGACATACATGTGATGATCCTCATGATCCCACAAGCTTCCTATGCTTCTTGCACAATGGCCAGGCGTGCAATCCACATACTAGTCCCGTGTCCTCATAAGAATTATCACTTTATATCCAGGGAACCGGTCTTAGGTTCGTGCCACACCCATTTGAATCCTTCAAGGATTTCACCCTTGTATATAAGGGTATACTACATACTAATGCTTGCCAAATTTAAAATTTGTGTACCTGGGGTCCATTTTCCTGACATATCACATATCTTAGCTTTCGTACTAGCCCGCGACTGCGGAACATCCTCATTATCCATCAAGCTCACCTTTCAATATTTATCATTATTAGTAACCTCTCGCATACTTACTTATATTAAATCTTACCTTTCGGTCTTGATCGAGTCTTGGATTGTACGGGTCATTAATCACGAGAGCACACTGGTTTGAGTTCAAGTACTCACTCATTTGTACTTGATTTCGCTCAAACCTAGGCTCTGATACCAACTTGAAAAGCCCTAACACGTTTTTACCCTTTATTCGCAGCGGAAATACATACCTTAAAATTTCTTTTACTTTTAATACATTAATCCCTTCTTTAATTAAATTTTAAACCTGACATACTTATGTCAATTTACATGACCACCTACACACCCACGTACAATCCATGTATTGACTCGATCTTCAACCGCTTACTCTCCATGTTGAGAATTTCATAACCCTGTACGACATGCAGTCACCACATACAATTACTTTATTAGCAACCGGTGACATAATACATATACTTTAAAACATGCATAATCAAGCATCAACATCTCTTATTCTCGCTTATATAAATCCATTCGTCCATCCAGTCGGACCCTCTCGTCCGACTTTCCATACTTAACCTTCATTCTCCATTTTTAGTATACCTGCACTTCCATTTCATTCTTAACAGAAAACGATTAGCATCATTAGACTTATCTCATATATGTAATTTCAGGTATACACATAACCAAATCTCATTCATTTGTGCATTTAACTAAATTCCATTTCATGCATAAATACCTTACCATTCATATCCCCTTCATTTACAACTTACATCTTACCCACATGTATAATTAGTTATTTTATCCTTGTGCATAATACTAACATGTAAGTTCCCTTCCTTACCCATACTTAATAGAAATTACTTTCTTACCCACTTTCGACTCATTTTCCGTAAACTTACCTTATTACTTCCATTGTTTCATACTTTCCCACATGATTCACAATAACCATCATACTACAATACATTTTACATCTAAAGTGTAAGTCCGGGATTCACTTACCTTATGCGCCCGTATTTGCATCCGCTTACTTGAGTCTTCTTGGCCCGTTAGCCTTCCACGCTCCCATCCATCTTGACATGATTCCTTTACTTTCATGTCATTACATTTACATCCTTATTAGCATACATGATTATACATATGAACGATCATATCAAGTTCATATCTCACACATGCCTTTCATTAGCCGATTCAAACAAGCATTTAGCATACTCAACATCATCATAACATAACCTTCACATATTATTGTCATTTAGACATTTCATCAAACATGTGGTGTGCGTACTACTTCCTAGGCACCATGTACAACTAGTTTATGCATAATCTTCCAAGTTCATTCATATTTCATCAAATCTTCTTACTATTCAACAAGTATCATTAACACATAAACATCAAACATATCAACACCACATTTCTTTAAATTCATCTAACAATAGTTCATCATAACACAACATAATTCATGAATATTGAACAAGAATTGGACATGATGAACACCCATGTCATCTTAATCACCCAACTAGTGGGTTTACATCCTTAAACATCAAATTAGTCAAAAGTATGCATAACACATGTTCCCTATGATGATGTTAACACATATTCATGCTTAATTTCATACAAATTCGTGGATTGATCATAACCTACTTCATACAAGATCATCAAATCTAAGTTTTAAGACATACCTTATGATCCCCTTGCTTGGGTGATCATTAATTCACGTTCGGTTGTGAATTTAGACTTCATTCCACCCTTCAATTTGAAGATTTATCAAGAACTAGGGTTTGAACCCTTGGTTCTTTCTCCTGGACATCGATCCAGAACACACACGAGTGTGTGTGTTTGTGTGTGTGTTTTCTTTTAATTAAACATCTTTCAAGTTGTCCCACTTTGGTCCCTCATGTTTCGTTTTAATTAAATAAGGCTACAACCCTTCGTTTAATACCAACGATATTAAAAATCAACTAGGTTAATTATTCCTAGTTAATATTCATTTACGGGTTCACTTTTATCCCCTAACGGTATTTTACCCGTTCCTTTATATTAACCGGGTTTAAATTATCAAACCCATTTTTGGGGTGTTACATTCCGCCTTTCATATTCAGTAGAACGCCTCTGAACGACTCGTTTCGGTCGGTAAAACGATCCTACATGTGTTGGTGCAGTTGTCTGTCGACTTCATCTTCGTTCGAGTCTTAGATTAGAACTGATAGATCAGGGCGCCTAAAACGAGATATTTAGGATTTTGAATGTTGTTTTAAGCTGATTTCGCTTGAACATGCTATTTCGCTTGAAAGTGACAATCATCATTTCAAGCGAAATCAACATAAGCTATTTCGCTTGAAATGACAAGTGTCACTCTCAAGCGAAATCTCTTCTCTATTTATAGGACTCAAGCGTAATCAGTTGTAAGGTTCTTGTTCCGGTGAGCCGAAGTGCTGCCGAAGTGTCTACGTACTGTATATTGATTCCAGATTAATACAAGAGACAATTAATAGTGAATACTAGCTAAACAAAGACAGAATCAATGAATTCCGCCTCTGATTCTGTCTGAACACTCTTCTGATCGACTCGTTAGGTCGTTTCACGATCCTACATGTGGTATCAGAGCTCAGGAGGAAGAGTTCTTACCGTTTAGCTCGTTTTCGCTGGAAAATTCTGACTTCTACACCTTCTTTTCAAAGTTAATCAAGTTTTTACGGTTAAAATGGACTGATTTTCACATATAGTGTGCGAAACATTGAATTAACAAATCCTTGAAAGAATCAGACCTAAAATCGGCTTAGAACTTGATCAATTTTGCAAAAATCAGATCGAATTGATGATGTCAGCAACATTTCAAGCGAAATTAGTAGTTTGATTTCGCTTGAAAACGTGGTTTCGCTTGAAATTTGATCTTATTTCACTTGAAATTGAGATTTCGCTTGAGTTGTTTCAAGCGAGATCAGTTATTTCGCTTCAAGTGTTATTTCGCTTGAATTTGTGGTGGTTCAAGCGAAATCAGGGATTTTGCTTCTAGGTGATTTCGCTTGAGACAGTCATTTCGCTTGAACAGGTTGTTTTTGAAATATGACAAAAATGTTTGATGAAACAGAAAATTATTATTTTGAAAGATTTAACAATTAGCATCGAGGATTTATAGATGATAGTTGTAGAAATGTGAAGAAGATTGGATGGGAGAAAAGGTTTAAATATTTTTTGTGTCTAAAAAATGAAACATTGGATGATCTAGCAAACAGATATACAGTCTTAATTGAACATTTGAAAGAACATGAGATAAGACTGTCAGATACTGAAAAAGTATCAAAGTTTGCTGATGCATTACCTACCGAATGGGATGAATGTTTGAAAAATCTAAAGAAAGATTCTAGTTTTTCAAAGTTGTATCTAAAAGAGTTCATCAACAAACTTAAAGATTTTGAGTATGAAAATGATAAGAAAAGGAAAGAATTGATATATGTAATGAAAAATATTTTGATGAAAATGGATTTGGATGTGATTCTTGAAATGAAAAGAAGAGTTGATGTATGTCTTGCTGCAAAAAGTAATCTGATATACGATATGAAGAGGGGTTGTTATATTAATGAGAATGCGAATCCTCTTGATTTCGTTAAAATTTTTTGTGCAGGAACATACAAGATAGAGGAAAAGGAAATTTCAAAGAATGAAGAATCTGTGAAGATTGGATCTTCGAATTCCGAATCAGTATGCACTAAATGTGAAAATTTTGAAGCTGACAATGCCAAACTCTTGAAGGATGCGGAAAGTTTGACATTGAAAGTCAAAACGATGAAGGATGAGAAGCAATCTGATAATAAACAGATTCTTGTTTTGCAGGAAAATTATGAGTTATTGAAATCTGAAAATGTCAAATTGTTAAGTGATTTGGACAGTTTGACATTAGAAGGCAAAATTTTGAAAGAAATAGAAAAAGATTTTGAAAATGAAAATTTAAAAATTGAAAAAGATTTTCAAAGTCAAATGAAGGTTTTAGAAGATGAAAAATCTGTTATTTTTAAAAATAATCTTGAAAAACAGATTGAAATCAATTCTCATCTTTAAAAAATCATTCGACTTGAAAATGAAGCTGAAATTGCATGGAGTAAAATTGATGAGCTTGAAAAGAAATTGAAAGGTTTTGAGAAACCAGATTATATTTGTCCAAAACCTATCAATTCTGTTCCAATAAGTGAAAATGTCACAAATTTTGACAAAGTCAAAATTGAAGATTGTGATGAGAAAACTGATGATGAAGTTGAGAAAAGAAAATTATTTTTGAAATTAAAAGAAAAATTTCAAGAAACTGATTTACATTCTACTGAGAAAGGTGAATGCTCAACGCAAAAACCTGTAAAGAAGAATGTGGATCAAAAACAAAAGGATAAAAAGCCGAAAAATCTTCAAAAAGAAAATAAAAGCTCATCAGTTCAATCATCCAATTGTGATAAAAAACCAAAAAAATTGGAAAATCAAAACTCAAAAACTGTTGGTAATATGTGGTGCAGGTTTGATCACAGTGCTTCAAAGATAAATCCAGCTTTCAGGAGGAGTGATGATTACCACAAAGCCAGAAAATGTTATGATCTGAGCATTTGGTGTGAAAGTGGTGAATGGTACGATAACAGAGTGTGCTACACTTGTGGTGTTCAAGGACACATTGCTGTTAACTGCTAGAATTGGAGTTATGAGACGAGAAGATGCTATAACTGCCAAATCAGAGGACACATTGCCAGAGATTGCCCAATGAGATCAAAGGAAAGATCGAGGGCTGATTCTTAGAAATTGGCAAAGAAACCAGTCAATGTCAAGCCCAAAGAACAGAAAGTTCAAGAACCTAAAGTTCAAAAACAGAAAGTTCACGAACCGAAAGTGAAGCTTTCGCAGGGGCAGAAAGACAAACTGAGGAAAAAGAGGAAGAAAGCGAGAGAATATCTGGAAAGGATTTTGTCCTCGGATACATCAGGAAAATCAGATAAAAGTTCTGATAAATCGTCTTGCTCGCCAAAGAACAACAAATCAAGCAAAACGCATTCATCAGATACAAATCTGAGGACGAAAGAGGAAAAGAAGAAGAAGAAAGGTGGTGATGAATTTGTTTCTTTGGAAACAAAGGAGCCACGTGTTGGCGATGAATCTGGCTCATTAAAGTCAGACAAGCCACATTCAGGCAATGATTCTGGTTCGTCAAAACCAGAGGAGCCATTTGTTGAGGTAAAAGTTGAGAATTCTGGTCTAACAATGGATGATGTAAATTTTCCACCTTTGTTGAACAAGAATTTAAAATCACCCAAGGACCGTCAGGCTTGGGTGATTCTGTTTAAATAGAAAAACCTGACTTGCCAGAGTTCCCAGGTTGGTAAGCGTGGAACAGGAATCGGCACATTTCTTGAGAAATTCACTTCGGTGATATTTCGACTTACAAGTGGTAAATCAGGGACATTAAGTTGTACTTGATTTTCTACTAGTGATTGTGTTGAGAAAATTGGGAAATGTTGAATTCTACAAGTGGTTGAGGAAAACAAGGTGACGAGATCCCCATGTTTTTGAAAAATGACTCACAAAACTTATTTTTCGGAAAAACCATTTTGATTAAAACAAACTTAAGTGTTTTGAAATCACTATGGGAAAATGTTTTGTTGTCAGGGGGAGTTCTGATTGTTTAAGCCAAGTGAATGGAGAATTGAAGTAATTCTCATCATGTTGTCACTTTATCTTTGTACAGTTCATTTTCAAATTTTTCCAGAAAATCAAAATTGAAACATATTTTGATTTTAGGGGGAGTAAAAATTTAAAAAAAAATTAGAAATTTTGAAAATTGCAAAAACATTGAAAAATGCAAAAAAAAAATGAGTTTTGTTGTAAAAAAGAGGAAATGATAGTAGATCAGTTAGACTGTCACAACATGCTAAAGAAATGGAAAGATAAAATGTGATAAACGATCTCACTAAAGATGTGACGATAGGCTCAGCTAGACTAGTAGATTTGCAAGAACGATACAAACCTAAAATAAAAAAAAGCCTAGTTCTAGTGGGAAACATGGTCGAAATCATAGTACTTAGTTTTGTCCTTCTTGATTGTGTGCCTACTCAGTAATTGCTGATTGTCGAAAGACATAAAACTGGTTAAGTCTGTGAACTTTCACAACTTTGCTGAAAAGTCGCTGTGATTGTGCATTTTATTTTGCAAAGATTTAAACTTGTTTTTTTTTTATTTTGTTTAAGCATTGGACATCCTCTGCGTATACGTGAGTATCGACCTGGATGTTAGTGCCTAAACATTCTACTTTATTTTCTTTGGTGTTTCGTTTAAGCTTTGGATCACCTCTGCGTATACGAAAGTATCGACCTGGTGATTAAAGCCTAAACATCTTCAACTTGTTTTTATTTCTTATTTTGTTTAAACATTGGACTTTCTCTGCGTATCGAAAGATCGACCTGATTGTTAATGTTTAAACATTCTGAGTTATTTTCGCACATATCACAGTTGATAAAAGTTTAAAGGCATTATTTGAGTCAGTGTATTGCACGATGAGGGGATATGCTGAGATCGTGGGGTCCATAAGAGCTTAGTGCAATATTAATATATCTTAACGTATCGGTAAGCATTTTGAAAGTTTTTAGATTGAGTTTATGTGGACAACAATATCGTCAATCAATGTGAATCGTTTTGAACTGAAAATGTTTAAAGCTTAACGGTGTTAGTGATTGGTCACATAAACTGATATGATCCTCTTACACAAACTCACAAAAATAGTGTTTGTAAATATTTCATTACTACATTTCTTTGTTATCAAAAATCCAAAAAGATTTTAAGTGTGTTTTAGCATAAATTTTTGAAAATACAAAAAGATTTTCGACAACTGATGTTGAAGAGCTAATTTTCAAAATTCCAAGTGCTGAACATGAAGAACAGATTTGGAAGTGTGTGTGCTGAATTGAGAAATTTGTTTTGAGAAAGAAAGATAGAATCGTTAATCAAGGGCATTAATTTGAACTTGATGCAACTATTTTGATTGAATGATTTCATCCAGTAAGTTTTTCTTATTGATTTAAGTAAAAATTATGTGGTGGTGAGATAATTTGTGCAGGAGATGAATTGAACAGAGTTAAAGCCAGGGTTTGATCTCAAGGTGATAGCTAATTCCAGACAGCGATCCCATCATGATGAAAGGGGGAGTCTGACGAGGTTAGAGCCAAAGAGAAGATCCTGGTACATGCTTATAAAGAAAGGAGATCGATCAAGATTGAAGAGTCGTTATGATGAAGACTCTCACTGAAGATTCCGTCAACATTCAAGGGGGAGTCTGTTGGTGCAGTCGTCTGTCGACTTCATCTTCGTTCGAGTCTTAGATTAGAACTGATAGATCAGGGTGCGTAAAACGAGATATTTAGGATTTTGAATGTTGTTTTAAGCTGATTTCGCTTGAACATGCTATTTCGCTTAAAAGTGACAATCATCATTTCAAGCGAAATCAACATAAGCTATTTCGCTTGAAATGACAAGTGTCACTCTCAAGCGAAATCTTTTCTCTATATATAGGACTCAAGCGTAATCAGTTGTAAGGTTCTTGTTCCGGTGAGCCGAAGTGCTGCCGAAGTGTCTACGTACTGTATATTGATTCCAGATTAATACAAGAGACAATTAATAGTGAATACTAGCTAAACAAAGACAGAATCAATGAATTCCGCCTCTGATTCTGTCTGAGCACTCTTCTGATCGACTCGGTAAGTCATTTCACGATCCTACAACATGTGGTATCAGAGCTCAGGAGGAGGAGTTCTACCATATTCAGCTTGATTTCATCGGATTTTCTAACTTCTACACCTTCTTTTCAAAATTGAACAACTTTTCACGGTTAAAATCGGTTGATTTTCTCACATATTGTGCAAAACAGTGTTTTAACAAACCCTTGAGAGTATTGGACCTAAAATCGAGCTATAACCTGGTCAATTTGATAAAAGTTGGACCGATATGATGATGTCAGCATAATTCCGTTTGAAAGTGCACCTTATTTCATACGGAATTAGTTATTTCGCTTGAACATTACTGTTAATTCCACTTGAAAACGTTATTTCGTTTGGCTGATTCCGTTTGAAAAACCTTATTTCGCACCAAAGTGATTCCGTTTGAGTTGGGATTTCGTTTGAAATTGTTGTGCAAGTGATTTCGTTTAAGCAGGTGATTACGTTTGAGAGTGATTCCGTTTGAATCATCTGATTTCGTTTGAAGCTGTTATTCCGTTTGAAAGGGTATTTTTTTTAAGAGAGTAATTTCGCTTGAAGAGTTAATTCCGTTTGAAAGTATCTATTTTGTGAAAAAGTTTATCGAATCATGGAAGAGGAATTCTATAACGCGTTTGCTACATCCCCGACTACTCCAGCTGAAATTGCTAAGAGCATGAACATGGAAAATGAAACTGGAACTATGCAAAAACCCCGGAAGCTAATGGGAATTGAGGAGTATTATGGTTGGAAAGATCGGTTTGAAAACTGGGTTCAAGCTAATCATTTGAGATCTTGGGAGTGTGTTGAAAAAAAATATGTTCTACCACGTACAGTTAATGGGAATTGAGGAGTATTATGGTTGGTAGTGGATTGAAAATGGATTGAAAATAAATGACTACATCGGGTGAACATATACACATAAGAATCTTACACATGGCACATTCACGGTCTTGTGAATATATTATTTGTTCTCTACAACACTATTCAAGTGTAAATGGATTGAAAATAAATGAGGTGTGAAATTTGACAACGTTGGTTTTACATCCAGGTGCAGACCCAGCGCACCGCATAAAAAAAATTTAGTACATTTTATAGGTGAAAATCTCAATCGCATCCCTTAAAAGCTTGATTGAACTCCTCATTCGCACCTCTTGAAAAAAATTCCTAGGTCCTCTTTGTTTACATCAATGAACTCTCCACCAATGGCTATGAATGTATCCAAACAATTCATTCATTCTAGCTAGCAAAACAAAACCGAATGATTTGATAGGACACATTGTCTTGCATAGAAAAGGATGAATAGTTGGTGTTGATAATGTTGTGAATGATAAAGATTCATCTTTTTTTATAAACTTTTGACTATTTTCTATAAAGGTCTATATTGATGAATAGTTATGGATTGATAGAATATAGGGAATAATCTTTAAGAAGAAAAAAAATTATGAGAAGAGAAAGAACAAAAGTATAATGGTTAAAAATTAAATAGTTCATTTCTATTTCCATTAATGTTTCATTAATTAATTAGTTAAAAACACACATATCGAAATTTATTTTTACATATATCGAATTTAATCTTACATTTATCCTACACTTTAGCATACAAATATCAAAATTTTCCTACCGTAATTTAAGTTTGTTTTGAATCCTACACTTTAGCATACAAATATCAAATTTTATCCTACACCGTAATTTAAGTTTGTTTTGAAAGAATATACTTTGAAAAAAAAAATTATCAACGAAATACAATAAATTAATCAATAATGTAAATTACTTTTATGCACTTACAATAACATTAAATACAAAAATTAAATAAAACATTCTTACTCTTTTTCTTCTTAAATGATATTATTCTTATTTAAACCCTCCATGTAAAATATATTATATTATGTTCTTATCAAGTTCAGTTTATATCAACAATTTTAGATGTATTATTAATATTAAAATTAATTCATATGTCGTTTTTCTTTAACATTAGAAGGTACAATAGTAAAATGGTGTTATGACTGAATTTAGTGCGTGAAGATTAATGTAATGGAAAGATATAGCTTAGTTTTCTTAGGTGATGCGTAATTGGTATTATAGGGGCATGAAAGAGTTTGATAATGCCTTTAACATCATCTCTCCGAGCGTTATATGGGCATGAAGAGGGTGAGGCATTTCTAGAATAATGGCTTAGTAGGAGAAGAAAATGGAAAATATTGAATGAAATGGACATTAAGGGGCATAAACCGTTACACATTTTGAAGGGCGTTTGGTGATGTGGCGAAAAATGCACCTTATGATGGTGATGTGGTCTTATACCTTTTAAAAAAGCTTAGTTTTCTAAGACCATCCGTAATAGTTACTGTGCCCCTTAAGGGGATTTTTCATCAAATCAACATTATAAAACCTCATGTAATGGTTAAGGCCCATTAATGTCCTTTCATTTATCAGTTTCTATGTTTTTTTTTTCTTTACATTCAACATTATTCTAAAAATGTGTCTCTCTCTTCATTTTCTATAATACCCATTAAGGATGGTGTGGGAGCGTTATCAAACCATTTCATCCTTCTATAATGCCCATTACATATAACTTTAAATCCATGCAAAATAATCTGCATCAAATATGCATAACCTTGGATATCAGAAAGGCTTACACATTTTTACAATTTATGTGTATAATTCTCCTCCTTTGACAATAAATGAAATACCAAGCATGTCTTGTATTAATAAGTATGTTTTTTTACAAAATAATACATAGGGTTAGGTTAACGTATAATAGCCCTTATCGTACAATATATGCGCGATCATCTCAGCCGTTCGATCCGGTGCGAATTCACTTTTGAACATGCGATTTGTGCTGAAAAACCAACATGCGAAATTGCTTTATATATCAAAATGCGATTTCATCATATTTACCAATATGCGATTTCATCAAAAATACCAACATGCGAAATTGCTACAAAAAAAACAACGTGCGATTTCACAATATCGTACGTATTGTACGTTAAGGGATATTGTATTTTACACTTTCACATAATAATATATATAATAGAATATTATATAATTGTCGCTTAGCTTAAACGATAAATTAAGCGCAAAATTATTTACTTTTCTAGTTTCAATTTGTGAACTTAACATCAAAATAATTAATTGAAGTTAGACAGTAATACATTCATTTAAAGTATATCATGAAAAGTTTTCATGAATACATGCAGTAGCTTGTTACCATTTTATAATAAAAGATTGTTAACATTTATTGGAATCCTTTGTTTCAACACATATAGTACACAGACATTCTTTGGCCTATAATTTAGAAATATGTCGAGGGCTAAACTAATATATGTTAACATTGATTTCGAGTTTTATAAAAAGGAACAGAAACAGTACCACAAGACGCAGGTTTTATTAGTTTCTAAAGTAATAGAACATGATTTATTAAAATATATATTTCTTTAAACTAATAAAATCCGGGTTTTATGAAAGAAACATAGTCTTTAAATAAGGGTCATGCTATTCACACACGGAGAAAATTATTTTCACACCCCAAAGCGCCGCGCTATGGCCATAGCGGGGCGCTTAGCTCGACAAAATGTGATTTGACTGACGTTTGAGACATAAGTTACTGTATGAGAGACATAAAGCTGAAACGAGGTTTCAGAGTCTCGTGAACCCTAAGCGCCGCGCTATGGCCATAGCGCGGCGCTTCGACCCCAAATTTTCACTTTAAAAAGATGGTCAGACACAAACCCAAAGCGTTCGAGACATAAAGCACTCAATATGGCCTATATTGTTTCCAAACATACGGTGGTTTTGTTATTTGTCGATTTCTAAATTACTTGTGTTTCTTCAAAATAACGCGCGGTTATGCTGTATTAGTTACGTGTGTTGAAAAAACGATGTCGTGGTTAAGCAACTATCTTTTCGGTCAATATTCTGACGAGTCAGTTGTTCCTGATTCTTACGAGGGGACCGCTATTTCTGACTCGTATGAGAAACCGGTCTCGTCCAACTTGAGGGAGGCAGAGGTTGTATCTGGCATTCGTTATCGTGATAACACGGTGAAGCTGGATTTGAATACCCCTGTGGAGGACCCTTACGCACAACAAGGTTATTCGAATTTCGGTTACGGTGGCGAGCACAGCTTTGTACAGCAGGAGTGTTATCCAAACCACAGTTACGGTTGTCAACAGAGCTTTGAACATCAAGTCTATTCGGACCTCAGTGACGATGGTGAGCCGGAGGATGTGTCTGTTGACGAGGAAGACTGTTACCCGGTTACATTTTCGTTTGATACAACGCATATCTTTTCGTCACGTAAAGAGTTGGTGCGTTGGGTACAAGACACGGCAAAAGACAATGGTTACCTCATTGTGATTAAGAGGTCGAATAAAAGAGGAGAGAATTACAAGATTTGGTTTCAATGTACTTTTGGTGGGGAGCATAAGAGTATAGCTACACAGAGGAAAACGGGTAGCAAGAAAATAGGCTGCCCGTTCGAGATGATCGGGTTTTCGGAATCATCCGGAAGTGTTTGGAGGATCGAGGTGACGAAGGCGAAGCATAACCACACTCCTATTGAAAACTTAGAGGGTCACGCGTATGCGAGAAGGCTTTCTTCGGAGGATACAAAACTGGTTAAGGAGCTGGCAGAGCAAGATATTCCCAACCAAAGTATCTGGAGAACGCTGACGAAAAACAATCCGGCTAGAAAGCTTATTCCGAAAGATATACACAACGCTGTTCAGAAGATCAACGCCGGAAAAAATGTCGGTAAGTCTCCGATGCAAAAACTTGAAAACATTCTTCTCGAAAAAGATTACACTTATTACATGCGCACGAATGAGATATCGAACGCAGTTGAAGATGTCTTCTTTGTTCACAAAAAAATCATTCACTATGTGGTGTGCCTTCCCGCATGTGCTAATGATTGACGCCACCTACAAAACGAACATGTACAACCTGCCATTTGTTCAGGTCGTAGGCATGACGTCGACAAACAAATCGTTTACGGCTGCTTGTGCGGTAATTTCCGCTGAGAAGTTAGAGAACTACCTATGGGTGTTGCAGAGGATCAAGTCTATGCTGGTAGGATGTATGGAACCGCGCATGATTTTAACAGACAATGAATTTGCGCTAATTAACGCGTGTGAACAAGTTTTTCCAAAAGCGCATAAGTATCTTTGTCAGTTCCATATTCAACAAAATATTAATAAGAACAGCAAGAAGAAATTCTCTGACAAGCAGTGGAAAGAATTCGTACGTACATTTTGGACATTGTGCGAGTCTACGACCGAGGAAATATACAGGTATAACTTGGAAAACGTTGAAGCACAGCTGAAAGAAGATGGCCGTGAACGTGAGTATTTCTTACATAATTATGTTCAAATTTTATATAATAACAAAAACTGACTATTTACGTTTTTTTAATTTCAGAGGTTTTTGATTATTTGATGAAATCCTGGTTGGATCCGTACCGTGAAAATTTTTTATCTTGCTGGATTAACAAAACTATTAACTTTCACCAAACTACGACCAACAGGGTTGAGGGCATGCATGCAACACTAAAAAGTCACTTTCCAAGTCATCGCAACACACTGGATAAACTTGTACTGTATGTTGATCATGTTGTTGATAGACAATACGGCCAGATTAGTAGTAGCTTTGAAACAAGCCTCCGAAAAGTGATGAGCCACCACAAGGATCATCCCATGCTTGCAAATATTCTCAGAAAGGTTTCAATATTTGCGATTGAGCTTTTGAATATGGAACTAAAACGTAAGGAATACGGGTTGAGAGCCTACGGTGCAAGCTGTGGTTGCCAACTTTTTACCAGCTGTGGTTTGCCATGTGCCTGTCGTTTGGAAAAGTTGGAAAATAACGGTAAATAATATTTTTGACCTTTGTCGTTATGATTTTGCCACCTAATTTGTTTTCGTCCACAGGTCAGCAAATCCGTATCAATTTGATAGACGTGTTCTGGAAGAAGCTTGACTTCAAGCCTGCAAGGACTAAGATAGAGGATATCGATGTAGACGCGAAATTTGAAAAATTGAAACGACAGATCGATCCAACACCCCCTCAAGTGAAAAGGAGCTTCTTTGAAAAGTTTCAGCAAATCCTCAATCCAGGGAACAATAACAAAAAACTTCCTGTTGTTCTGAAGAAAACTCGTGGTCGCCCAACATTGAAAACGCAGGAACAAAGGAAGGTTGAAGCCGATAGAAAAAGCTCGTACATTCCGTCGGAAGAAACTTGGGTCGAGGCCTCAGACGATCTTCCCCGTCACAGCTCGTACGTATCATCCCAAGATTCTAGAAGACAAAAGAATACCAAACCGCTCAACCTACACCCTGATTTCCTGATGATCAAGCTCGGTCCTAAGACGGATATAGCGATCCGCAACTACGCATCTCAGATTCCTAAAGTGATCCATCCATATATCGTGAGAATAAAGGACGTGAAACCAGATGTTCATTGTGGGTTTCGATCGGTGGCTGTTGGGTTAGGAGTGAAACAAAATACGTATTTGATGATCCGGAAACAACTTAAAATGGAGTTACGTAAGAACGAATCGCTTTGGAGGCAGTTTTTCGATCCGGAAAACATAGGACATTATGATGCGCTGGTTAGACGGATCGATTTCAAGGGGGTGGGACGAGCAGGTATCGAAAATTACATGACGATGCCTGAGACGGGGTTTCTTATTGCCCAACGATACGGTGTGATTGTTCATACCTTCGACATTCGTGGGAACGATACAATTTTCCCTCTGCTGGGCGGGCCAAACGAAGCTGAGCAACCTCACCTGGTGGTTGCGGTTGTGTTCATCGACGATGGGCATTTCATACATGTAGAGCTTGGAGGATGTTATCCAATGCCTCCCCCAAACCTACTCTGGACAGCGAACAGAATAGAGCGCGCAGCAGGCTGGCATACATTATACAGGGATCAGATCAACGCGTACGAAATGCTTACGTATCGTCCCCCTGACCTTAATGTAACCCCATATGTTCAAGATGTATGTTAAATGTGTTTAATAATAATCACGTTTGTGTTTGTTCAATATATGCGTTACATCACGTTAAAAACCGAATGTCACCGACACGACCCAATCAGATTCAATACGCACTTGTACGACCCAAAATGACAATATACATCATAATACTACAATTAATGAAAAAATACGTCATGTACATGTACGATAGGCGGCTGATACACATAACAGTACTCATAGGAGTACTTGTGCTTTCAAACCAAAATGATACGATATAATGGAATAAGACATCACACGTAACCGATTTGATCCGGAACTTGCAGTATAGTCCATATATATTAAAAAATGATGTATAATGGAAAAAGCGTAAAATTTAGACTATTATCGACGCGTTTGTGAATTAAAAACAATTTTAAAAAATTTAAAAAAGGCCCAAAGCGCCCCGCTTTGACCTAAGAGGGGCGCTTTGCCCTTAAACATGAACCGAAGCGCCCCGCTATGGCCAAAGCGGGGCGCTTTGGTCCCTCGTTTAACCTGAAGCGGAGCAGCTTTCTCCCCCATTTCATCACCAAACAAAACACACACACAAAGGTGCGATTACACACACTAGGGCGAAGATCTTCTTTTTCCAGATTTCAAACGCTATTAGGTACGATCGAACTTCATTTATTGTTTTGGTTCAATTTATATGTTTGATTTTGTTTTGATTTGGGGGGTTTTGATCGATTTGTTGGTTCTGTTTTTGAGAACGAAGAACCAAAGCGCCGCGCCGAGGCCAAAGCGGGGCGCTTTGGTTCATGTTTATTTTTTTTATATTATTTGTTTATTATTATTTATTGTTTGAATTGTTTAATAATATTATTTGTTTATTTAAATTGTTTAATAATATTATTTGTTTATTTAATATTATTTGTGTATTTAAATTGTTTAATAATATTATTTGTTTATTATCTTTTATTTAATATTATTTGTGTATTTGAATTGTTTAATAATATTATTTGTTTATTATCTTTTATTTAATATTATTTATGTATTTGAATTGTTTAGTAATATTATTTGTTTATTATCTTTTATTTAATATTATTTGTATTTAAACGTGCAGGGATGCATTCCGATCACGAGGAGGAGATTGAGCATATGGAGGAGGAGATTGAGCATATGGAGGAGGAGGTATGTCCGTACCTGCAGTTTGAGCAGGGGTCACAGGCGGCGAGGAGATGCGCTAGGTTGCGCACCATGGAGATTGGGGGGCATGTAGGGATAGACTGGGACCTGCAGGAGACCGTGGGAGAGGCCGCGCGGACGCGTGATATAGTTGGACTAGATACTCCTTGGTCGCGCCTATTTCAGATAGCGATGGAGGACTCGTACCGTGAGCTTACGATCGAGTTTCTTTCTACGTTTACATACGCGCCGCATCCGGCGGATTACTTGGAGGACCCGGATTTTCCAGTCCACGAGGTTACATTCCGTCTCGCCGGTCAGTAGTTTCAGATGAGTGTGCGGGAGTTTGCTGTCCATACAGGTTTGTACACAGAGCCCGAGCTTGATACTGATTTATATACGCAGGGGGTTAGGGCGATGGACAGGAAGACGCTTATCAGTTTCTGGAGGGCCATTTCCAGGGTTCCCTTTGGGAAATCCTGGCAAAAGGCCACCACCATTAAAGACCCCTTGTACCGATACCTGTACCAAATTATCGTGTCATCTACCGTGCCGCGGGGTACCAGCAGGGAGAAGGTCAACCTCAGTGACCTTTTCTTTCTATATTGCCTACTTCGCGGCCAGACCTGCGATCTAGCAGCCTGCCTGGCAGATTACTTTGCGAGTGCATACCACCGGCAGCTCCGCGGGCAGCTGCACACTGGCTCATACATCACCGCCATTGCACGCTCGCTAGGGCTCGTGCCCGAGAGTGATCCGGAGCTGTCCGAGCCGATCCCGTCAACCAGGTTGGGCCGCGCGTCAGTATCTAGCATGCAGATCACCCGTGTCTTTGATGTTGGTCTGAGGTTTAGGGGCCGTGACGGGCAGATTTGGCATGCGGAGGTGTTGCCGGAGGTCATCCCGGTTGTTATTGAGCTGAGGGATGGAGTGTTAGCCGCTCCTCATATTCAGGAGGCCGCTCGGCAGGCTCAGCTACAGGCTCTGGGCCTCGATCAGTACCCGGGCCAGCCTCAGGATCAGGCTCAGGCTCAGCCTCAGCCTCAGGCTCAGGCTCAGCCTGTATTCAAGGATCCGGCTCAGGATGAGCATGTCGAGGAGATCCCGGTACCACCAGTTCAGCCACCTCCTGAGCCGCCACAGTACCCGCAACACGTTTACGCTGACCTGCCTCCGGTAGCGCGTGCGGTGGCTCGGGACTTCGACCGGCGCCTCAGACGCCAGGGCGCACTCATTGACTGGATGGTCGAGACGCTCGTTGCTCTACGAGAGCTCGCCGGGTTGCCTCCACTTCCCCTCCCACCGTCCCCACCGCACGAGGATTAGCACCTTAGTTTGTTTGTATAGTGTTTTGTTATGTATTATGTACTCAGTTGTACCTTTTTGTTTTGTATGTACAAACTGATATATATATATATATATATATATATATATATATATATATATATATATATATATATATATATATATATAGGGAGGGGCTCATGCGAGAACCACCCTTATTGTGAGAACCTTGAGAACCAATGTGAACACAACCTAAAATAGCTAAAAAAACCTAACCCCCACCCCCAAAAAACCTAACCCCCCCCCAAGCTAAATGCTAAAAAAAACCTAAAAAAAAACCTAACCCCCCCCCCCCCCCAAAAAAAAAAACCTAAACCCCCCTCCCCCACCCCCCAAAAACCTAAACCCCCCCCCCCCCCACCCCAAGCTAAAATGCTAAAAACTAAACCCCCAAAAAACCTAAAAAAATCTAAAAAAATAAAAAAAAAATCTAAAATTTTTTTTTTGAATTTTTTAATATTTTTTATGTTAAAATCGCTACTTTTAGAAGCAAAAAAAAAAAAAAATTTTTTTTTTTTTTGCTTCGAAAAGTAGCGATTTTTTTATAAAAAATATTAAAAAATTCAAAAAAAATCTTTTTGTGTGATTTTTAGCTATTTTTAGGCATTTTTGATGTGTTCACATTGGTTCTCGCGGTTCTCACAATAAGAGGCGGTTCTCGCATGATCTTCTCCCTATATATATATATATATATATATATATATATATTGCAGTTAATCTTCTATTTACATCACGTTGGTTTTGGATTGTTTACGTTTAATTCTTATGGCTTTCTGTACATTTTATTTAACGTGTTCGTTTAATTTAACAAAATAAACTAAGTTAACAGTTTATAAAGACGCACTTATATTTTATACATTCTATAAAAATAATGACGTAAAAAACGTAATTATAAAACAACTATGAATTATATGTAATACTAATATTTTATAATAATAATAATAAAACTCAAATACAATTTTTTCCTCCAAAAAACACTACCAAACTAACCCACATCCCACCTATTTAAAAAAAAAAACAACACAAACTCATCTCCACTGGCCATTTGTCTTTTTGCACACCCAAAGCGCCGCGCTGGGGCGCTTTGGCCTAAGCGCGACGCTTTGGGTGTGCAAAAAGACAAATGGCGTGTGCGAATAGAGCAGGCCTTAAATAAATCGGTCAACTCTCTCAGTAACTCTAAAATATATTACTTACCCGACAATTTTCTCAAAATTAGCAGTAATTCCCCCCTGCAGCTTTGATGGTAAACATGATGAATGCATGCAAAAACCCTAAGGAATGTGTTTCCTTTTCCTCGAAACACGTAAGAGGGTTATGCATCATTCCGGTTTCTAAACTAGGGAACACATTTTTCAGTTTATTATATTTGTTGCTGTATAAATTGCTGGCTTATAAAGTTTAGTATTACATGGATTATATAATAATTTTTTTTTTATAAAGTACAATAAAACAAGTAGGTATAACTGATAATCATCCCTCAAGATTGTAATTTCTTGTTCAAAGTTTTCAATACCTAACCTGATTCTAAAATGCTTAATCATCCATTCTTTAGGAACGTCGTGCGTTACGCCAGAGAGATTCTCATCCATTCTTTTGGTGGATAAAGACAATGAAAGCTAGTTCTCCCAGACCCTAGGTCAAGAGTTCGAGCCCGAGCCACCCCGGGTTTTAGTCCACCGTGCGTTAAGCCAAAGAGATTCTCTCTTGTGGCGGCACAAGCACCTGCAGCTGGCAGTGGGTGGTATGGTTTCCCAGGGAACGACGTCAGCCAAACTCTGACGCCAGCGTAGGCCCGGTTAAGACAACGTAGTCTGGCCAGAGTGGGGTCAGAGCCCTTTGTTTAGAAGGGTGTGAGACCCCTCTCACAAAGATTCTCACCGTTAAAAAAAATTCATTCTTTAGGAAATTTTTTAATTATTTTTACATCGTGTAATTAAACATTAAAAAATATTTAGATAATCCATAAATTATATTTTTCGTTCTTATTTTGTTTTACATGTAAGACTCGTCTACATATGACGTATATTTTTATACAATCTTGCATTTATATATATATATATATATATATATATATATATATATATATATATAGGAGAAAGATCCGTTAGGAACCACCCTTTATTGCGATAACCGCGAGAACCAATGTGAACACAACCAAAAAATACCTAAAAAAATCTAAAAACCACCCAAATTTTTTTTTTTTACTATTTTTTGGAAAAATCGCTATATTTCATCAATAATAAAAAAAAATTCAAAAAAAAAAAAATTTCGAGTAACAGTTATCCATGCACATGTGCATTTGTATCATTTCTTTGACAAATTCCGTAATTCATTACAAATATCAGGCAATTGCACTTTCATTTACACTACCATTCATAATACACTACTTTTACATTAACAATAATAGAAATGCACATGTGCATCTATATGTATGAACTTATTATAACATTAACAACACTAGAAATGCACATGTGCATCTATATATATGAACATGTTATAACGTGTTTTAATACACCACTTTGAATACACATTCACTTTCATCTATCATACCATACATACTACACTACAATTACCTCCTACCATCCTTAATACAATACCATTGCTTTTTACCATCCATAATACAATATTGTTACCAATATTTCACTTTATTATATGTACATCAACATCCTTTATAGCATCCAAACAACATATTACATCATAAAGTGATAAATATAATCAAACCATCAACCACTAGATATAACTAACCAAAACACATGTATATGGGCCTACTTCATCATTTAAAATCACAAACTTTTTGTACCAAAACACCTTACTTCATGTCGATATATATAGATGCACATATGCATTTATAATATTGGTAACGTAAAAAGTAGTGTTTTACATATGTTAGTGTAAAGAAAGTGCATTTTTCTACTACTGGTAATATATTATAGAATTTGTTCAAGAAATGATACATATGCACATATGCATCCATAACTGTTACTCGAAAAAAAATGTTTTTTTTTGTAACAAAATATAGCGATTTTTATTAGAATAATATTAAAAAAAATTTGTGGGTTTTTTGGATTTTTTAGGTATTTTTTTGTGTTCATATTGGTTCTCGCGGTTATCGTAATAAGGGTGATTCTCAAATGAACCTTACCATATATATATATATATATATATATATATATATAGGGGAGGGTTATCTTGAGAACGCTAAATATTGCGAGAACGAATGAAAAAACCAATCAAAACCGAATTTTTTTAATATAAACCTAATTCTAATTAAAATACGACATCAAAAAAGAATTCACAACATCAAATAATTCATTTCTACTCTCAAAATCACTCTTACTAGTTTTTTACACGTGTAAATATAACAAATTTACACATGTGTAAATGACAAACTTACACATGTGTAAATTTTCTTTATTTACGAATTCACGTAAATTTAAATGTGTAAATTTAATTTCTAAATTGTATTCGAATAACAATGATAAGTGTAAAAAGAAATTTTGAATTTGAATTGTTTTTTACCAGGTTCTTGTGGTTTTTTTATTCCTTCTCACGGTTCTCGATATATTTAGCGTTCTCATTTAAACCCTCCCCTATATATATATATATATATATAGGATAAGGATTCGTTAGGAACCACCCTTTATTGTGAGAACCGCGAGAACCAGTGTGAACACAAACAGTAATACCTAAAAAAATCTAAAAAAACCCAAATTTTTTTACTATTTTTTTTTTTTGGAAAAATCGCTATATTTCGTCAATAATAAAAAAAATTAATTTTTTTTTCGATTAACAGGTATCCATGCACATGTGCATATGTATCATTTCTTTGACAAATTCCGTAATTCTTACAAATATTAGACAATTGCACTTTCATTTACGCTACCACGTGTAATACACTACTTTTTACATTACCAATATTAGAAATGCACATGTGCATCTATATGTATCAACATGAAATAAGGTGTTTTGGTACACTACTTTGAATACACTTTCCCTTTCATCTATCATACCATCCATAATACGCTACCATTACCTCCTACCATCCATAATACAATATCATTACCTCCTACCATCCATAATACAATACCATTACCAATATTTTCACTTTATTACATGTATATAAACACCATTTATACCATCCAATCAACATATTACATAATAAATTGATAACTATAACCAAACCATCAACTACTATATATAACTAACCAAAAAACATGTATATGGGCCTACTTCTCCATTCAAAATCACAAACTTTTTGTACCAAAACATGTTATATCATGGTTATACATAATGATGCACATGTGCATTTTGAATACTGGTAATGTAAAAAGTAGTGTATTACGGATGATATTGTAAATTAGAGTGCAATTGTCTATTACTGATAATGTATTACAAAATTTGTCGAAGTAATGATACATATGCATATGTTCATGGATAACTGTTATTTAAAAAAAAGTTCTTTTTTTTGTAACGAAATATACCGATTTTTTTTAAAAAATATTAAAAAAAAATTTTGAGTTCTTTTTTTATTTTTTTAGATTTTATTTTGTGTTCACATTGGTTCTCGCGGTTCTCACAATAAAGGGGGTTCTTAAATGAACCTTACCCTATATATATATATAAACACAAATACCTAATCATCTTATTTACCGAGTTAATTAAAACTTGTATTTTTACTAAAGGCTATTCACAAAAGAATAGTTTCCTACGTCTGCATAATCCAAAAGTCACGATGCGGAAGCATTGGTCCTTGAACTGTGTTCAGTTCATTACACGACTTGATCATCATCCGGCCTCCTTGGTCAGCAACCTAGGACACAAAAACCATCAAAATATCAATTATAGGATGTTTAAAACATGTCTAAACGAACCCATGAATCAAAACTGGACAAAGAAAACAAAATTGTCAGCTTCACACCTCCTCGCGCCATGCGAGGAGTTAAAGGATCTAGCTCGCGTGACGCGAGATGTTTAACCTCGTGCGTCGCGGGGCGCGAGGGCCTATTTTTTAAAGAATGTTTCGTAGCTGGTGCTGCATATTCCTAGCCAAACCATATTTCACATAGAATATCATAACTTTGTCAAAACACATTTGATTGACCTCAAACTTGTTTCTATGTACTCGTAAAACATATACCTACATGTTTTACTCATAATCTTTTACCCGGATTCATAATTTTTATTTTTTGCGCATCCGTTACCCAGTTCGCGCATGAGATTATCTGACCCGTTTCCAGATTTGGCACTAAGCTTAAATCTCACGCATTCTATTCGTACCTCCTATTTCTACATTAATACTTCCATTTATCTATCACTACCACTTTATTTGTGATGGGTTATTACAGAAAAAAAAAATCATTATTCCGGTTTTACGCTCCGGTTTAACAATTGACAAAAATGATCTGTTAGGAGGCATTAAGCCAAAAGGGCTTACTCATCCCACCTTTATGCTACTAGAAGGGTCTACCCAATTATATAACTCATTTTGATTCTACCGTTAAGGGTAATTTGTCCGGTTCATTGTCATGGGGTATTTTGGTCAATTTTAGTCCTTTTACTACCGAAGGACATTCAAAAGCTTATTTTGACAAGTGGGCACTTTTAACCCGCTATTCCATTTCATTTATTATGTTCCTAAGAACATAAAAATCTCTGATTCAAAATTTCGAGATATACCTCACAAGAGTTTGATACATACACGTACCTGGCTCGGGTCAAAGCATTGACCCGTTATCAATACCATACTTTTCTTACTTGCAATTTCTTGGTAATGCGTGCCCATTCACTATGTTTTTTGTAACACCCCAAAAAACGGGTTTATTAATTATATTAAAGTAACCGAAAATAAACGGGTAAGATACCGTAAGTGGTAAAAAAAAATATAAACCCGGTAAATATTAGGATTTAAATAAATAAGCCTAATATTAAATAAAAAGTGAAAGAAAGCTTTGGAGGAAATAAAGCTTATAAAAGGCCCGAGGTAACGGGGCTTAAAAATAAAACGGGTTATGATTTCCCCGAACCCACCAAGTAACTAGGAATATCATCCTAGTTAGTTAAGTGTTGTTAAAATGCCAATGGAACTTGGTTAATAATACTTCTATAACTCTACAAAAGTTGAAGGGCCAAAAGTGACAAAACTAAAAATGGTTTATTAAATAAAACATAAAAATCCAAAAACACACACACACAGTGTGTGTTCAGGTCGTAGAGAACACAGGGGGGGGGGCGAATAAGACTTCTCCAACCTAACCCTAACTTGCTCAAATTGATCGAATTGAAAAGCCAAATTAGTTCCAAATCAAAATTCAAGCACAAATTAGTGATCACCTCAGTAAAGGGATCATAAGGTATGCCAAATTTCATTGTTCGATTCCATCTTGAATTCTTAATAAATATATGAAATCGAAAATTAGACTTGCATGATTGATGTTCTGATGAAATTAGTAATGAAAACATGTCTAGGAGTAAACCCTAGTCAAATACTTGTTGAATTGATGTTCAAAAGTGTGAAATTCATGGTCACCCATCTAACTGTAGAATGGGATTTGTAGAATGATAAAGAACACTAGGAATTTGATTTTAAAATGAGTGTTGTTGATTTACATGAAGTGAATCTAGATGCTATTATGCATTCTAGATATAATGAACTTGCAAAAAAATTGTTAAATTTTGGACTAAATAGTTAGTCATGAACTTGATAAAGGATTTAATAAAACGATGCCTATAAGGTTTTTGTTAAATCGCCTAAGAGAAAGCTAAATGTTGAAATTCGGAACAAAACGCATATTTGAATGATGTTGAGAATTATGCGTTATATGACATGATTAGGGTTCTAAACGAATCGTTGATTGAACTCTATAGGCAAAGGAATCGAGTCTTGAAGCGGACGAGCTGGGGCGGACACGCGCTTGAAGGGAACGCTCTAAAGATACGTAACTACGGTTTCGTTACGTTATGTTTGTTATGTATTTTGTTAGTAGACTTTGAATTTAGCATAGTATATGATTTTGGATATCTAGTAGAAGTGACGAAGTTCACTAGACCAAACAAACAGGTTAAAATATTGGTTAGAATAAATTTGGCATGTCATTGAGGTGACGGTTTTCACTCGACAACAAACGGGTTAAAGTGAACGGTTAGAGAACGTTTGTTGTATCGTAGAAGTGACGAAGCTCACTCGTTACCAAACGGGTCAAAATGACTAATTGGTGTATGTTTGGTAAGTCATAGAAGTGACGAAGTTCACTCGACAAACCAAACGGGTCAAAATAAATGGTTAAAGTATGGTTGGAATAAGCCAAACGGGTTAAAATGAACGGCTAAAATCGTAGGGTGTATAATAGAAAACGGGTCAAATAATGGTCGAAATGGTAGTGTTCGAAGTGACCTAAACGTCACTCGTTAAATTTGAGTTATAAAAGCGTAAACTATGAAATGGGGGTGATACGCTAAAGTTGACAAGCACGGGAATGGGTAATTATGGATAGAAACTAATGTTGATGAATTATGCAAGTACGTAACTTTGGTTCCGTTACATTATGTTTGGATATTGAATGTAGATAGTTAATTCAAATTAGTGTAACATTTGATTTTAGTATCTTGTCGAAATGACGAAGTTCAATAGACATATAAATGGGTCAAACATTTGTTGAAATAAGCTTAGTATGTTGATTAAGACGGGGGTTTCCGTTAGACGATCAAACGGGTCAAAACAAGGGTTAAATTTGTAATTTTAAAGTGGCATGAATGTCACTGAATAATTTGGGAATTTTCAAGGCGTAAAAACCATGGAGTGGTAAAGATACGCTGAAGTTCACAAGCCCGGGGAAATGGATATGAATACTTAAAAACGATGTTGAATGATTAACATGTACAATAAAGTGGGTCGAATAAATGAAACAGGAATTTATGAACTATTCGTTTATAGTTTGAGTTTCGATGCGGGAAAATAGGGTGAATTGATGCGTATTATTATTATGAATGCGTAGGAAAAAGAATCACCTAAAACGGACTTGTAGATAAAAAGTTATGGCCATTTGAAGTTGTTATTTTTGTAAAAATGGAGCTGGGCGGATATGCAGGTCCAGAAAGTGAACCTGCTAAAAAAGTGTCACCCCCGCGACACGTGACGGGGAGTCTTCATTCTGGCGCAATACGCGGGGCCGCTCGCCGCCCGCGAAAGACTTAAAGGGATCTCTCGCGTGGCGCGAGAGATCAAAATTTAAAATTTTTATTTTGTTTTCGTTTTTTTAATATTGGAACTTGGTTATACTTATTTATATGTTGTCAAAACTAACTTTTAAGTTGGTTTTGATGTTAGAAATGTTCGAATGATATGATGACCACATCTGAAGATGACGGGGGATAAATAATCTAAATGGCGGAAGGTTCGGAATTATGACAAGAACATGCTAGCAAAGAACCTAAAATCAAGTGATGACTTGAGACGACGGAGTACATCAGGGCGAGTATCAATCAGGTACACGTTCTAAATTACTATAAGACAAGTAGAATGCAACAATTCATATAGTGAACGATAGTTGTATATGGGCATATATGATTAGTGAAATGAATGAATTATGTAATAGAAATATATATATATATATACATATATATATATATAAATAAATAATGGCGAGTATGTGAAACCGAGGTAAAATTAATCTCGATAAATATTGCAATGGGAAGGAGTGCGAGTACACTCCAACCCGGGAATGAAATGAAAGATAAGTGTCATAATGGGAAGGAGTGTGCGTACACTCGAACCCGGGAACTTAATGAAGTGAATAAATGTTGTGTTGGGAAGGAGTGTAATTACACCCGAACCCAGAATTTGCAATAGTAGTAAATGGTGAAGACAAGGTTAAAGACTTGGCCAAACCAAATAAAAACATGTAGAAACATCGTTTATATTGATAAACGATGTGTGTAAATTCCATACAACGACATGGAATAATAAAATGAAATGAATTGATTTCTGTTATTGTTACAATGGAATGATGTCAGCCATAGTTGGTGACGATACGGTATCCCTCATGACTGAGGAGATGCGCGAAAGGATCTATGGGAAAGTCGGAAAGGGCTACTGAAGCCGTTTAACCCGGAATAATGGGAAGGCTACAAGTCACCATGATGACGGCAAAGAAAGGAAAGATTAACGAGTTGAGAGAAAGCCCATCGGGGTGAGTATCGTAGGTACACGTACTAAAATTTCATTAAGATAATGTTGGGCAACAATTAGACAATGGATTAGGGCTAAGAATGAGAAATTAAGACTTGGGCAGAAAATATCCTCAAGGAAAACTAAATGAATGATACGTATTATTCGCCATTGCGAATAAGAAAGTATTGTTAAATGCGGATTTAGAAACTTGGGTATGGGTAACTATCCAAGTAACACGTTATCAATTAAATCCTTATGAGGAAGAACAATGATCACGTTGATTGGTGTGATTGTATAAAAGAGTAGTAAAACTAACATTTTAAAAGTGATGGAACAAAAACGGGTAAACCCCAAAAGTCGTATAACAATAGTAGTGGTTTTATCGAATAAGGCTTAAGAAATGGACCTTCGAGACGTTAATAAAAGAGACGGACCTAAGGGTCGCGAACAAAAGAAAGATGGGTATTCAAACCAAATACGCAAAATGTTTGATAATAAAGTAAGATGCAAGCCGGGTAACGGAAGCGTAATACATTAAGATAACGAGCCCGAGAGAAGGGATAAGAATCAAAGTAAACGAAAATATAAACTAACAAATGAGAATGTTAAGGCATAGGGATAACGTTTAATTGTCATAAGTGACGAAATTCACACGAACAAGTCAAACAAGATGAATAAATGAATTAAGGACATGGTTGAATAAAGGCAATGGATTTCGCTAATACGACCAAATAAATCTAAATGAAATCTTAATGCATGCCGAAATGGTTGCTTTGATAAAGACGTCGGTAAAATATCCGATAAATGGGTATGATTTCAGATATATGCGTAAACCAAGAGACGGGAACACAGATTAAAAGTTAAAAGACTCGGATTAAGGGTTATGGTCAAAAGACGATAAAAGTTCCTCAAAACAGAAATTTTGATAGTTATGTTTAACTATTTCAATATGTCAACAGGCCAAATAAAGTATAAATACTTGATAGTCCAAATAAGCGTAAACTGAATAATGGAAGCGTGAAATATTAATGAATCTATGTGATAGGACGTAAAAGAGTATAGAAAGGAAAACGCAAACCAGTGAAACTGGAGAGTTAAAACATTAAGATAGAAAACCCGGGTAACGGGCTGTAAAGAAATATAAGTATGAACCGGATAACAGTAAGCGAAGAACAAACCGACGCGTAAATGACAAAAGAAGTCATAGAGTCGGAAGGATAATTCAAAAGAAAACAAATGTAGCCTTAGACTACGGTCAAGGCCAAATGAAATACAAAAGAGAAAAAAATGATTTTAAACATAAAAGGGGTACCTTGACGCCACACACACACACATATATATATATATGTATACATAGATGTATATATATGTATATATATATATATGTACAGTTGAATAAAGATTCGAATAAAAGATGATCTACGGGATCATCATAACCTACGAGATTATAAGTAATGTTAAGGTCTAAGGAGACCGGAAAGACCTTTGGGTCACAAATAGAAAGGAACGAACTGTTGGGGTTTCACCTTAAAAAGGTGGAAATCTAAGGAAAAAGCCTGCAAGGATAAGTGAGAGAACCTACGGGTCAATAATGTAAAACAAGGAAACTGGTTGTAACTGCCCGTGTAAAATAATAACGGGAGGTAAGGTTGGTATAAAAGTGATGGGTTTTGCTAAGTTAACCGAATGGGTTAAAATGAAGAGATCATGAAAGGTCTGGTTGACAAAAATGAAGGATTTTACTAAAACACTAAAAGAATGGGTGCAAGACGATACATTCGAAAGAAAGATTTTCGATAATGAAAAGTTTTATATAAACTTAAACATGACGTGATGCAATCACAGTCAAGAAAAGTAAAATGGAATATAACCACGTTATAGCGTGAACTATAAAATGGGGATAATAGAAGTCTGTAAGCCTTAAGAAGGCAAAGTGGATATACCCGAGCGATGGGGTATAAGGTAACCGGTGACTAATAAGTCTAACCGCCAAGATAAGCAATCAATAAAGATAAAGGATAAGAGCCGAAGGTAACGGCCCACGAGGCCTTACACGTAAAAGGTGCATACGCTCAGAAACAAAAAAGACATTACTATACTTCCCTAGTAAGATTAGTGAATGCGAGCAATGCCCAAGTAGATCACCAAAAATCAGGTTCATTAAATTTAACCCATTGAACTACATGATAAAAGTTTCGAGGACGAAACCTCTTTAAGGGGGGGGGGGGGGGGGGTTAGACTTGTAACACCCCAAAAACGGGTTTATTAATTATATCAAAGTAACCGAAAATAAACGGGTAAAATACCGTAAGTGGTAAAAAAATATAAACCCGGTAAATATTAGGATTTAAATAAATAAGTCTAATATTAAATAAAAAAGTGAATGAAAGCTTTGGAGGAAATAAAGCTTATAAAAGGCCCGAGGTAATGGGGCTTAAAAATTAAAGGGGTTATGATTTCCCCGAACCCACCAAGTAACTTGGAATATCAACCTAGTTAGTTAAGTGTTGTAAAAATGCCAATGGAACTTGATTAATAATACTTTTATAACTCTACAAAAGTTGAAGGGCCAAAAGTGACAAAACTAAAAATGGTTTTATTAAATAAAACATAAAAACCCAAAAACACACACACAGTGTGTGTTAAGGTCGTAGAGAACACGGGGGGGGGGGGGGGGGAACAAGACTTCTCCAACCTAACTCTAACTTGCTCAAATTGATCGAATTGAAAGGCCAAATCAGTTCCAAATCGAAATTCAAGAACAAATTAGTGATCACCTCAGTAAAGGGATCATAAGGTATGCCAAATTTCATTGTTCGATTCCATCTTGAATTCTTAATAAATATATGAAATCGAAAATTAGACTTGCATGATTGATGTTCAGATGAAATTAGTAATGAAAACATGTCTAGGAGTAAACCCTAGTCAAATACTTGTTGAATTGATGTTCAAAAGTGTGAAATTCATGGTCACCCATCTAAGTGTAGAATGGGATTTGTAGAATGATAAAGAACACTAGGAATTTGAATTTAAAACGAGTGTTGTTGATTTACATGAAGTGAATCTAGATGCTATTGTGCATACTAGATATAATGAACTTGCAAAAAAATTGTTAAATTTTGGACTAAATCGTTAGTCATGAACTTGATAAAGGATTTAATAAAACGATGCCCATAAGGTGTTTGTTAAAATTCCTAAGAGAAAGCTAAATGTTGAAATTCGGAACAAAACGCAAATTTGAATGATGTTGAGAATTATGCGTTATATGACATGAATAGAGTTCTAAACGAATCGTTGATTGAACTCTATAGGCAAAGGAATCGAGTCTTCATGCGGACGAGCTGGAGCGGACACGCGCTTGAAGGGAACGCTCTAAAGGTACGTAACCACGGTTTCGTTACGTTATGTTTGTTATGTATTTTGTTAGTAGAATTTGAATTTAGCATAGTATATGAATTTGGATGTCTAGTAGAAGTGACGAAGTTCACCAGACCAAACAAACAGGTTAAGATATTGGTTAGAATAAGTTTGGCATGTCATTGAGGTGATGGTTTTCACTCGACAACCAAACGGGTTAAAGCGAACGGTTAGAGAACGTTTGTTGTATCGTAGAAGTGACGAAGCTCACTCGTTACCAAACGGGTCAAAGTGACTAATTGGTGTATGTTTGGTAAGTCATAGTAGTGACGAAGTTCACTCGACAAACCAAACGGGTCAAAATAAATGGTTAAAGTATGGTTGGAATAAGCCAAACGGGTTAAAATGAACGGCTAAAATCGTTGGGTGTATAATAGAAAACGGGTCAAATAATGGTCGAAATGGTAGTGTTCGAAGTGACCTAAACGTCACTCGTTAAATTTGAGTTATAAAAGCGTAAACTATGAAATGAGTGAAATGAGGGTGATACACTAAAGTTGACAAGCACGGGAATGGGTAATTATGGATAGAAACTAAAGTTGATGAATTATGCAAGTACGTAACTTTGGTTCCGTTACATTATGTTTGGATATTGAATGTAGATAGTTAATTCAAATTAGTGTAACATTTGATTTTAGTATCTTGTCGAAATGACGAACTTCAATAGACATAAAATGGGTGAAACATTTGTTGAAATAAGCTTAGTATGTTGATTAAGACGGGGGTTTCCGTTTGACGACCAAACGGGTCAAAACAATGGTTAAATTTGTAATTTTAAAGTGGCATGAATGTCACTCAATAATTTGGGAATTTTCAAGGCGTAAAAACCATGGAGTGGTAAAGATACACAAGCCTAGGGAAATGGGTATGAATACTTAAAAACGATGTTGAATGATTAACATGTACAATAAAGTGGGTCGAATAAATGAAATAGGAATTTATGAACTATTCGTTTATAGTTCGAGTTTCGATGCGGGAAAATAGGGTGAATTGATGCGTATTATTATTATTATGAATGCGTAGGAAAAAGAATCACCTAAAACGGACTTGTAGATAAAAGGTTATGGTCATTTGAAGTTGTTATTTTTGTAAAAATGGAGCTGGGCGGATATGCAGGTCCAGAAAGTGAACCTGCTGAAAAAGTGTCTCCCCCGCGGCACGCGACAGAGAGTCTTCATTCTTGCGCGACACGAGGGGCCGCTCGTCGCCCGCGAAAGACTTAAAGGGATCTCTCGCGTGGCGCGAGAGATCAAAATTTTAAATTTTTATTTTGTTTTCATTTGTTTAATATTGGAACTTGGTTATACTTATTTATATGTTGTCAAAACTAACTTTTAAGTTGGTTTTGATGTTAGGTGAAGTTGGTGATATCCCGGATGAAGATCGAGCGGTTATCAAGAATCGAACACACGACCAAACGAAGCTTCAGCAATGATCTATTTACTTTTAGTTAAAAGTAAATCTTGTAAACACTTAACACTACATTTTGGAATGTTTTAAACTTGTATGAAGTTAACTTGATAAATTTTTGTAAGGTCGTATTTTTATCTAAAAAAATTGCGTATTTAGTATTAAATTCATGTTAAATTGAGGCAGGTCTTACATTTTTTTCCTGTAAGTATAAGACTTAAGAACAAGCATTAAACACTATTTCAAATGGTGATAGCATCACCTTTTAACCCGTTTGGCCCAAATGTCCGTTTTACCATTTCTTAACTTACCATTTTAGCACTTTGGGCAAACCAAGCATTATCTATTGCAAGAAGGTATTTATTTACCTTCTCACCCATTTGACCAGTTAAGGTTTACACCATGTGGTCACATCTCTTAAAAATTATTTTCTTTACTCGTTTGACCCATTATGGCTTACGCCATAGGGTATCTTTTCTAAACTCATGGTTTATTTGTCAACATGTAACCAAATTACCAAATCCCCCTTTTACCCAATATGGCTTGCACCATAGAGCATCCTTCTCAAGACTCATTGTTTACCATCAAAATATGGTTTCTTACCATTTTATTCGTTCCGACCCGTATCGGTTCGCGTCAGAACGTCGCATTTCAAAGATTCATTCCCATCATGGATTACCTTAATTTTAACCAAATACATAAGTAAATGTTCTATTTAAAAGATGCAAGCTTTACTTAATGTGTCCTTGGGAGCTTCATACTTCAACTTGTATCCATTTTACCCGTTCATTTCCAAGCTCCTACCTAGCTTGTCAGAGTCAAACTACCACATCATATCCATAAGATGATTAGATTAGTAAACTATTAACATGACCATCACACCTTATGGATTCACACACACTTATTCATCAAAGCATGCTATATATTTAAGAACTAGTTTTGTCCCATAATTATTTCCATTCACTAACTGTTTGACCCGTTAGTGAAGTTACTTATACAAACTAGTTAGTAAGTGATTTTAAACACTTCAAACATGTCACAAAAAGTGTTATTTGTCCCTAACAATCAATACTTCATGCTTAAATCATGTATACACAATCTTATGCCTTTTCTTGATTAATAATAACATTATTAATGTGTAGTGATTTTCTATACATTTGTTATAATTGACCATTATGACTAATTCAAAGTCTGAACTAGATTAACATGTTCAAAGATGGATCGTATAAGACTCAAATACCTTCGCAAGCATATAAGATACACCTTCTAATGAATTTTCTATGATTTTTATAAAATCAGTACTACAAGTATATTTTCATTTTCAAATAGCTTTCAAAGCTTCTGCACAGTTGTTTTAATCCCCCCATTTAACAACTATATTTACTTATTATGATTGAAAACAGTAAAAATTTACTTTATAAGCTTTTTGAAAAGGTATAGAACACCCAAATCGGATAAACGTTTGATTTTATATGATTTTTTAAGATTAGTCAAAATCCGTATAAAAGCAACGTGAATCATGTTTAGGCCCCTTTCAATTTCGACCTAAACCATCAAATGAAACCCCTTTCTATGGCTAAAACTCTTATTAAATTCTTGGAAATGGTTAGAAACCTATAACATAATGATTATAGGTTAAGAGATGTCAAAAACATCAACAATCTCAAGAAATCATCATATGAACCCAATTTTTTTTTACCATCTTCTCAACTTCATCTTCTTAACTTACACTTAGGCATTTCATCATACACCTTAAATGGATAGAGTTCTAGCTACTCATTTAGTTAGATTTATTAACCTTCTACATGTGACACCCGGCTTTTCAGGCCGTACCGTACAATTATAGCACGTGTTGTGAATAGATTAAAGGCTGTATTTGACTGATTATGATGTTTATATATGAAATTTAATGAGTTGGTAAATTTAAACTTTGGTAAAAATTATGTTGGCAACGATAAGATAAACGCTTATCGCATAACGGTTAAAATGCGAAACGAACGTCGGTGACCACCCGATCAGTGTTAAAATCCTAAAAAAAATTGTCTGTTATGATTAGAATAATAATTTTAATCATATTAATGAGGACAAATAAATTAAAACGCTAAGAAACTCTATTTTTCGAGTTTAAGCGCGTACCACGCGATGTAGCGCGTATACCGACAAAATACTGTCAACACAGCCTGTCAAGGAAACTGATAATCATTTTAATAATAATTTGATGAGTTTATTACTATAGAAGGATAAAAATAAATAAAAACGCTTAAATTCTTATTTTTGCGATTTTAAGCGCGTACCGCGCGATACTGCGCGCATTAGACAAAATACTGTCAACGCAGCCAGTCATGGCAACTGGTAATTATTTCTATAATAATTTTGTGTGATTATTTTTATAAATGATAAAAATAATTTAAAACGCACTAAAACGGGACTAAAACCATAGATAAAATACCCGGTATCCGGTAAAATACTAATTTTGGAACTAATGTACACATATTGTATGTATGTATATATAAAATGTGAGAGGTGGGAACTAGGTGGCGGCTCATGGCAGCCCTCTCTCTCTCCTTTTCTTGCATGATAGTGATGCGTGTGAAGTGTGTATATAAGTTTAAGTATATTTTAAGCCCTTTTACACTTTCTTTAGCCAAATTTTAAATTTATAAAACACGATATTTACTAACACTAAACACACATATGGGCAAGTGAACCCATCGTGAGCGTAGTTTAGTGTTGGTAAGATACCGAGGTCGTCCAAGGACACAAGAGCTTTTAGTACCGGTTTATCCTCAACGTCTAATCAAATCAAAAAGTTAGAAAAATGTTTTAAACTAGAAAAATAAAAACTAACTAAAATGCTGAAAATAAAATAAATGTAAAAACAGATAGACAAGATGAATCACCTGGCTCCGACTCGTGTATAGTCTAACCTTTGATTATTTCCTCACTTTTGCACTTTGTTAAGAGATTATCTTAGTTATTGTAGTAGACCCCTCTTTTGAAGGTGACGTTACCCTCAACCCAGTAGTTTGAGTCAACAAGGATACAATCCTAAAGGGTCGGATTATTGAAAGATAATTAATTAAGTTATTAATGCATATTATGGTAGGCCCCTCTTTTGAAGGTGACGTTACCCTCGGCTAAGTAGTCTGAGTCAGCAGGGATACAATCCTAAGTAACCGGTATAAAGTATTAATAGTAGCTTACATATGAGGGGATCAAAGAGTTTGGACCCCCGCCATCCAATACCGTTAAGTATTGAAGGAGGTCCTGCTAAATTTGACCCAGGTCCTTACAGGATCTATACACTGAACAAGGCAAGACTTTTACCAAACCGTTCCCTTAACCCCCGACTAGGTAGCCAACATACCTCCATATAGACCGTAGAGATATGAATGGTGAAAATCTTTTATTTTATATAGACAGTAAAGTAATGCCAAGACACCACGGACAAACGATAAGGAAAAATCACCTTCAACATAAGAAACTAGTTATTAAAGTCATTAATACATAACCAAGTAAAAAGTGCGAAAAGATTAAAAATAAAAAGTATTACACTAGACACTTTGTCTTCACCAAGTGATGTAAGAGACTTAGGCAAACATGGCCTTGATTGTCAAGAACTCTTACGATCAATCTTGGATCCCGAGACGACTCACACACTCTATGATGGACAATGGATGATGGTGGTGGATGATGGTGTTATGGTGGTGGTGGGTGGTGGGGGAAGTGTGAGAGAGGTGGTGTGTCAAGGGATGGTTTGAGCTTGAGCCAAGCACTCCTATTTATAGGCTGAACAGAAGCTCGGGCACGGCCCCGTGTCCATCCTCTTCTCTGTCTTCATTAATTGCAGTTTGTCTGCATTAGTTGACCACGCCCCCGTGTCCGTTGGGCACGCCCCCGTGTGCAGAAGCATATCTGTACTATCAAGATTTGCCTGGATTCTGCGAATCTTATAGTTGACCACGGCCCCGTGTCCGCTGAGCACGGCCCCATGGTGGGCGATAGAAGCTTCTATAGCTTTGTCTTTTATGTTGGCACTTGGGCACGCCCCCGTGTTCACTGAGCACGGGGCGTGTTCAGCCTTCTGTTTTCTTGTTTTGCTTGGGAAGATGCTGTCGTGGGGTCGGGCATGTCACGTTTGTTCCTTTTCTTGTATTTATGTTAGATTTAGCTGCCTTGTTGCTTCTTTTGTTAATTTGAGCTCATTTAATCCTGAAAATACAAAAGGAAGACAAAAGCACACTTTTTCCAACATTAGTACTAAAAAAGGGTTAGTTTTATGCCACAATTGATGTAATTTATAGGTTGCATTTTGCACACATCAAATACCCCCACACTTGAATCTTTGCTTGTCCTCAAGCAAAACTCTTTATAATGTGGCTTTACACTCCCAAATGGAATGGGTAGAAGAGAAGGTTTTTGGGCTTGTTATAGAGTGTCGGGATTTTCAAGATTCTTTATTAAGTTTTATTTTTATTTATTCACAATCCTATTCGTCATGATTTATTTAAAACTTTTCATAAGATAAATTACTTATTAGGGCATAACATGCCTCTTTAAAATTCTTATTTATATACAAGTTCACATACCTCACGGGGGATCACTCAACACTCGGCCGAAGATGTATTTTAGTGAATCACTCGAGAACGGCATGAAACTTACTTCTACCATAGGCTTGCCAAGCAATCAATCCCCCTCCTTTTTAACTATATACCTTTGTAAATATCAAGAGGACTTTTAGGTGAAGGGTTAGGCTTGGGTTAAAGGTAGGTGGTTGGGTTAGTGGTTAGTAAAAGGGCGAAAAGCGTAACAAGCGTCGGTTTTCGTAAGACTTTTTTATTTTTGCAACTTTTATTTTGATGAAGCTTTTAATCAAACAAAGTTATTTTTGATAAACTTGTTTGTTTATTTCTCTTTTGCTTCATCATCAATATTTTTTTTCAAAGTCGTACGAAAAACCGAGTTTTTTACTAAAACAAAAGGTAAAAAAAAAATAAAAAAAAGGTTTTGGTGGGTGAAAGGGGTGTTTGGTTTGGGTTATGAAATGAAAAGGTTTAGGCTCAAAGGGGCTAACTAGGGGGATTTTGGGTAGGTGGTAAAAAAAAAGAAAAATAATGGTGTAGAAATAAAAAGGGTTAGTCCTAATGCCTCCATCATTTACTTACTTGGGTTTAAGTTGGTAAGGACCGGGAATGTATCGTCGTGGCAAGTTCTAGAGTCGTAAGAACCAAGCGGCTATTCACACAAGAAACGAAAAATGAGCATTTAGTTTAATGATATGTATTTGTATGCTCAATAAAGGCTCAAAACTCACTTTTCTGGGAATGAGTTTTTATGTGATCAAGTATATATAATCAAATTTTAACTAAGCTTGTCATGCCGTTTCATAATTTTCTTATGTTGGTTCTTTTTATCACGACGCTATTGGTTGTAAATTTGTAAAAACATAACCTTTTTAGAACTTGAATTTCCCGAGTTAAACCTAGACAAGTTAAAAAATGAAAAATTTTTGAAAAAAATTTGGGGTGATTAGGGGTTCCAATAGAGTTTTGTGTAAGGCTTGTAGTTAGGACTTGCAAGATTTAAGGTTTTAGCATCCCCCCCACACTTAAATTACACATTGTCCTCAATGTGCCCCAAAAATAAGTTTTTAGGTTGATTGAATGTGTAAAAGGGTGTGAAAAAGCAAAAAATTGTGTTACTGGACGCTGGACACGGCCCCGTGTCCGATGGACACGACCCCGTGTCTGTCAAAAGTCTGCAGAATTAAAACAAACAGCAGGTCTGGGGGAGTGGGCACGGGGGCGTGTCGGCTGGACACGACCCCGTGTAGACAATTTGCAAGGTTGAAAAACAGGTTTCTGGCTCTGGTTTTCCTGTCCCGGCTTTAGTAGCACTAATGTTTAGTGCTCTAAGCCTCTTATGTACCTGTTTTATCAATAAACACTACACCAAACCATAGCAAACATCCTAATTTACCAAGTTCAACATCCATGTCAACAAAGTTAAAAAGAAAAACAAATGCAGAAAATAAAAAGAGTTAAAGGAAAGTAAATTGTTCAACACACGGCACGCAGGCCGGAAATTGTTCAAGATAAAAAGGGATAACCTGTGGGATCACCAACCAACCGCTTCTGCCTCCGCTCCTCCCGCCTAGTCCATGTCCTCGTCCTCCTCATCATCATCATCTCCTCCACCGTGCCCCGCAATGTACTCCCAGATATTTCCAATATCATCTTGGATATCGGATATGTTTCTCTCGATTGCTCCAACCCGGTTGTACGTGTTGATCGCCATGTTATAGGTGTTCCTGGTGCACATGAGGTTTTCCTGCAATAAATCATGTAAACTTTGGAAGTTAGGAAAACCACCTCCTTGTGAGGAGGATTGGCCTGGATCACCATGGGGCTGGTACTGGTACTGATGATGTTGTGGAGCGTGAAGGACGAGTGCCTCTTGCGGGTTCCATGCATGCCCCTGCATTCTTTGGAAGCTAACCGATCCGTCTTCAGCCTCATAAATTAAGCTCATGGAGCGGCAGATGTGTATGTCTACCCTTCCCGACCATGGACTCCTTTCGAAGGACCTAGGTATGTTCACGAAGTGCTTGAAGAGACGGTATATCCACCCCCCGAAGAAGATAGGGGTTGGTGAAGTAGCAAGCCGGTTCAGATGCATGTTACGGAGCAGGAGGAACGGAACATCGAGGTGTCTGCAGTTATGGATGCAGTGGAGGACAACCAAATCTCTCAACCCAACAACGCCACCGCTATCATGCCTTTGGCTAAGAGAGTAGCCGAGGAGCCTATGGATGTATCGGTAGAGCGAGTCCCTCAACTTAGTGCTCTTAGTGCTGCTCGGATTGTAGTGCCCTTCACCAATCTGAGCCCATGCGGCTTGGCGTTCGTTCTCATCCAACTCTCGCACTCCTCTGGTGTTTTCTTCATTACCCGCATCTTCCTCCGCATACAGCCCGACTATCGACCCAAATTGTGCCATTGAAATCGAGTACTTAGTTCCACCACATCGGAATGCTACCCCATCATTGTCAAATGGGTCGCACCTTGAATTGAACGTGAAGGTGCTATAGAATTCCATAGTGCATTCATGGACTGATCGAAGTTGAGTGGTTAGGGCGACTCTTAGTGGTCCGGTGACTAGGTTGTTGAAGCGGTCAAGTTGGTTCACCAATGCTAACAAATCCATGCATGCTTGTCTTGGGTATTCTTCCGGTCTTGTTTGAAGTACTTCGTATCTAGCCCTAGCATCGAGCTCATTTGCGTTGAACCTCGTGAACTTCCTTGCCATCTGAAAGAATACACCAAAAGTTAGCATGGAACAGTGGAGTTTTTGGACAAAACTGCAAACAGCGTGCTGGACACGGCCCCGTGTTCAGTGGACACGACCCCGTGTCCAGGTGTCTGTTACTCAAAAACATCATTTTTCGACCCGGTTTCGAAAACTTGAAAATTTTTGGTCCAATAGGTGCAGTTTCCCCCGAAAATGAAACCCCAAGTGCCGTTTTTCCCAAAACAACTCGTTTACCCATTCAATTTTATCTTTTTCGGTTCAAAAACAAGGGTTTGGGGTTTTTGTGAGAAATCAGGCGAATCTTTGAACAATGCAAGTGGATTTACTTCCTATAACTTTAATCTAACTAAATGCTAACAGATTTAAGCAAAAAATTTGAGGTTCGATCCGGATGTAGTTCAAGAACCCTAGATTTTTCCCCAAATTTTTGAAGTTTTAACTACATGCAAATGCTTAATCTAACTACTAAATGTGATAGAATCATACCTTGATGTTGTTAGAATGATAGGAGACGTCGAAAATCTGTGGAAAATCGCCTTGAACCAGAGCGTTTTCGGGGAAACGGGGCGTGTGGAATGGTGTAACTGTTATGAAAAAGGGGATTTATCCCGACAGTCGCGCGGACACGGCCCCGTGTCCAGCGAACACGGCCTCGTGCCGAGCAAAGTTTAATTTTTTTTAGTGCTCGTGTGAGTGCCTCCGTTTTTCCCAAAACTTGGTTAGAAGACTTACCGATTAAGATGTCGTCCCTGTTGGTTCGTAACTTACGAGGTATGATGTTGAGGTTTTTATTCTTCGACCGTTTGAAGCGAGATCTCTTCCTCCTCTTCCTAAATGAATCCTTGATAGAGTTTCAGCCGTTGGCCATTGACTTTGAATGGGATTCCATTCCGAGATTTAATTTCTACTGCACCGTGTGGGAAAATATGGGTGATGGAAAATGGTCCTGACCACCTAGACTTTAATTTACCAGGAAATAGTCGAAGTCGTGAATTAAACAAAAGAACTTGATCTCCTACTCGAAATTCATTAGGTTTAATATGTTTGTCATGCAAGTTTTTCATTCTTTCCTTATAAATTTCAGAGTTTGAGTATGCATAATTCCTTAGTTCGTCTAATTCATTTAATTGACAAAGTCGATTTTTTTCCAGCAAATTCTAAATCTAAGTTTACATTTTTAATTGCCCAGTAGGCTTTGTGTGCAATTTCTACTGGCAAGTGACAACTTTTTCCATAGACGAGCTTATATGGGGTTGTACCTATTGTTGTTTTATAAGCAGTTCGAAAAGCCCATAAAGCATCATCTAATTTATCTACCCATTCCTTTTTATTTAACCCTACAGTTTTTTCAAGTATTCGTTTTAAACCTCTATTAGTCACTTCGGCTTGTCCGTTTGTTTGAGGGTGATATGCTGTTGAGACCCGGTGATAGACCCCATATCTTGTTAAAATTTTTTCAAGTTGATGGTTGCAAAAATGGGTACCTCTATCACTTATTAATGCTTTAGGTGTTCCAAAACGAGAGAATAATTTTTTCAGAAATCTTACCACGACTCTTCCATCATTTGTTGGAAGTGCCTCGGCCTCGGCCCATTTAGACCAGTAATCTACTGCCACAAGTATATATTTGTTTCCTTTTGACGGTGGGAAAGGTCCCATAAAGTCGAGTCCCCACACATAAAAAATTTCACAAACAAGAATGCCATTTTGTGGCATTTCGTTTTTGGAAGAAATATTACATGTTCTTTGGCAAGCATCGCATGTCTTGACAAGACTTTGGGCGTCTTTGTAAATGGTCGGCCAATAAAATCCTGAATCAAATACCTTTCGTGCGGTACTAGCGGCACCATGATGTCCTCCGTATGGACCTTCATGACAATGGCGGAGAATTCTTCGTGCTTCGCTACCATGTATGCATCGTCGGATGAGTTGGTCGGCACACATTTTGAAAAGATATGGATCTCCCCAAAAATGATGTTTCACATTGGCAAAGAATTTTTTTCTTTGATGATGTGGCCAACCTTTTGCGACTATGCCGCTAGCTAGGTAGTTAGCATAGTCGGCGTACCATGGCTCTTCTTTGTATTCCACCATTTCTAGGGACTCCGTTGGAAATTTTTCGTTGATTTGCTCGTCCCTGGTTACCTCCAAAGCTGGGTCTTCTAAGCGCGAAAGATGATCTGCCGCGGTATTTTCTGCTCCTCTTTTGTCTTTGATTTCAATATCAAATTCTTGGAGGAGTAGAATCCACCGAATCAAACGTGGTTTTGCGTCCTGCTTTTTGAAGAGATATCGAATGGTTGCATAATCTGTATAGACTATAGTTTTAGAAAGAACAAGATAAGAACAAAATTTATCAAAAGCAAATACCACAGCTAGTAATTCTTTTTCAGTTGTTGTATAATTTTCTTGTGCATCGTTAAGTGTTTTACTAGCATAATAAATTAGGTGTAAATGCTTTTCTTTTCTTTGTCCTAAGACAGCTCCAACTGCAAAGTCACTTGCATCACACATGATTTCGAAAGGAAATTTCCAATCAGGCGCTATCATGATAGGTGCATTGACTAGCATTTCCTTTAGGGTTAGAAATGCTTGATTGCAATCCTTGTCAAAGATGACAGGGGCATCTTTTTCAAGTAATTTTGTTAGAGGCCTTGAAATTTTAGAAAAGTCTTTGATAAACCGCCTATAAAATCTGGCATGTCCTAGGAAACTTCTAATAGCTCTAACGGAGGATGGGGGTGGTAGTCGAGAAATGGTGTCTATTTTGGCTCGATCCACCTCCATTCCTTCGCTTGAGATTTTATGACCGAGTACTGTTCCCTCCGTTACCATGAAATGGCATTTTTCCCAGTTAAGGGCGAGGTTAGTTTCCTCACATCGGGATAGCATTCGTTCAAGGTTATCGAGGCATTGGTCGTATGAATCCCCGAAGATAGAAAAGTCGTCCATGAAGACTTCCATTGTCTTTTCTATCATGTCATGGAAGATGGCTACCATGCAACGTTGGAATGTTGTGGGGGTATTACATAGACCAAATGGCATGCGTCGATAAGCAAAAGTTCCATAGGGGCATGTGAAGGTTGTCTTTTCTTGGTCTTCGGGTGCTATCGGGATTTGAAAGTAACCTGAAAAACCATCCAAGAAACAGTAAAATTTATGACCGGATAATCTTTCTAACATTTGATCAATGAAGGGCAAAGGAAAGTGATCTTTCCTTGTTGCTTCATTTAATCGTCTATAATCTATACATACTCTCCATCATGTGACGGTTCTCGTTGGTATTAATTCATTCTTTTCATTAGTTATTACCGTCATACCTCCTTTCTTTGGAACAACTTGGACGGGACTTACCCAAGGACTATCGGAGATAGGATAAATAAGTCCGGCGTCAAGTAATTTGATGACTTCGTTTTTAACCACTTCTTGAACATTGGGATTTACTCGACGTTGCGGTTGTATTACCGATTTGTAGTCATCATTCATTAAAATTTTGTGCGTGCACATGGAAGGACTTATTCCTTTAATGTCTACAAGCTTCCACGCGATCGCATTTTTGTGTTTTTTCAAAAGGTTAATTAATTTTTTCTTTTTCTAAACTATCTAATTTAGACGAAATAATTACAGGTAATTTACCATCTTTATCTAGAAAAGCATATTCCAAACCTTTTGGAAGTTCTTTGAGCTCGAGAGGTGGGTCTTTAGGAGACTCCTTATTTGGTTGCTCATTTTGATCAAGAACTTTAAAAGTTTGTTCTATGGCGACCTCTTCTTCAACAAAGTGGTCAAACTTTTCACTTGTATCGGGTGGTTCATCTTCATCTTCAATTAGGGGGTCATTATTGCCGAATGGATATTTCATTGACCGCTCAAGATCGACACTCTTTTTAAATGCCCCTAATTGAAGAGGTAGATTGTTGAACTTCTGGTTTTTCAAAGCTTCGTGAGTTTTTACAAAGGGTCGTCCCAACACTAGAGGAGTGTCATCGAGGATGAAAAAGTCGGTTGGGATTACCATTTGATTTGTTTGAACCAAGACATCCTCAACTACACCGATTGATTTTATTACTTTCCGATTGGATAGAAAAATGGGTATTTGAAGTGGAGAAAAATCACTAATACTTAATTTTTCGAAAATGTAGTTAGGCATTATGTTAACACAAAGATCTTTATCAATCGTGACATTACTAATAAATGAATTTTGAAAGAAACGTGGAACCGGTGTAATGTTAATTTCAAATGGGTCTTCTTTTATTAGCGAGGTTTGATCATTAGTTAACTTAACACTTACTGTTTCGTCAATTTTAGTGTTAGTGTTTAATTCTTTTAAAAACTTAGCATGAGTTGGAACTAAACAATGATTTTCAAAAGAAGGTGACAAGAGATTAATTTCTTTAAAATTAGACTCTTCTTGAATTTTAATGTTGACGGACTCACCTTTTTCGTTGTTTAACTCACGTGTCGGTTTTTCACTTGTTTGTTCTTCCATTTTTACACTTTCAGTTATCACTTCTTTATTTAATTCTTCTCTTGCGCGGGAATCCTCTTCCCTTGCGCGAGATTCTTTTATATAGCGATCGATAACTCTAAGGTGTTCTAATATCCTATCGGTCACTTCGGTTATAGAAAAAGGATCGGGATTTTCAAAGCTTGAATTCGGTTGTTCGATCCTTTGTTCCTCATAATACCCATATGAAGTAGATGGTTCACACCATTGTTCTTCGTTGTAGGCATATGATGGATAAGGGTCGTAATTTTGTTCTTCATAATACTCATATAAGGTGTGTTGTTCACGCCATCTCATAGTAAGCATATGAAGGTGGTGGCTCATATCTTGGTTCCTCAAAGTATGAGTAAGAAGGCTCATACCTTGGCTCATCAAAATATGAGTATGAGGGAGGAGGTTCATACCTTTGGTCTTCATAGGATGTATATGAAGTTGATGGCTCGTACCTGGGCTCCTCATAGTAGGTGTATGAAGTGGACGGTTGATATAAGTTACAATATTGAACCGAGTGCGGGTTACCACAATTAGTGCAATAATTATTCCTACAATCATCCTCCTCATAGGTGTAGTTGTAACCTCCTGAGTATTGATCCATAAGAATCACTCAGTAGACCACAACCAAGTCTCGAGACCAGAAAACAAAAATAAAACGGAAACAGAGCCTGGATACGGCCCCGTGTTCAGTGGACACGGCCCCGTGTACAGAATCTGTATCTGGGCGTTTTAATTAAAGTTACTGATTTCTTTGAGCATGGGGGCGTGTTCAGTGAGCACGGCCCCGTGTTCAGCTTCTGTTACTGGGTGTTTTATGAAAAATGTGCAGCACGGCCCCGTGTTCAGTGAGCACGGCCCGTGTTCAACCTATTGTAAATGCAAAACTAAACTAAAATGAAGAAAAATGTGCGCGTGTTTTAAAAAGGTTTTGGAAAACTGATTAGGCCGTCGATTTTAAGCTTTCTTAAAATCCTTATGTCCCCGGCAACGGCGCCAAAAACTTGATGCGTGTGAAGTGTGTATATAAGTTTAAGTATATTTTAAGCCCTTTTACACTTTCTTTAGCCAAGTTTTAAATTTATAAAGCACGATATTTACTAACACTAAACACACATATGGGCAAGTACACCCATCGTGAGCGTAGTATAGTGTTGGTAAAATACCGAGGTCGTCCAAGGACACAAGAGCTTTTAGTACCGGTTTATCCTCAACGTCTAATCAAATCAAAAAGTTAGAAAAAGGTTTTAAACTAGAAAAATAAAAACTAACTAAAATGCTGAAAATAAAATAAAAGTAAAAACAGATAGACAAGATGAATCACTTGGCTCCGACTCGTGTATAGTGTAACCTTTGATTATTTCCGCACTTTTGCACTTTGTTAAGAGATTATCTTAGTTATTGTAGTAGGCCCCTTTTTTGAAGGTGACGTTACCCTCAACCCAGTAGTTTGAGTCAGCAAGGATACAATCCTAAATGGTCGGATTATTGAAAGATAATTAATTAAGTTATTAATGCATATTATGGTAGGCCCTCTTTTGAAGGTGACGTTACCCTCGGCTAAGTAGTCTGAGTCAGCAGGGATACAGTCCTAAGTAGCCGTGTTAAAGTATTAATAGTAGCTTACATATGAGGGGATCAAAGAGTTTGGACCCCCGCCATCCAATACCGTTAAGTATTGAAGGAGGTCCTACTAAATTTGACCCAGGTCCTTGCAAGATCTATACACTGAACAAGGCAAGACTTTTACCAAACCGTTCCCTTAACCCTCGACCAGGTAGCCAACATACCTCCATATAGACCGTGGAGATATGAATGGTGAAAATCTTTTATTTTATATAGACAGTAAAATAATGCCAAGACACCACGGACAAACGATAAGGAAAAATCACCTTCAACATAAGAAACTAGTTATTAAAGTCATTAATACATAACCAAGTAAAAAGTGCGAAAAGATTAAAAATAAAAAGTATTACACACGACACTTTGTCTTCACCAAGTGATGTAAGAGACTTAGGCAAACATGGCCTTGATTGTAAAGAACTCTTACGATCAATCTTGGATCCCGAGACGACTCACACACTCTATGATGGACAATGGATGATGGTGGTGGATGATGGTGTTATGGTGGTGGTGGGTGGTGGGTGAAGTGTGAGAGAGGTGGTGTGCCAAGGGATGGTTTGAGCTTGAGCCAAGCAGTCCTATTTATAGGCTGAACAGAAGCTCAGGCACGGCCCCGTATCCATTGGGCACGGCCCCGTGTCCATCCTCTTCTCTGTCTTCATTAATTGCAGTTTGTCTGCATTAGTTGACCACGCCCCTGTGTCCGCTGGGCACGCCCCCGTGTGCAGAAGCATATCTGTACTATCAAGATTTGCCTGGATTCTGCGAATCTTATAGTTGACCACGGCCCCGTGTCCGCTGAGCACGGCCCCGTGGTGGGCGATAGAAGCTTTTATAACTTTGTCTTTTATGCTGGCACTTGGGCACGCCCCCGTGTTCACTGAGCACGGGGCGTGTTCAGCCTTCTGTTTTCTTGTTTTGCTTAGGAAGATGCTGTCGTGGGGTCGGGCATGTCACGTTTGTTCCTTTTCTTGTATTTATGTTAGATTTAGCTGCCTTTTTGCTTCTTTTGTTAATTTGAGCTCATTTAATCCTGAAAATACAAAAGGAAGACAAAAGCACACTTTTTCCAACATTAGTACTAAAAAATGGTTAGTTTTATGCCACAATTGATGTAATTTATATGTTGCATTTTGCACACATCAATAGACACTTGTTGGTTCTTGGGAAAGGAAGTAATGATAGTTACTTCTCAAATACACCAAATTCACCCATATTCCAAGAACTCAAATTAAAAACAAATCACATACTCTCTCTCTCTAATTAAAGAAATCAGCCGAAAACACCTCCATATCACCTTCATTTCGAAAATTTAACAATGGTCTTGAGGATTCAAACTCATTACAAGTTGTTTATAAGTTCATTTGATGATTTAGAAGTGATTTTATGGTGTTTCAAGTAACAATCAAGACCCACACCATCGATTTTTACTAAAAATCATTCAAGAACTTGAAGGTATTTTGATTTTTGATGTTCTTGATAATGATGGAAGTTTCTCTTGTTCTAGGATTTGAACATAATCTTGAAACTAAAAACAAATGGTTTTTTTTTAAAGAAATAGAAATGGATGTATGTGTATATGTATGCATAGCCGAGAGTGTGTGTATACGTGTGTATTTGAGTTGAGTTTAGACTTTGATTGATTCTTGTTTGATTTAATTTTTGAAAGTGAAATGCATGCATGATCAAGTGATGATTTGATAGGAAGTTCTAGGAATAAAGAATGTTATGGAAATAAATTTTTGTAACCATATACACATATATGTATATGGCCATGTATGTATGTATACATACACATGCATGAGAATTTTTGATGGTTAAAAGTTTTAGATATGAAAGAATGAGAATGTCTTGTATTCATGATAAATGATTTGATAATGATCATATGAAGGTTGAAATGTTTGGATTAATAAAACACGAGTTAAAAGAATATGTAGATGCATTTAGTTCATGTAAAATGATTTTGATATTATATGGGTGCATTAGATGCATTTACTTGAACATGCATGATGATTTGTGGTCATGAGATGATGATTTAAACATGATTTGATAAAAAATATTTTGATCAGATTACAAACACTAAAATATGATTATTTGAAGTGTTTAAATGATATATAAACTTGTGATAATGTTTACTTGCTTTGCATGTTGTACTAGGCGCATTAAAAGTTGTAAAATACATGAAATCGTATGATTTTTGTGACTTACACAAAAACTGTACTAATCTGATTATAACCATTATTTTAATCAGTGAATAACATGTATTGTGTTAAAATATCAAGTCTTTTCGAGTTGAGATGATTATAGTAACGTTTAACGCAAAACTATGCGTTAAAACGGTAAAAAATCGGCTTTTCGAGTGATTTTTTATAAAACTGATTTAGATCGGTAAGTAAACTGATATTTTTAGTTTAAAAATGATTATTTTAACTAATTTTAAGTTTACTTGGTGTTTGGTTGGTCATACGTGACTTTCGACGCCGGAAACCGTTACCGAATCGCTAAAATACGCATTTTTCAATGTACACTAATATAGGTAAAATTTTGGGTGAACCTTATGTGTTAAAATGTGTTATGTAATTTAAACATGAGAATGTGGAAATATGTTAAGTTTTAACATGATTTTAAATATTTGGATTATGCATGTATACTTGTGCGTTTTGTGCGGTAGAAACGGTAAAAATCGCGTTAAATGTGTAACTTGTTTGTCGAGCATGAAATTTGGTACATATGAGATATTTTATGTATATTCGCTTTAAAAATGACAAAATAGATAAGTTAACAAGATTTCGTGTGTTTCAATGATAATTTATATGAACGTTTATGTATATATATTACGACGCGAAAATTGTAGATATATTGCGTATAAACTAGAGAGTTAATGGATTTACACAATAATGGTCACCAATAAAATTGTTCAAGCCGCAAAATCATAAAAATATATATATGGACTCATATATATATTAATGTGCCAACATAATAAAAAATGATAACTTTTCGAGAAAATCTCAAAGTTATGTGACAATTCTAAGAAACAGAGAAACTTAGGATTTTTGTGATGTTTATATTGATTTAAAATCATTCCTATATATATATATATATATATATATATATATAATAGGACATCTAGAAATCAATCTATGGGATTGCGCTATTTAAAATACGCACCCAAAGGTGAGTGTCACTAAACCCCTCTTTTTACTGCTTTGTATATGTTTTGGGGGTAGAACACGCCAATAAAGAGTTTAAAAATGTTTTTGGATTAAATCATACCTTTTAATATAAATTATATATTTTCGTTGAAAATATATGGAGTTTGATAAATTATACGTTTCGAGATAAAACGTTTTTGATGAATATATGTTTGGGGGAAAACAACTGTATAGTTGGAATGAATATTGCTTGGTCTCAAGAGAGTAAGTAACAACATAGGCTTACATTTCGGTGGGGATTTCAGGGGATTCGTACAACATCGTGTATTAAATTGTCATATTAGTAGGATATATATATATATATTGTACGTGAGGCAGACATCATGTTGTTCTCAAAGAGGACCCTGCGCCCATGATGTCGTTTAATCATTTAAGTATTGCACGCGAGGAATTGTTGGTAGATCTATCGGGTTTCTAACTATCTTTCAACTCTTTTACACTCAATACACTCAAAACCGTTAGAATCGGACTTTGTTCTAGTCTCCTACTCATCCTTAGTGTTGTACTAGTCCAAGATCTAGATTCTACTCACGAGACCACCGATTTCGGGTTAAACAAGAACAACCGTCCTGAGCCGGTAACCGGCCGAACTAGGGTGATTCCTGGTCGGTCTGGTCACTTGGGTCAAAACGGAGTTCCGTTGGTTAACACGTCGTCACAACGTCTGGACAAAACAACAAACGACCAAAACAGCCAAGTGCGAGACGAAAGGAACAATCGGAACGGAATGCTGTCCGATCGGACTACCGTCCGAACGGACAGGTTATCCGAACGGATTGTCATCCGATCGGATCACACTTGGGACCCACACTTGAATAACATTATCTGAAGTTTGAGTATTGGACGAATTGCAATCCGATCAGACGACCATCTGACTGGATTACTCTTCGGATCATGAGATACTAAGACTTTAAAAGACTTAAACAATCTTCAACATGTTCAATAGCAAGGTTACCATCCAATCGGATGGGCATCCGATCGAATGACACCTCTGTTATGAACTTGCTATCACTAAGTAACCTCATCACTAAGTCGCCGTCCGACCAGATGACCATCCGAACGGATTGTCATCCGCACGACTAGTCATCCGATCGACCGACTTGAAAGATAGAGATACTTCAATGATTTCAAAATGCTACAAAGAAAACTTCAAAGGTCAAACCATCATACACAAACACATCCTTCTTATAGGAAGAAAAAATCCACTCGAATAATCATCCGACCGGATAACCTATCCGACCGGATGACCATCCAAACAGATTGTTATCCGCACGGATTGCTGTCCGCTCGGATTACCATCCGATCAAACTACAAACCGACTCACTCATACTTTGTATCGTTTTACGCATCACTTATCGTTATACAACCTAATCTATTCAGGCTAACCTTACTCGCTAAGCACTCCCTTCAATCCATCAACCGCTGTGAGTATACTCGATCCCTTTTTGCTTTAATCACTTTTGGGTGTTACGTACGTTACAACTATTCAAATCACATCGAACACACTACTCAATACTATTTGAATGCTAACCGTTAATGCATGTTATACGTGGCTTATGAATGCTTGTTTGTTATGTTTACACATGGAATGTTGTCTACCTGCCTTAACGACGATAGTACTATAGTTTGGACTCAGCACCCGTTCACACGGGGGTTGTTAAGGACAATTACTTGCATGGATTACGGTGGTAATCATGTATTGCGAACTGCCCCGGGCAGTCAACCCGCAGTCATTGGTATCGATGGATCTATGTCGATAACTAACGTGCTTCATTTCACTATGTGTAGGTGCTGGTTATGCGTAAACGAATTCGAACTCTATATGCTATTATCAAACTTGTGTGCTCACCTTTACATTATATGTATTGACTTTTATTTTAACGTATGTGACAGGTGCTTAGGACGCACACTTGGTAGGAATTTGAAGCTAGAATAAAGCTTTAGAGCCCAACAAATAGTTGTCTGTAGTGGTCAAACTAAGGGTCTCCAGAAGCAGATAAACAATTGCTATCTATTTAAATCTGAGTTGTCGAAACAGAATATTTGCCTGGATTTTTGTCTGTAATAATTATTTTGCTGTTTGAGATACGGTATGGGACGTATTATTTAGATTGAATAGTATTGATAATTGTTAGGGAAACTTATGGACAATATGTTTCGCTCAGTGCCATGCCCCGATGATTCCGCCATCGGTTGGGGTGTGACAGATTGGTATCAGAGCCATAACTATAGGGAATTAGGCAAGACTCGACCTAGTCCGGGTCGATGTCTTAGAAACCTAGTCTATAGTTAGGAACCAACAGACCGACTTGTGCATATCCGGTTGGGATTATGTACAAACTTATTTCCTCACTATTCTCGCTTATGCTACACTATCACTACACTCGAAATAACAGCTATAAATAAGCGATAGAGTCGAGATCAGGTGTGAAAACCGCAAACTCCCGACTAAATTGCTTGATCAACGCTGTTTTATCAACTTATCAATGATTTCTTCATTCCTTTTCAATAACGAACGTTTGTTCAACGGGGGAAATTATACCAAATCAGGAGTGAAATCCATATTTTGATGAATAATCTCCTCTATTTTATTAAAAACAGGGACGAAGTTGTTAAGCCAGGGGTGAAACCCTAACCTTGACGACTTGTTCCGCACATTTTACAAAACTCTCACCAAAGTCTCGACGGACTCCAACGACCTGAAGTCACATTATGACTAACGGAACGTGTGCCAAACGCCCAAGAATCGAGGCAAGGGCATAGTTCTGGAGGTCAAACGTGAACGACAAGTCCTTGCGAATAGTTGAATCGCTTTGGTTAGTCTAAGTCTACTAGCCGCAGAAAATCTATCTCTCGATTTTTTTACATATTTCAATTCTGAGCCGCAACTGCTGACTATGATGATCCGTCGATTTTATGTGTTTTATGTGCTTTTACCTGTTTATGTGTTTAGTTTTGGAAGAATTAATCACTTGTGCCTTCGCTTCGATCGACTCACACGACTTGCACTGCATTTCTATCTCAAAACGTTAACAAATCGCTGAATTATGGACGACTTTATGCTACGATGTGCGCTTATGCTACGCTATTCTCGAACAATCATAGACTTTGAATAATAGGTTTATGTTTTCTGACTGCCTCTAGTGACTAAATGCGTATGTGTTTTTGTGCTCTACGTGCTTAGGTGTTATGTGATTATGTGCTCTACGTGCTTATGTGATTTGTGCTCTATGTGTTAAGTGTTTACGTGAATATGTGTGTTCCTGAGCTTTAGTAAGTAGTAGACGTGTGAGGTGAGATTCGAATACAATGTGTTGAGTCCTGTGACGATGTCTGTTGCAGACTATGTCATCTGGATCCCGTCATACCCTACTTTCTCGTCAAGAAAAGAGAGACAGACGCCTTGCTGCCATCATCGCTAAGAGTGTGGCAAAGGCCGTAAGTGATGTTTATGAGAATGCCAGCAAATCGTCTGAGGAATCGAGAACCGAAGCCCATAAAGCTGCCGCAAGGCCCTTCAGTTTCAAGCAATTCAAGTCGTGTGGGCCAAAGGAATTCACTGGCGAGGGAGGTCCTACTGCACTATTCCACTGGTTTGACTCCATAGAGGTTACTCTGCGACAGAGCGGTTGCCCTGATGACCTCCGTACTCTGAATGCTACCGGCGTTTTCCAGTCCCGTGCACTAGACTGGTGGACGGCTGAGAGGAACAAGCGAGGGAACGATGCAGCCTACGATCTGTCATGGGACGAGCTCAAAGAAGTTATGCTAGAGGAATTCTGCCCTCCTCACGAACGTCAAAAGCTAGAAGATGAATTTTGGCACATACAGCAAAAGGATGGTGACAATGCTGGTCTCATAGCTCGTTTCAAACAGCTCAGCATTATCTGTCCCGACCAAGTCAAGACTCCAGACATGGCGATCAAGAAGTACATTCGGGCCCTGCCCGACTGCGTTGCTGATTTCGTGCAAGCGGCCAAGACTACGACGATTGAAGAAACTTATCTACTGGCCGCTGAGATCAACGACAAGCGGGTTAAGGCTGGGGTCTGGGAAAAGGCTTCAAAGCATCTGCATCAAGCTACCGCTACCGCACCAACTGCCGAACCCACCTCATCGAGCAACAAGAGGAAGAACAAGAGGAAGAACAGCTCCAACAACAAAAACTGTGTGATCACTGCTACCTCAGTTCAAGCTGTACCAGCTCAGCAACGCCAGGCGGCAGCGCCTGTGGCCAATGCACCCCTTGCTAAGCGTGCATACACTGGGCCACATCCGCTTTTCCCCACCTGTACCTACCATCACCCGACTGCCATCGCTTGCCGTTTCTGTGCCCGTTGCAATATGTACGGTCACTTCACGACCAACTGCCGTGCTCAACAAGCTCCTGCTCATCAAGCTCTACTCACTGCCCCTCAAGGCCAACAAGTTCCTCCGGCACCCGCGGTCAACGCCAGAGCCTGCTTCGCGTGTGGCGACCCGAACCATTTCGCCAACGTGTGCCCAAACAGGGTTGTGAAACAAGAGCCTCAGCAGCAGCAACAGCCTCAGCAACAGCAACACCAGTAGCAACAACAAGCAGCACGTGCCCGAACTTTCAACATCAACGTGCGCCAAGCCCAAGCTGACAACAACGTGATTAATGGTACGTTCCTTGTGAATGGTATTTATGCATCATGTTTGTTTGATACTGGAGCCGATAATTGCTTTGTGTCGTTCGAATTCGAGAAACTCCTTGGTCGTAAACGCTCCCAACTCTCCTCGACATTCGACGTAGAAGTCGCCACTGGAAGAACTGTCGCCGTTAATTCCGTTATTCGTGATTGTACTCTCGAACTCAACAATCACATCTTCCCAATCGACCTTATTCCGATGCAGCTCAGAAGTTTCAACGTCATAGTAGGCATGGACTTCCTACGCGAAAACCATGCTGAAGTTGTGTGTTACGATAAGATTATTCAATTCTCGCTCGCGAATGGCGATTTACTGTGTGTATACGGTGAAACTGCTTCGAAAAGTCTCAAACTCATGTCCTGCCTCCAAGCTAGCAAGTATCTCCGCAAGGAATACATAGCTTTCTTGGCTAACATTGTAGTAGCGGAGAAGGAAAAGAAAGAGAAGAAGGAAGTGAAAGACGTACCTGTGGTTCGTGAATTTCCTCATGTCTTCCCTGAGGATCTTCCCGGACTACCACCAAGTCGTGATATCGACTTTCGCATCGACCTCATTCCTGGAGCTAATCCTGTTGCCAAAGCTCCTTATCAACTCGCACCGTCCGAAATGCGTGAACTCTCAAACCAACTCCAGGAATTACTTGAAAAAGGCTTCATTCGCCCGAGCACCTCTCCATGGGGTGCTCCAGTCCTTTTCGTCAAAAAGAAGGATGGGACGTTCAGGATGTGCATCGACTATCGGGAATTGAATAAGTTAACTATCAAGAACCGCTACCCTCTACCCCGCATTGACGATTTGTTCGATCAGGTACAAGGTGCTACATGTTTCTCGAAGATCGATCTACGTTCAGGCTATCATCAACTGCGCATACAAGAGGAGGATATACCCAAAACCGCGTTTCGCACCCGATACGGCTATTACGAATTTGTTGTTATGCCTTTTGGTCTAACCAACGCACCCGCGGTCTTCATGGACCTTATGAATCGCGTGTGTAAACCATATCTCGACCGCTTCGTCATCGTATTTATCGACGATGTCTTGATCTATTCCAAATCGAAGGCCGAACACGCGCAACATCTACGTTTGGTTCTCGAGTTGCTCCAAGGGAATCAACTCTATGCCAAGTTCTCCAAGTGCGAATTTTGGCTGGGGGAAGTTCAATATCTGGGTCACATTGTCAATAGTCAGGGTATTCATGTCGATCCTGTGAAGATTGAAGCAGTTAAGAGCTGGATTACGCCTAAGAATCCGTCCGAAGTCCATTCTTTTCTCGGACTAGCAGGCTATTATCGACGATTTATCGAAGGATTCTCGAAGATTGCTGTGCCGCTTACCGCACTCACACATAAAGATCAACCTTTTGTTTGGGGAACTAAGCAAGAAACTGCCTTTCAAACCCTCAAGCATAAGCATTGCAATGCTCCTGTTCTCACTCTACCGGACGGAAACGACGATTTCATTGTCTACTGTGATGCTTCCAACCTTGGTCTCGGTTGTGTCCTCATGCAACGGAACAAGGTCATAGCTTACGCGTCTCGTCAGCTCAAAATCCACGAGAAGAACTATACAACCCATGATCTCGAGCTAGGCACGGTTATTTTTGCATTAAAGTTTTGGCGACACTACATATATGGTACCAAGTGTACGATCTTCACCGATCATAGGAGCCTACAACATATCTTTAATCAGAAGGAACTTAATATGCGTCAACGCCGATGGGTAGAACTTCTCAACGATTACGACTGTGAGATCCGTTATCACCCAGGCAAGGAGAATGTTGTTGCCGACGCACTCAGCAGACAGAGCTATTTGCTTAGCACCCGTAATGTTCAACCCCAACACGACCTCGAAACCCTCATCCGTGAAGCCCAGCATGCGTGTTTTAATGAACGCACGCTGAAGAGGGAACGAATCTACCACGATGTAGCCCAACTTGTGAACAAGTCAAATGGGATATTCCACTTTCTGGACCGAATTTGGATCCCTAAGCGGACCGATTTGCGACAGATTCTGATGGACGAAGCCCATAAATCCCGGTACTCTATTCATCCCGGTGCCGATAAAATGTACCAGGACCTTCGCTACAAGTACTGGTGGCCGGGCATGAAAAGGGATATTGCTCTTTACGTCGGAAAATGCCTAACTTGTGCTAGAGTCAAGGCTGAACATCAACAACCCTCTGGCTTACTCGAACAACCACCAATTCCACACACGTCATCAGGTCACGACAGCATATGGGTTGTCGTTGACCGTTTGACTAAATCAGCTCACTTTCTGCCGATACCAGAAGACTACAAGGTAGAACGATTATCCCGAATCTACACCGACGAGATCATTTGTAATCATGGGACACCTCGTGACATCATCTCTGATCGTGATGCTCGGTTTACTTCGTGACTGTGGGAAACGTTTCAACAGGCTCTTGGTACATCGCTTAACCTAAGTACCGCCTTCCACCCTCAAACCGACGGTTAGACTGAAAGAACGATTCGTATTCTTGAAGACATGCTCCGTGCGTGTGGTATAGATTTCAGTGGTAATTGGGATAAATACCTGCCGTTGGTCGAATTCTCATACAATAACAGTTATCATTCCAGCATACAGATGGCACCATTCGAGGCTTTATACGGAAGGAGATGTCGATCGCCTATTGTGTGGCACGAGATCGGTCACTCGCAACTAACCGGTCCCGAGCTACTACAAGAAACGACAGACAAAATTTTCCAAATCCGAGACAACCTGGTGAAAGTTCGGGATCGACAGAAAAGTTACGCCGATAAGAAACGCAAGCCCCTTGAATTTGACGTTGTTGACTACGTACTCCTGAAGGTATCACCTTGGAAGGGTGTGGTCCGATTCGGCAAGAAGGGAAAGCTCGCACCTCGATACGTTGGACCTTTTAAGATTCTGGAAAGAATCGAAAAAGTCACCTACAGACTCGAGCTACCGGAGGAACTGAGTAACGTCCACCCGACTTTCCACGTGTCAAACCTCCGAAAATGCCTGGTTGATCATGATCTAATTATACCTCTCGATGACCTCCAAATAAACGAGACACTGCACTTCGTGGAGAAGCCTGTCGAAATCATGGATCGCCAAACCAAGCAACTCCGCCGCTCGCGCATTCCTATTGTGAAAGTCCGATGGGAAGACAAACGAGGCGCAGAGTACACTTGGGAACTCGAAAGCGACATGAAGGCGAAGTACCCGCAACTGTTTGGGGAAAGTCTAGAGAAAGCAAGTGCTCCAAAATGATTCGCGGTGTGACTTACGGCTTAATTTCGGGACGAAATTCCCTCAACTAGGGGAGGCTGTAACACCCCGTGTTTTCATAAGTCAAAGTCAACGCCAAGGTCAAGTCAACGACCGTTTAATATAAATTTGAATTATAGTAATCTTTTTATCTTAATTGTATTATGTGGAGTGAGTGTTGTTAACTGCTAAAAATCGATATGTGTTAATCGCTATCTAATCGACTTACGACTGTGAACTATAGGAAGTAACAATGCGATAAAGTTAATTAATTGATAATCAAACTATGCTACTCGACATCGAATCGTGATACAAACCGCAACTCGACTTAATTTGGTTATTATGCGTGTGTGTGCCTTATGTGTTACTTGTGCATGTTATATATATATATATATATATATATGTTGTGGGAATCAATCGAACTCAGTCGAAACTCGAAACGCAATCAAACTCGAACTCGAATCGCAATCGAACCATGATAATTAGTGGAGAAGAGATTATGCGAGATATGAAGTAGTTGGGACTGAAAGTAATTTGACTAGGAAACCCTATTGTGACGAACCGCTCGCAATCGACATCGAAACGCTAAAAATCGTCGCGTCAAACACTCAACCCAGGTGCCATCCGATCGGATAGCCATCCGATCGGATAGCCGCCTTTCCATCAAGACAAGTGCCATCCGACCAGGATGTCATCCGATCGGATAGTCAATCCGGGCGGTATGTCATCCGATCGGATAACCCTTTCCTCTTTTAGAATCCTATAAATACCCCTGTCCTTGTCATTCTTTCCACTTTTGGAAATTCTCTGTCTGAACCACACGCTCTCCTCACCTTTTCTTCGATTTCTCTCAATCCAGGTAATATCTCGTCCTAAATCTTGTACGTTCTTGATCCACACGCACTCCTACACCTTTCTATCTTCCAAATCTTAACTTTTAACCGTGAAATCACTAGATCTCGGGTGTTCTAGTCATCATGTGTTCTTCAAGAACTTCATGTTTTGACTTCAATTCACCGAGAACAACCTAGATCTAACCGATTTCCATACAAACACACAAAGATCTTGTAAAGATCTCAACATAAGTGTAGTGAAAAAAGATCGAAGGATGGTTTCTAACTATCTTTCAACTCTTTTACACTCAATATACTCAAAACCGCTAGAATCGGACTTTGTTCTAGTCTCCTACTCATCCTTAGTGTTGTACTAGTCCAAGATCTAGATTCTACTCACGAGACCACCGATTTCGGGTTAAACAAGAACAACCGTCCTGAGCCGGTAACCAGCCGAACGAGGGTGATTCTTGGTCGGTCTGGTCACTTGGGTCAAAACGGAGTTCCGTTGGTTAACACGTCGTCACAACGTCTCGACAAAACAACAAACGACCAAAACAGCCAAGTGCGAGACGAACGAAACAATCGGAACGGAATGCTGTCCGATCGGACTACCGTCCGAATGGACAGGTTATCCGAACGGATTGTCATCCGATCGGATCACACTTGGGACCCACACTTGAATAACATTATCTGAAGTTTGAGTATTGGACGAATTGCAATCCGATCGGACGACCATCTGACTGGATTACTCTTCAGATCATGAGATACTAAGACTTTAAAAGACTTAAACAATCTTCAACATGTTCAATAGCAAGGTTTCCATCCGATCGAATGACACCTCTGTTATGAACTTGCTGTCACCAAGTAACCTCATCACTAAGTCGCCGTCCGACCAGATGACCATCCGAACGGATTATCATCCGCACGACTAGTCATCCGATCGACCGACTTGAAAGATAGAGATACTTCAATGATTTCAAAATGCTACAACGAAAACTTCAAAGGTCAAACCATCATACACAAACACATCCTTCTTATAGGAAGAAACAATCCACTCGAATAGTCATCCGACCGGATAACCTATCCGACCGGATGACCATCCGAACGGATTGTTATCCGCTCGGATTGCTGTCCGCTCGGATTACCATCCGATCGAACTACAAACCGACTCACTCATACTTTGTATCGTTTTACGCATCACTTATCGTTATACAACCTAATCTATTCAGGCTAACCTTACTCGCTAAGCGCTCCCTTCAATCCATCAACCACTGTGAGTATACTCGATCCCTTTTTGCTTTAATCACTTTTGGGTGTTACATACGTTACAACTATTCAAATCACATCGAACACACTACTCAATACTATTTGAACGCTAACCGTTAATGCATGTTATACGTGGCTTATGAATGCTTGTTTGTTATGTTTACACATGGAATGCTGTCTACCTGCCTTAACGACGATAGTACTATAGTTTGGACTCAGCACCCGTTCACACGGGGGTTGTTAAGGACAATTACTTGCATGGATTACGGTGGTAATCATGTATTGCGAACTGCCCCGGGCAGTCAACCCGCAGTCATTGGTATCGATGGATCTATGTCGATAACTAACGTGCTTCATTTCACTATGTGTACGTGCTGGTTATGCGTAAACGAATTCGAACTCTATATGCTATTATCAAACTTGTGTGCTCACCTTTACATTATATGTATTGACTTTTATTTTAACGTATGTGACAGGTGCTTAGGACGCACACTTGGTAGGAATTTGAAGCTAGAATAAAGCTTTAGAGCCCAACAAATAGTTGTCTGTAGTGGTCAAACTAAGGGTCTCTAGAAGCAGATAAACAATTGCTGTCTATTTAAATCTGAGTTGTCGAAACAAAATATTTGCCTGGATTTTTGTCTGTAACAATTATTTTGCTGTTTGAGATACGGTATGGGACGTATTATTTAGATTGAATAGTATTGATAATTGTTATGGAAACTTCTGGACAATCTGTTTCGCTCAGTGCCATGCCCCGATGATTCCGCCATCGGTTGGGGTGTGACATATCGGGTTGACAACCCCGTCGTGACCGGTCGCCCCGTGTCAAGTCAAACGATGAATTAATGTTATGTTTATTGTCTAGCTTTGATTATCTCTGCATGGTTAATATATAGTTCGTATCGTCTAGCTAACATACGAGTCTGAAAATTGACGCAATAATTTAATATGCAAAACCTGGGTCAGAATGATATTGTCGGATGGGTGAACGCCACGGAAGGACCCATGGATTGTATTAAGGAAGTAAAATGGACTTTCTAAAAATTATATGAATGTTTTAAAATAAACACATAATCAGAAAGTTTTCCTTTGAAATAATTTATTTGTATGTGAATATGTGAACTCACCTTCCTTTGTGTTGACACTTGATTTTAACGTTTTCTACAGGTACTTGAGTTCGGCTTCGGGAATTATGGCGTATCTTGTGTTTGTTGATGCATGTTTTGTCACTTAAATTGTTGGACTGATTTTTAAACTTTTTGGGACAAATGTAATGATGTGTGTAAAATGCAACATATAAATTACATCAAATGAGGCATAAAACTCACCCTTTTTTAGTACTAATGTTGGAAAAAGTGTGCTTTTGTCTTCCTTTTGTATTTTCAGGGTTAAATGAGCTTAAATGAATAAAAGAAGCAAAAAAACAGCCAAATCTAATAATAATACAAGAAAAGGAATAAACGTGGCATGCCCGACCCCTCGACAACATCTTCCCAGGCAAAAACAAGACATCAGAAGGCTGAACACGCCCCGTGCTCATTGAACACGGGGGCGTGCCCAAGTGTCTGCAGAAAAGACAAAGTTGTAGAAGCTTCTATTTCCCAACACGGGGGCGTGCCCAGCGGACACGGGGCCGTGGTCAACGCTAAGATTCGCAGAATCCAGGAAAATCTTGATAGTACAGATACGCTTCTACACACGGGGTCGTGGTCAACTAATGCACACAAACTGCATTTAATGAAGAAAGAGAAGATGGGTGGACACAGGGCCGTGCCCAGTGGGCACGGGGCTGTGTCCGGGCTTCTGTGCAGGCTATAAATAGGGGTGCTTGGTTCATTGCAAAGGCATCCCTTGACAAACCACCTCTCTCCTACTTCACCCACATTCCACCACCATCACAACACCCACATCCACCATCATCATCCATCATCCATCATAGAGTGTGTATAGTAGTCTCGGGATCCAAGATTGGTAGTAAGAATTCTTGACAATCAAAGGCCATGTTTGCCTAAGTCTCTTACATCACTTGGTGAAGACAAGCATTTAGTGTAATACTTTTGTTTTTTAATCTTTTCGCACTTTCTATTTGGTTTTGTATTAATGTCTTTAATAACTAGTTTCTTATGTTGAAGGTTAACTTCCTTATCATTTGTCTGTGGTGTCTTGGCGTTATTTTACTGTCTATATAAAATAAAAGATTTACCCCATTCATATCTCCACGGTCTATATGGAGATATGTTGGCTACCTGGTCGGGGGTTAAGGGAATGGTTTGGTAAGGTTCTTGACTTGTTCAGTGTATAGATCCTGCAAGGACCTGGGTCAAGCTTAGTAGGACCTCCTTCAATACCCACTGGTATTGGATGGCGGGGGTGCGAATTTCTTGATCCCCTCATATGTAAACTACTATTAATACATTAACCCGGCTACTTGGGATTGTATCCCTGCTAACTCAAACCACTTAGCCGAGGGTAACGTCACCTTCAAAAGAGGGGCCTACCACATTACGCATTAATAACTTAATTAATTATCTTCTAATATTCCAACCCTTTAGGATTGTATCCTTGCTGACTCAAACTACTGGGTTGAGGGTAACGTCACCTTCAAAAGAGGGGCCTACTACTATAACTAAGATAATCTCTTAAGAAGTGCAAAAGTGCGGAAAAGATCAAAGGTTACACTAAAGGCGAGTCGGATCCAAGTGATTCATCTTGTCTATCTGTTTTTATTTTTATTTTTATTTTCATCATTTTTAGTTAGTTTTTATTTTCTTGTTTAAAACCTTTTTCTAAAATTTTTTATTTGATTAGACGTTGAGGATAAACCGGTACTAAAAGCTCTTGTGTCCTTGGACGACCTCAGTATCTTACCAACGCTATACTACGCTCACGATTGGTGCACTTGCCCATATGTGTGTTTAGTGTTAGTAAAATATCGTGTTTTAGAAATTTAAAACTTGACTAAAGTGTTAAAAAGGGCTTAAAATATACTTAAATATATATCACACCTAACGCACATCATGTAATAAGATCCATGAGGATCAAAGACAACTTTATCTTGTCATGGTTATGTCGTGTTTTGGGATGTTAAGTTTAAAATCTATATTTTAAAATAAGTAATATCGTCCAACACTATAATGCATCAAACATCAAGAAAGAAATGGGCACCAGCTTCCGTCACCACTACGTTTTATATTCCGCTGCGACGTTTTTGGGGTGTGACACTACACCTAATTTTTCATAACATTATGTGCATGCTTTCACTAGAGTCAATTCATTCATGAACACATGTCAACCAAGATCATCACTCTTGACTAATTTATATAATATAATTTTGGGTTCTTCATTCTATGATAAAACCCATTTCATAATACACTTGAATGATTATATAAACAAGTTATGGAGCAAAATTTCAAACAATTATCAATTAAGACTATCATAGTTGCTCCTACATACATCAAATTACATATTAAAGATGAACACCCTGTAAGACCTAATTTCATGAATTCCTCCTAATATATAATTTCATAAATCATGAAATTGAAACATACCTTGTAGTAGGATGAAGTATTACTTATCAAGACTTCAAACATGCACTATAATCACTTCGTTTTTAGTTTGAATTGAATAATTTGAGAAGATTTTCAAGAACAACGGTTCATCCCTTGTTTCTATCTCTCTGTACGCGCACACACACCTACATGTGTGTGTTTTATGTGTTACCTTTTCTTTTAATAAAAACTAGTTTTCCAATTGTTCTGTTTTAGCCCCTCATGTAAGGTTTTGTTATAAAAGGGCCACCATTCATTGATTCAATACTTAACAACATATTATCAAGTAGGTTAATTATTCCTAGTTATTATTGTACAAAGTTAAAGATGTTAGAAATTATAAGTGACCATATACGTCTATATATATATATACACATATGTACATACACACACATATATATATTCAATATTTTTGGGGTGTTACAATACAATTAATGCATCGTGTCTCATATATAATTTCAAAAACTGTTGAGCTATATTAATAAATGTTGGGCTATATTGATTAACATATTGTTATGAATGCAGACATTCAGGCCCATAGGCCAAGCTTGACCTAATGTTAATGGGCTTTAGGGTTGTTGTTATATTGATCTATATATATGATATATGTACACTCAATGAATAAGAATTCCCTCATTTTCTATACTTCTCATTGACTCTATATTCTCTAGAGTATCCTTTACATATTAGATGTTGCTATTAGGACATTGTTTTACAACACGTTATCAGCACGAAAGTGCTCGAATCATCATTGGTTTTAATCGTTGATTAAAGTCTCGGTTGACCCATGTCGTTGATGATGTTTTGTTGATAAAAGTTTTGGTGGCCTGAGGTGTTTCCAACGAAGATTGGATTTCGTAGACATGGCGATTGAAAAGTGATGGAGATACTATTTCCTTTAGTTATTTCAAGGTAAGTTTTTTTTTCCCACCATACATGTTTATCTACATAAGGTACTACTCTTATACCTATATTGTTTCTTGTTGAATATGCTTTATCTTTTCAACTTGATTTTACCATGATGAGAATAATCGTTAACCAGAATGAGATTTTTGAAAGTCGGTTGAACAGGGGATGTTCAAATCCCACTCATAATTTTCATTTTCATTTTCAATTACCTTTTCTAGACTAAATGATCATCACGGTATTGAAAAAAATAGGAAATATAAGTTTAATATATACATGGACACTTGTTAAAGAAACCCGATGAGAAAATATTGGTTATTAATTTATTAAGTCTAATCTTATCTATTTGCTAGGTATATTGCAAGCTTATTCCTTGGTTTAGAAATTGATATATAGTTTGATAAATTCTTTTTATGCATGTTTAATAGATAAACCTGAAAAGAAAAGTTTTATTATGATAGCCATGATCTTGCATTTACTTGTTGATTATATTATTTGTATATATTTTAAAGTTATATATATTATTTAGTTTTAATTAAGAGCATTGCCCGGGTCCTTCGCATTTTCTATTTATGCTTGGGTCTCCGGATAAATCTCCATAAATCTAATATTTATGGTGTTTGTACGGATGACTTGGAGGTGGACAATATGATGGAAGTCTTAGGTTGTAAGCGTGGAGATTTTCCCTTCACTTACCTTGGAATCAAAGTCGGGGCTAAGATGACGCGTATTATTAATTGGGAGCCGGTTGTTGATGTCATCAAAGGGCGTTTAGCTTCTTGGAAAGCTAAACATTTATCGATAGGGGGTCGTTTAATTCTTATCAAATCGGTTCTTGAAAGCCTTCCCGTGTATTATTTCTCCTTGTATAAGGCCCCTAAAGCCGTGATTGACTCTATTGAGATGTGTATGAGGCGATTCCTTTGGGCCGGTTCTTATGTTGAGAAGAAAATCTCTTGGGTTGCTTGGGATATTGTCACGTTACCAAAAAAACAAGGAGGTTTGGGTATTTCTAAGTTACAAGAGGTGAACGATGCCTTATTGTTAAAATGGACTTGGAGATTCAAAACCGAATATAGTTGCTTGTGGAAGAAGGTTATTATGGGGTGTCATGGTTCGAGTAGACCTGGGGCTATGTTACCTTGTAATGCGACGTCGAGTGGTTGTTGGAAATATATAGTTAAAGTGGGCGGTATCAAAGTTGCTAATGGTATGCCCCTTAACTCTTTTTTTGTTGGAAACCTTGGAGATGGTCGCTCGATTTATTTTTGGGGAGATGTTTGGTTGCGGGATGCTCCGCTTCGTATTATATACCCTAATCTCTTTAGACTTGAAAAGGATAAATGGATTAAGGTTGCGGATCAGATGCATTGTGTGGACGGCTTCAAGACTATGACTTGGGACTGGAAATCAACGCCTTCCTCTCATGAGGAGGTTTCAGAATTGTTCCAACTTCTTAATGATTTTCATAATCTAGAGTGGCAAGGTGGAGTTGATAATTGGAAATGGAAGGATACGAAGGATGGGCTGTTCAAGGTTTCTTCGGCTAAAAGATTGCTGTCAAATGACACTTCGGGTACTTGCAGGTCGATGGTTAAATGGAAGGGATGGACGCCACTCAAGTGCAAAATTTTGGTTTGGAGAGCTTTGCTTAATCGGATTCCTACCGTTGTAGAGCTTATCAAACGTGGAGTCAATATTCTCGATACCGCTTGTTCGTTGTGTCATAGTGACTTGGAGACAGCCTTGCACCTTTTCACAGGGTGTATTTTCTCCCACGAGGTCTGCTTTCGAATCGAACTGTGGTGCCGCTTGAATCATACCTTTATTTTTGATGTTACGGATCTTATTCGTGTGCCGGAATCGACGTCTATGTCCAAAGATAATAAGCACATCTTAAGGGGTATAGTCTACACTTTTATGTGGGTTTTGTGGATTGAGCGCAATGACCGGATTTTCAACGACAAGAAGCGGAGTCCTATTCAGATTGTGGAGAATATTAAATCTACGGCTTATTTTTGGTTACGAAATAGGACTAGATGGAAAGATATAGATTGGAAAACTTGGTGTATTTGCCCTTTGGGTTGATGTATTTTTGTTTGTTCTCTCGTAAGTCCTTGCTTTGAGGACTTTGCGAGTTGTGTTTTATGAAGTTTTCCTTTCAAAAAAAAAAAAATTAATATAGCATAAATTCAATTAAAGTTCTAATATATAACTTATGAGTGTGAATTGAATATTATTAATTATAAAATTAATTCCGATTTCCTCATCATTAATTCATGTTGATGTATATTTACCTATTTTTTCCCAAATTCACGAAATGAGTAAATAGTAATTAAATAGCCTTTTATTGTTGTTCTAATAAATTGTTTTTATTATATTTTATGGTTAGTAATTAAATAGCCTTTTATTGTTATTAATATTAATGATCTTTAATATCCATTTAGTTACAATCTTAAATGATATGGAGTTATGAACATGAATAGTCACAATATTCATAAAACTAAATGATATGGAGTTAGGAACATGGATAGTCACAATAATACTATTTTTTAATGAAAATTAGGTGATTTACAATTTAATTTAAGAGATTATGATTTTAAAATTGCAGTACGAAATTATAGACATGTTATATCTCTTACTTGTTGGCTTTATAGTTTATACTGTTTAGATAATATGTTTATGTATGCATTGATCATATTTCATAATAACGTTTGATGGAGATGATTTTGTAGTATACAATAGTTAACAGATTATTATGTTGGATCGGTTCCGTGACCCTAAACAGTCAGTAAAGGCAGTTCATCATCATTTACTAAGGCGGAATCAAAGTAAACAACGTCACACAGCTTGTTTCCTTTTCAATTCTTTTCTATTACTAATTTCTGAGTCTTTACAATGATTTCTGATGAAAATCCGGCAGCACCTCGACTCACACACTATGACCTCAGTCCTGTCCGCTTCAAATGACACGACACACCACCTATTTATAGGCTATGCCATTTCGCTTGAGATAACATGGATTGCTTTCAAGCGAACTCACATGAGATGGTTTCGCTTGAACATGGCATGTTGTCATTTCAAGCGAACTGCCATATTAACACATGTAAACCCTAAATTCTAACCCTATTGTGTGTTCGTTCATCCTATCTAGACATAAGACTCTATTAAGACGAAGTTAACAAACAGTAAATGCACCAACATTTTATACTATGAAAAAGTCTGTTTGGTATTTAATATGTTCATGTACATTCACTTCTGATGTGTAATACTTGTATTTGACATATAAATTTTAATGTGATTGTTCGTAACAATTTAACTAGAAATACAATACGATAAGTGTAATGTTTATAGTGTTCTTATTTGATATATAAGAATAAGAAATTTGATGTTTTATATGACATTACATGACATGTTATCATATAATTTTTAATCTGTTTGATGACAAATTATAGCTATATTTTAGTAGTAAAAAAAAATCATATATTGATTTACTCATCTTTCTTTATAAATGTTATCTTACTATTAATTAAGATGTATGATTTTGTTGTGGCTTTCATCATATATCAACTTTGTCCTTTATAGAACACCACTAATTTGAAAGCTAACGCACACGATGTCAATAAAATAGAGCATAACATATAATAATAGGCTTATCACTATTTCAATTTATTGCGTCTTTTATATGTTTTAATTTATTTAGATGATATGTTAAATAAAAAAACTATATATTTCTTACAAGTGATGAAAAAAAATATATTATTTCATAAGGTTGTGTCATAAGTCATTTCTTATAGTGACATAATATAAAGTGATGCATTGTATAATCATCACCTTTACATATTATCATAAACCTTTTTAATAGTGTTCTTGATATATTTTAATATTCAATCATGACAGTAAGGAAAATTAATTATATGTATTTTATTATATTGTATTTGATGAGAAGACATCTTATATCAATTATATATTGTACAATTTGACTTTGTACATTAATATGCCATTGTTTATGTATATAAACAGTCTTCAATGAAGCAGCTAAATTAAAGTTGTGTATATGATCATACGTTATAAACATGATTGAATAGTGATCAAGATTTATTTATAATATGACATTCGAAGTTTCAAACTCACTAAAGCTTATTGTAAATTTATTGATGCTTGTAAGATTTTGGACTAATAAATCTTAATGATTCGGTCATATAATTGATGTTATGTGGTGAAAAGATTAGTTATACATGTGAAATAAAACAATTTCCACTTGTCAAACCTCAAATGCGCTCTTGATATATAAGGTTTGAAACATTCACCATGAAAGTTGTCTGACTCTATTCCATTCCTTGAAGAGAATGTGACGAGAAAAATATATATCATAATCCATTGAGCAAAACAATTTCCATTGTCCAATATCATTAATTGTTAAAGAATATATATAAAGTTTGAAACAACAAGCATGAAAGTTCTGTGGTTCTAATCCATTCCCAAATATGAATGTGATGATGATCAATTCAAAGGTTATGATCATATACATAACTAAGAAAATTGTAATGATGCCACCATGAATGTTGTATGGGAGTATAACAAATATGGCCGGAAGACTATATTAGAAGTTACCAGAAATGATACTAATTTTCCACAATATTCCATTAAATCAAATATGGTGAGTAACCAGAAGTTACTAGAATATTTATACGTTCACCACATGGCATGACCAAATAGGTCATCAAGATAGCATCATGATATGCTAAACAATCAAACATGCTAACCGGCACCTTAGCACCTCTAAGTAATATAAAAACATTGCTCCCAAAATGCCGTATCATATGTCTAGTTAGTTTTTTTTTTGTGGCAAATAAATTTTTATGTCCTTCCAAACAATAAACTCCTACAAACAATCCCTCTTATATGGGACCATTGAAATGTACAGCTGTGTGGATTGTGGCATTCATACATGGTTACATGTAAGTTTTTAGCTACCCGTATGTAGCATATGCCCAACACTATGGAACGTTGTTTTTTTGACATGGTTTAACACTGTTCTTTGACAACCCAATTGTAGGGACCATTGTTGGGCACAATGTGAAATATAGTGAGAGGCATACGTAGTCGAGACATAATTCGTCGATTGATTATATCAATTCAAAACCAACTGCTTATCACAACCCCATTACAACTGGTCTCCTGAAGAGAGCCAAGTTTCCATTTTTTTTATATATTTTGTTGTGGAGCCTATGTACCAATAGCACCACCACAACATATAAAATGGATTATCTTAGTTATTGTAGTAGGGCCCCTCTTCTGAAGGTGACGTTACCCTCAACCCAGTAGTTTGAGTCAGCAAGGATACAACCCTAAAGGGTTGGATTATTGAAAGATAATTAATTAAGTTATTAATGCATATTGTGGTAGGCCCCTCTTCTGGAGGTGACGTTACCCTCGGCTAAGTAGTCTGAGTCAGCAGGGATACAGTCCTAAGTAGCCGGGTTAAAGTATTAATAGTAGTTTACATATGAGGGGGTCACGGAGTTCGGACCCCCGCCATCCAATACCAGTGGGTATTGAAGGAGGTCCAACTAAAGTTGACCCAGGTCCTTGCAGGATCTATACACTGAACAAGGCAAGAGTCTTACCAAATCGTTCCCTTAACCCCCGATCTGGTAGCCAACATACCTCCATAAAGACCGTGGAGATATGAATGGTGAAAATGTTTTATTTTATATAGATAGTAAAATAATGCCAAGACACCACGGACAAACGATAAGGAAGACTCACCTTCAACATAAGAAACTAGTTATTAAAGTCATTAATACATAACCAAATAAAAAGTGCGAAAAGATTAAAAATAAAAAGTATTACACTAGACACTTGTCTTCACCAAGTGATATAAGAGACTTAGGCAAACATGGCCTTTGATTATCAAGAACTCTTACGATCAATCTTGGATCTCGAGACTACTACACACACTCTATGATGGATGATGGTGGTGGATGATGGTGGTGGTGGTGGTGGAGTGTGGGTGAAGTGTGAGAGAGGTGGTTTGCCAAGGGATGGTTTGCAAATGAGCCAAGCACCCCTATTTATAGCCTGCACTGAAGCCCGGACACGGCCCCGTGTCTATTGGGCACGGCCCCGTGTCCACCCATCTTCTCTTTCTTCATTAATTGCAGTTTGTCTGCATTAGTTGACCACGCCCCCGTGTCCACTGGGCACGACTCCGTGTGCAGAAGTGTATCTGTACTATCAAGATTTCCCTAGATTCTGTGAATCTTAGAGTTGACCATGGCCTCGTGTCCGCTGGGCACGCCCCCGTGGTGGGTGATAGAAGCTTCTACAGCTTTGTCTTTTCTGCAGACACTTGGGCACGCCCCCGTGCTCATTTAGCACGGGGCGTGTTTAGCCTTATGTTCTCTTGTTTTGCATGGGAAGATGCTGTCGGGTGGTCGGGCATGCTACATTTATTCCTTTTCTTGTATTTGTGTTAGATTTAGCTTCCTTTTTGCTTCTTTTGTTCATTTGAGCTCATTTAATCCTGAAAATACAAAAGGAAGACAAAAACACACTTTTTCCAACATTAGTACTAAAAAAGGGTTAGTTTTATGCCATATTTGATGTAATTTATATGTTGCATTTTGCACACATCAAATACCCCCACACTTGAATCTTTGCTTGTCCTCAAGCAAAACTTCTTATAATGTGGGTTTACACTCCCAAATGGAATGGGTAGAAGAGAAGGTTTTGGGCTTGTCATAGAGTGTCGGGATTTCCAAGATTCTTTATTAAGTTTTATTTTTATTTATTTACAATCTTATTCGTCATGATTTATTTAAAACATTACATAAGATAAATTACTTATTAGGGCATAACATGCCTCTTTAAAATTCCATTTATATACAAGTTCACATACCTCACGGGGGATCACTCAACACTCGGCCAAAGGTGTATTTTTGTGAAAACTCTCGAGAGCGGCATGAAACTTACTTCTACCATAAGCTTTCCAAGCAATCAATCCTGCTCCTTTTTAACTATACACCTTTGTAAAATCAAGAGGACTCTGGGGGAAGGGTTAGGTTTGGGTTAAAGGTAGGTGCTTGGGTTAGTGGTTAGTAGAAAAGGGCGAAAGGCGTAAAAAGCGTCGGTTTTCGCAAAACATTTTTGTGACTTTTTATTCCAATGAAGCTTTATTCAAACAAGCCTTCTTTTGATGAGCTTTGTTTGTTTATTGCTAACTTCATTTTTTTTTCAACGATAAGGAAGTCACACGAAAACCGAGCTTTGTTACAAAAATAAAGGGTTAAAATGAAAAAGGGGTTTTGGTGGGTAAAAGGGTGTTTGTTTTGGGTTAAGAAATGAAAAGGTTTAGGCTCAAAGGGGTTAACTAGGGGGATTTTGGGTAGGTGGTTTAAAAAAAAATAATGGTGTTGAAATAAAAAGGGTTAGTCCTAATGCCTCCATCATTTACTTACTCGGGTTTAAGTTGGTAAGGACCGGGAATGTATCGTCGTGGCAAGTTCTAGAGTCGTAAGAAACCAAGCGGCTATTCACACAAGAAACAAAAAATGAGCATTTAGTTTAAAGATGTGTATTTGTATGCTCAATAAAGGCTCAAAACTCACTTTTTGTGGGAATGGGTTTTTATGTGATCAAGTATATATAATCAAATTTTAACTAGATTTATCATGCCGTTTCATAATTTTCTTATGTTGGTTCTTTTTATCACGACGCTATCAGTTGTAAATTTGTAAAAATATAACTTTTTTAGAATTTGAAATTCAAAATTAAACCTAGACAAGTAAAAAAAATGAAAAATTTTTGAAAAAATTTGGGGTGTTTAGCGGTTCCAATAGAGTTTTGTGTAAGGCTTGTAATTAGGACTTGCAAAATTCAAGGTTTTAGCATCCCCCCACACTTAAATTACACATTGTCCTCAATGTGTCCCAAAAATAAGTTTTTAGGTTGATTGAATGTGTAAAAAGTTGTGAAAAAGCAAAAATTTATGTTACTGGGCGTCTGGACACGGTCCCGTGGTGTCCGGGCACGGCCCCGTGTTCAGATTGCCAGTAGCAGAAACTGAAAAATTTAAGAAAAATCTAAAAAAATAGAAAAATAAGAAAAAATGATTAGGCCGTTGATTCCTAACTTTCTTAAAATCCTTGTGTCCTCGGCAACGGCGCCAAAAACTTGATATGCGTTTGGTGTTATAGATTTTTTTTGTATATTTTAAGCCCTTTAACACTTTTTAGTCAAGTTTTAAATTTATAAAACACGATATTTACTAACACTAAACACACATATGGGCAAGTGCACCCATCGTGAGCGTAGTATAGTGTTGGTAAGATACCGAGGTCGTCCAAGGACACAAGAGCTTTTAATACCGGTTTATCCTCAACGTCTAATCAAATCAAAAGTTTGGAAAAAGGTTTTAAACTAGAAAAGTAAAACTAACTAAATTGCTAAAAAATAAAATAAAATAAAAACAGATAGACAAGATGAATCACTTGGATCCGACTCGTGTTTAGTGTAACATTTGATTATTTCCGCACTTTTGCACTTTTTAAGAGATTATCTTAGTTATTGTAGTAGGCCCCTCTTCTGAAGGTGACGTTACCCTCAACCCAGTAGTTTGAGTCAGCAAGGATACAATCCTAAGGGGTTGGATTATTGAAAGATAATTAATTAAGTTATTAATGCATATTGTGGTAGGCCCCTCTTCTGGAGGTGACGTTACCCTTGGCTAAGTAGTCTGAGTCAGCAGGGATACAGTCCTAAATAGCCGGGTTAAAGTATTAATAGTAGTTTACATATGAGGGGGTCAAGGAGTTCGGACCCCTGCCATCCAATACCAGTGGGTATTGAAGGAGGTCCTACTAAAGTTGACCCAGGTCCTTGCAGGATCTATACACTGAGCAAGGCAAGTCTCTTACCAAACCTTTCCCTTAACCTCCGACCAGGTAGGCAACATACCTCCATAAAGATCGTGGAGATATGATTGGTGAAAATCTTTTATTTTATATAGACAGTAAAATAATGCCAAGACACCACAGACAAACGATAAGGAAGACTCACCTTCAACATAAGAAACTAGTTATTAAAGTCATTAATACATAACCAAATAAAAAGTGCGAAAAGATTAAAAATAAAAAGTATTACACTAGACACTTGTCTTCACCAAGTGATGTAAGAGACTTAGGCAAACATGGCCTTTGATTGTCAAGAACTCTTACGATCAATCTTAGATCCCGAGACTAGTAAACACACTCTATGATGGATGATGGATGATGGCGGTGGATGATGGTGTGTGGTGGTGGTGGAGTGTGGGTGAAGTGTGAGAGAGCTGGTTTGCCAAGGGATGGTTTGCAAATGAGCCAAGCACCCCTATTTATAGCCTGAATAGAAACTCGGACACGGCCCCGTGTCCATTGGGCACGGCCCCGTGTCCACCCATCTTCTCTTTCTTCATTAATTGCAGTTTGTCTGCATTAGTTGACCATGCCCCCGTGTCCGCTGGGCACGACCCCGTGTGTAGAAGCGTATCTGTACTATCAAGATTTCCCTAGATTCTGCGAATCTTAGAGTTGACCACGGCCCCGTGTCCGCTGGGCACGCCCTCGTGGTGGGTGATAGAAGCTTCTACAGCTTTGTCTTTTCTGCAGACACTTGGGCAAGCCCCCGTGCTCATTGAGCACGGGGTGTGTTCAGCCTTCTGTTTTCTTGTTTTGCTTGGGAAGATGCTGTCGGGGGGTCGGGCATGCTACGTTTATTCCTTTTCTTGTATTTATGTTAGATTTAGCTGCCTTTTTGCTTCTTTTGTTCATTTGAGCTCATTTAATCCTGGAAATATAAAAGGAAGACAAAAACACACTATTTCCAACATTAGTACTCAAAAAGGGTTAGTTTTATGCCATATTTGATGTAATTTATATGTTGCATTTTGCTCACATCATGCATCATATTATATATCGACCCCTGAAGTGGTCAATGCAAATCTGAAGTCCAAAAGAAAGAGCGTGTATTTGCAAATAATAAAAAATGAAATACAAGATGCATTCACTAACACAAATAAGGTGACAAAGTCATATATACCAGCTTAAACTTATCTGCTCGATTGGAAGTACTCACAAAATGATTATCATAAATTGTGAGAGATAAATCGGTTCCAAAAAGATAAAACCCACAAACACAAAAAGAGCAGAGTAACGCAGTTGGTGTAACCCCAAAAGAGGTGGCACATAAAACACCATAAGTGGTTGCATACAAAACCCCAGAAGTGGTTGCATACTAAACCTTAAAGAAGATTGTTGTCAAAACCCCAAAAGAGGCTAATGGAGTTCTAAAAGAAACTCTAGTACCAAACAAATATCAGATCACGATGAATTATGTACAAAATAAGTTTAATATGGAACCGTAATGAAACACGTGTAAAATGATATATTTGATTATGCTATAGCAATAGATGTAATCGATGAAAAAAAGGATTACGTATATAGAAAGTGTGCAAGAGTGTACGCACACAAATAGCCAAAATGGCTACATGACTTAAGGTTGAACTAAAGTTGCTCGACAAACTAAACGTTTTCGAACCAGCAGTTCGAACACCCATAGACGTCAAACCAGTAGGTTATAAATGAGCATCTTTAAATAAAAGGAAACTTAAATAATGAGTTTTTGCGATGTAAGGCACGCGTTTTAACATAAAGATTTTCCCAAATCCCAGCAGTTGATTACGAGGAAACGTACACCCCTGTAGTGGATGCGATAATCTTTAGATGTTTAAGCGGCCTCGCAATCTCAGAATGAATTCAGATAAAACAACTTATGGATGTCATCACCGTATACATGTATGAGACAATTGCAAATGACATCTGTATGAAAACCCCCTGAAGGATTAAAAATGCTCAAAGCATTATGAAACAATAACCCCATAGGTGTTATATATATGAATCTTAAAGGAAACTACTCGTATGTGGTACAGTCGACTATACTCTGAAAAGAGAGGTATAATTTTGATAAAAGGAGCTACATCTATTTAACAAGATTTCACTCTTACAGTGATAATGTAAACATCGTTGAGAGGGAACTCTCAAACTAAAGAGGAAAATTTTGAATGACCTTTACAAAGTGTAGTTATTTTCGACTTGTAGTTCAAGTATATATGTACTATTTTTGCTCATCAATCTGACTACATCTAGAAGATGTTATATAGAAAAAGCTCATTCGTTGAGTACATGAACGATTGTCTGATCGCTTGACATAGAAAAAATATTCTTATCAACCCCAAGAAAGGGATGTTGAACTACTTAGTCAAGAAGTTCCATACTTAATTGCGATCAGAGCATTGACGTATCTTGCAAACAAGACGACATATGATATTACATTCTTGCTAGATGTATTGGTAAGATTACAGTTCTAATCTCAAATGTTGCACTCTTTTTCCCTTCACTAAGTTTTTCCCATTGGGTTTTCTTGGTAAGGTTTTTAATGAGACAACATAACTGATCCAGTAGTATCAGTTTGTCTTATAGGCCCCGAAGTACTAATTTAACATCATCATAAATCATGTTGTTAATTATGTATAATGCGTAGTGCACTCTTTTCCCTTAGCTACGGTTTTGTCCCATTGGGTTTTCCTGGCATGGTTTTTAACGAGGCAAAATTATAAAGCACATTAAATAATTATTTGACATATTTACAAACTCGAGACATGGGATAGTTCCACAAGAACAATATGGCGTCATGGGTTATGATTGATATATATTAGACTCGCATAGAGTTCGATCTCAATCTAGATACAAGTTATGAAGGTCGAAGATTTCAGCATATTTAAGAAGTATGTAGATTAGAGTTGATCAAGAGAAGCTCAAGCCATACTGTATGAAGACAATGTAGACAACAACACTCAAATCAAAGAAGACTACGCCAAATATCAAGTCAAGAAATTGTCACAGAAGATTGGATTCAATATCATCAAGATATACAAGTAAAATTAAGGGGGATAAATGTACCCATAATATACACAGTGTATGTACTCTTTTTCCTTGATTAAGTTTTGTCCCACTGGGTTTTTCTTAGTAAGGTTTTAATGAGGCAATATAACTGGTCCTGTAGTATCAGTTAACATCGGTCCTGAAGAATCGTGTAAACATTATCTAGTAGTATAATGTTAACAGTGTATGTGTATTTCTAAATGTCTTAGGGGGAGTGTTATGAATGCAGACATTCAGGCCCATAGGCCAAGCCTGACCTAATGTTAATGGGCTTTAGGGTTGTTGTATTGATCTATATATATGATATGTGTACATTCAATGAATAAGAATTCCCTCATTTTCTATACTTCTCATTGTCTCTATATTCTCTAGAGTATCCTTTACATATTAGATGTTGCTATTAGGCCATTGTTTTACAACACATATAAGTTTTTAAATAAGAAAATTAATTTGTTATGTAATATGGTTTAAATATGGAATATATTTAAATTCATACTTGTGTTTATATTTGATATTTTTATAGTACCTTAAAGTTTGTTTCAAACATATCATGTTGTCTATCATAATTTTTAAAAATTCATAAATTCTGCATTGTTTTGGTAATTTAATTCAAAAATATCATTATCATTATAAATATAATACACATAATTTCATAAAATAAAGATATGCATAAAGTTTGATTAAAAAATATCATTATCATTATCATTATAAATTATAAATATCTATGAAGTAAAAGCTGATTTTGTTAAAATGTTTACCATATCTAATATGATAAAAAGATATTAATCAACTTAAAGATATACATGAAATAAGGGAGGATATTGACGTAATGATTGTAAAATATGCAATGTTGGGATTCTATTATATTAACCTGATTTAAAAAATAATAAATATTGAATTTTGGTTAAAAAAAAAATTAAGGGATGATATGGTGTTGACAAGTGGCATAAGATTGGGTTAGTTATAAAGAGGTAGGTTCAAATCAGAAGTTTGTTTTGCTTAAGAAGGATGAGAAATAGTTTTTTCTATTGTAACTTGCTCGCTCTAACGAACAGTGATTGAATTCATTCTAGCGAGTTGAAACCAACTCGGTGAACTCTACCATCTTAGCTTTTTGGGTTTAGCTTTAGAATTTAATTTTATGTTTTACGGGCTTAGCTTTTAGGGTTTAGCTTTATACTTTTGGCCTTATGGTTAGCTTTGGGGTTTAGGTTTTTGGGTTCGACAAGTCGGTTCGAACGCAATAATTAGGCCAGTTGACCCACAATACATGTATGCAATCGCGTACGGCCCATACTCCTAACCTTGGCATGGCCTTGTTTCCGATTTCATTACTATGATTTCTTTTCCATTCTGATCTCGTCTATTGCACACCTAGGGACAATCTTCTAGCAATACACCACAAAATAAAGGATGTGGAAGGAAAAGAAAAACTGACACAGGTTCTCCTACTCTCATAGCTAAGCGCCATCACATTACAAAATCTGAAAATGCTCTCTCATCCCTAGAACCAATTATGATGGAGATCAAGAAGATCAAAACTAACATGGCAGATGATTTTCAGTGATTGATTAGGAATTTCCTAGACACTGAGAAGAATATACAGGAAGGAATATCGTAGGGAATTTACGGTGCTTGATGTGTGCAAAATGTAACATATAAATTACATCAAATGAGGCATAAAACTAACCCTTTTTTAGTACTAATGTTGGAAAAAGTGTGTTTTTGTCTTCCTTTTGAATTTACAGGGCCAAATGAGCTTAAAGGAGCAAAAGGAACAAATATACAGCAAAAACCAACATTAATACAAAGAAAAGGAATAAACGTGACATGCCTGACCCCTCGGCAGCATCCCAAAAGCAAAAACAAAGAAACAGAAGACTGACCACGGGGCCGTGCCCACTGGATACGGGGGCATGGTCAGCCACCTGCAGAAAAGACAAAGCTGTGGAAGCTTCTACGCCCACCACGGGGGCGTGCCCAGCTGAGCATGGGGCGTTGTCAACGCTAAAATATGCAGAATCTAGCAAAATCTTGGTAGTACAGATACGCTTCTGCCCACGGGGCCGTGTCCGCGGAACACGGGCCGTGTGGAGCCCTATGCTGACAAAAGCATTTAATGAAGGAAGAGAAAATGATGGCCACGGGGCGTGTCCACTGGACACGGGGCTGTGGCCGAGTTTCTCTTCAGGCTATAAATAGGGGTGCTTGGCTCACTTCAAAGGCATCCCTTGGTAAACCACTACTCTCTCAGTTTTCCACCACTCCACCACCACTACACCACTAACACCCACCACCATCATCCATCATCCACCTTTAGAGTGTGTAGTAGTCTCGGGATCCAAGATTGATAGTTAGAGTTCTTGCCAATCAAAGGCCATGTTTGGCTAAGCCTCTTACATCACTTGGTGAAGACAAGTCTTTTATGTATTACTTTTGATTTTTAATCTTTCGGCACTTTTTATTTGGTTTTGTATTAATGACTTTAATAACTAGTTTCTTATGTTGAAGGTGAATTTTCTTTATCATTTGTCCGTGGTATCTTGGCGTTACTTTACTATCTATATAAAGTAAAAGATTTACACCATTCATATCTCTACGGTCTATATAGAGGTATGTAGGCTACCTGGTCGGGGGTTAAGGGAATGGTTTAGTAAGGTTCTTGCCTTGTTCAGTGTATAGATCTTGCAAGGACATGGGTCAAGCTTACTAGGACCGCCTTCAATACCTACTGGTATTGGATGGTGGGGATGCGAATGGCTTGACCCCGTCATATGTAAACTACTATTAATACATTAAACCGACTACTTGGGATTGCATCCCTGCTGACTCAAACCACTTAGCCGAGGGTAATGTCACCTTCAAAAGAGGGGCCTACCACTTTTCGCATTAATAACTTAATTAATTATCTTTCAATATTCCGACCATTTGGGATTGTGTCCTTGCTGACTCAAACCACTGGGTTGAGGGTAACGTTACCTTCAAAAGAGGGGCCTACTACTATAACTAAGATAATCTCTTAAAAAGTCTGAAAGTGCGAAAATCATCAAAGGATACTTAAAAGGCGAGTCAGATCTAAGTGATTCATCTTGTCTATCTGTTTTTATTTTTATTTCTGCATTTTTAGTTTTTATTTTCATGTTTAAAACCTTTTCTTAAAATAATTTAGATTGATTAGACGTTGAGGATAAACCGGTACTAAAAGCTCTTGTGTCCTTAGACGACCTCGGTATCTTACCAACGCTATACTACGCTCACGATGGGTGCACTTGCCCAAGTGTGTGTTTAGTGTTAGTAGAATATCGTGTTTTATAAATTTAAAACTTGTCTAATGTGTAAAATGGGCTTAAAACATCAATAAAAAATATATTACACCCGACACACACCAAGTTTTTGGCACCGTTGCCGGGAACACAAGGATTTTAAGGAAGTTAGGAATCAACGGCCTAATTATTTTTACTTATTTTTCTATTTTTTTTTTGGATTTTTCTTAATTTTTCAGCATTTGCAGACTTCAGCACGGGCCGTGCCCACTGAACACGCCCCCGTGCCCAATCTTTGTACTGGCAATCCTGTTTTAAGTCAGAGAGTAGCTGAACACGGGGCCGTGCCCATTGAACACGCCCCCGTGTCCAAACCCCAGTTACTGAAAACACAACCGTAAGATCCCGACGGTTGGTAATTTCTGGCACAAACATGAGTGATATTGATTAGTTTTACTTTCGCTCCTCTTACGGTGTGTGGTGTCAAATATGTGGTGGATTCTCACACCCTGAATTTTGCGGAAGCGTGATTATGTGTGACTTGCTTAATATCATTGCATTCAACCATAACAAACAACTATATGATAAAACCAGAGATGTTCATCCATAGATTAAGTTTAAAATACTTCAAACAACATTGTCTTAGAATCCAAGCATAGACTTCAAACCCATATTACAAACCATTCAAATTGTTTTAGAGTTCCATAAGGACTCGACAAAAGATACTATTAAAACTAGGGTTTGGACTATGTATCTTATCCAGGATAAGATCCACAACCCCAAACCCTTAGACACCGGATGACATCTTTTATTCCAAACAACCTTTGAAAACTTCCAACGCCCGCCAGATCCATACTTAGTTTCCTGAAATACATGTAGTTTGAAAACATCAACAAAAGTTGAGCGAGTTCATGTGTTTTGTATGTGTGCACGAATAAACCTTTGTAATCATTGAAAGTATGTATGTATTTGTAAACCTGGTATGAAAGCAACAAGGAAAACAGATCGATTAATGGTTTTCAAGGCCATTAATATGTGTGACGTGATGCAGGAAGGCTCAATCCTAGTAGATTTTGTATCGGGCCTCCGGCTGTAAGACATAGTCACCTTATGGGCCAAATCCCGGGCCACATGGGTGGGGCTCGTTACACCCAAATAGATCTATCACTCATGTCCCTTGGTCCTACTATGAGGATTAATGGTCTTAAGCGTTGTACCCACCACTCACATGATCTAGCAGTACCTTCCTTAACTAACCATACCATGTATAAACGTTTGTAGACAATTTGTAACATGTACTTCACCCCCGAAGTTATAAAACCGAAAACAGTTAAGAGAAAAGGGGGGACATGAACTCACAATCTTGCGTTCTTCGTATCCAAATGTAACCCAAAGCTGCTACGCGTGTGCACGACTACCTACAACGTGCTACGGTTTATTAGACGAGCAGGTCGTGCCTTGACTTAGTATTAATTAGTGTCTTTGAGTTACGTTTCATTGTGTCGTCAAAATTATTCCAAGTTATATAATTATTTGTTAAAATAATAAATATTTTAACTCAAATTATATTTATTAAATTATGGAATAATCGTAAAAATAATATACTTTAACTTGTCATATTTATGTATTTGTACATGTATAATTTCCCAAGGATGGGGGTATGCATACTTGTATTCTTAACCTTGTGTATTTTTGCCAAGTATCGGTGACGTATTCCGGTGTATTTATACGTACGAGAATACATATTTTCTTGTAGTTATTAAGTATTCTTATACTTAATTTGTGTGTTTATTTTTCCGGAATAATATTTCTAATAAAAATCCATCAATATATTTTCTCAAAATATATATTTTAAGAAATATTACATAGAAAAATTATTTATAATTTTTCCCTTGGCAAAATATTTATAGTTTCACATATAAGTCTCAAAAATAATATATTTTCAAGTCTAACTTGGAAAATATATATAATTCCATTTTTCTCCCTAAAATAATATATTTCACGTTTATTCGTGAAAATATATATTTTCTGCCAAAATAATATATCTTCTAATAATTTCAAGAAAATATATTTTTATTTACCCAAAAATAATATATTTTCTCTTTGTCAAAAATATGATACATTTTTTTAATAATTGTAAAAATCATATTTTTGTTTTCTTCGTCTCCAAAATACCAGTTACCAAAATATACTTATGAACTTATTTCCGGAATATTTATGTAAGTTATATTCTTTGTTAGGTTTCTCCAATATTTTGGGTATAATTTGTATATTTAATTCTTGGAATTTTGGTAATATTTTGTATTGTGATTTCTTGGTATTTTGGTGAGTTATATTATTTCAAGTCCTAAAATAATATAACTATTTTTAAACTATGGTTAAAGCCTTGTGCTGAAGAGAGTGGAACCGGGTTTGGAATAGTAACAAGTGACAATGGTTGTGAAGATGCTGGTGGTGGTGAAGAATCTTCATCTTCCAAAATTATCCTTCTCCTTTTTGGTTTAGGAGAGGCTGGTGGTGTTTTAGAGGGTGGTTATGAAGTGGTGATTTGAGTAGTGGTGATTGAAGTGGAGGGTGGCTAACTAACAGCTGTTGAAACAGTGACTCCGGAATGATGTTGCTTGTGTACAGAAAGCATTAGCAAGCCTCCAAAAATGAACGTGGAAATGTCCAAACGTATTGTAATGTGTCTTAGGTGACTTAAACATTACCGTTAGGTGGGTTATTCCCTGAGGTACCCCCACTGTGTTTAGAGCGTAGGGCCTCGTGGTGTGCGATGGCCTGTGAAATGCGTTCCTGTAATTCTGCCTCGGTCGTTGGCAGAGGATTGTTGGTATCGGTGTTCCTTCGCGGCGGCATCTTCTAAGAAGAAGATCAGATAGGTCAGGTCTTATTCGCTAGGTAAATATATAGTACGTACATATAATAACATTTATAAGTAATCATGTAACAACACAGTCACAACATAAGCAAGTAATCCAACAATATGTTTAGTGAGAACATGACGATTGAGCTTTCATTAATCATCAACCACAGTTACATTGTTTACAAGTGTATCACATCAAAAGGGATACATGGTCACACTACCCTTGTCCAATAAGTCTGCAAATATACAAAATCACATAATCAAAAGGTGGTCTCCAAAACGCTTCATAATCTCGGCTCAATAGTGGTGCTCTCACTAAAAGCAACGCTATCGGCATAAAACCAAAAACCGACTATGCTGATGGTGGTGGAGGAGGAGGAGGTGGGAAGAAAAGCAAGTTGCGCACATGCGCAAGCTCCTCCTCGAGCTCATATACATGATGTAGTAAGTAACTGATCTGCTGCTCGACAGTAAGAAATCGAGCATCAAACTCTGGAAAAGGAGTAAGAGGAGGTGGATGTGAAAATGGAGATGGTGATGAACGAGGGGGAACAAAAGCAGGCTGATAAGGACACGGTAAAGGACGCGGAGTCAGCTCAAGCTCCAGAATCTTGCGGCTCATAATCTCAAAATGAAGTTGAAGCGATAAAAGTAACTCATCCCGTGTATATCCAACAAAATGAGAGGGATGGTAGGGATCTGAAATCGGCATGGAGTATGGTGGGAACCATCGGAGTGGCTCATCGAGTGGTGAAGAAGTGAAAGGAGCAAAAGGTGCAGACTGCGGGATCTGTGGAAGAGCTGCTGAAACAAAAGGATCATGACTAGGCTGCTGGCCTGAAGTACCTTCCCCTGGGCGGGGTGCGGGTATGTCCTGAAGGTAAACGATAGTCAAATCAGTGCAATGGACATCGGACTCCACAGGAGGAAAAGGAGCAACATCAGCGGGTGCGGGTGGAGGAACAACTGGCTCAACAAAAGGAGGGTCAATAGGTGCAGGAACTGGGTCAGGAATAAGGGGTGCAATGTCTGGTATGCCAAAAAGGAATAGGGTCATGATCAGGTATGGGCTCAGGATCAGCAGGTGCAACACCAGGCTGATCAACGGGAGCAAGATCTGGCTCAGGACCAGGCTCGAGGTCGTGTGGAGGAGATGGTGCAGCTGAAATAGCAGTATCATCATCAGAATCAGTGGCATAGCGCTGTAATCCAATCTCCTGCAATGCTGAAGACGTCACAGACTCAAAGGAGTCTGAAACGGAGTGTAAACTACTATCAGAGGATAACTCAATAACAGGAATCTCAGGAGGTGGAATAGCAACAATATCCTCATCTATCTCTCTATCACCATGGGCGTCATCAGGAGGACCATCAACAAACAGATCAACGTCATCATCAAACAAATCATTAAAAGGCCAATCCTCAGGAGGGATGACCACGAGAGGAACAGGAGCGAGGATCAGAGCCACGATATGCTCACCATCGGGATGACCAATGATGAGATGATCATGGACCGGAATAGGAATGAGAAAAGGATATTCGTCGGGAATACCATCAACAAGGGGCAAGTCATCACCAAAGTCAGGCAACGCGAACGGGTGAAAGTCGTCCTCATCGTCTGATAGCATGTCTGGGTCGCTCTCAGTATCTGATGTAAAGATCTTCGGCTCTGGTGCGATCTCGTCATCTGATATGATAGCCATAGGGTCATCGGTGTCGGACAATCCGCTCTCGGATGAAGACATGATGCCTGTAACATTACAATCATAACATACGCACACATATCAACCACTATCACTTAGTATGCAATCAAGACAGTTATCACTCAATCATGTATTCACATTATCTTTCACGATACATTTCTATCTTTCCTAGTGTACCCCAGACTAAACCACAAATGTGACCTTGCAATCGTGTTTCTTGTCTGTCCATTTTTGTAAAAATGTTTGTTCCATGTATCTGGGCGTTTCGTGTATGCAATGAAAAACATGTTGTAAAAATATTTTCGTGAGAGCCCTAATGATTGTAGTCTAGACACGAGAAAGAATCCTAGTTCGCTACAATCGAAGCTCTGATACCAAACTGTCACACCCTGACTTTTGCGGAAGCGTGATTATGTGTGACTTGCTTAATATCATTGCATTCAACCATAACAAACAACTATATGATAAAACCAGAGATATTCATCCATAGATTAAGTTTAAAATACTTCAAACAACATTGTCTTAGAATCCAAGCATAGACTTCAAACCCATATTACAAACCATTCAAATTGTTTTAGAGTTCCATAAGGACTCGACAAAAGATACTATTAAAAACTAGGTTTTGGACTATGTATCTTATCCAGGATAAGATCCACAACCCCAAACCCTTAGACACCGGATGACATCTTTTATTCCAAACAACCTTTGAAAACTTCCAAAGCCCGCCAGATCCATACTTAGTTTCCTGAAATACATGTAGTTTGAAAACATCAACAAAAGTTGAGCGAGTTCATGTGTTTTGTATGTGTGCACGAATAAACCTTTGTAATCATTGAAAGTATGTATGTATTTGTAAATACCGGTATGAAAGCAACAAGGAAAATAGATCGATTAATGGTTTGCAAGGCCATTAATATGTGTGACGTGATGCAGGAAGGCTCAATCCTAGCAGATTTTGTACCGGGCCTCCGGCTGTAAGACATAGTCACCTCATGGACCAAATCCCGGCCCACATGGGTGGGGCTCGCTACACCCAAATAGATCTATCACTCATGTCCCTCGGTCCTACTACGAGGATTGATGGTCTTAAGCGTTGTACCCACCACTCACATGATCTAGCAGTACCTTCCTTAGCTAACCATACCATGTATAAACGTTTGTAGATGACTTGTAACATGTACTTCACCCCCGAACTTATAAAACCGAAAATAGTTAAGAGAAAAGGGGGGACATGAACTCACAATCTTGCGTTCTTCGTATCAAAATGTAACCCAAAGCTGCTACGCATGTGCACGACTACCTACAACGTGCTACGATTTATTAGACGAGCGGGTCGTGCCTTGACTTAGTATTAATTAGTGTCTTTGAGTTACGTTTCATTGTGTCGTCAAAATTATTCCAAGTTATATAATTATTTGTTAAAATAATAAATATTTTAACTTAAATTATATTTATTAAATTATGGAATAATCGTAAAAATAATATACTTTAACTTGTCATATTTATGTATTTGTACATGTATAATTTCCCAAGGATGGGGGTATGCATACTTGTATTCTTAACCTTGTGTATTTTTGCCAAGTATCGGTGGCGTATTCCGGTGTATTTATACGTACGAGAATACGTATTTTCTTGTAGTTATTAAGTATTCTTATACTTAATTTTTGTGTTTATTTTTCCGGAATAATTTTTCTAATAAAAATCCATCAATATATATTCTCAAAATATATATTTTAAGAAATATTACATAGAAAAATTATTTATAATTTTTCCCTTGGCAAAATATTTATAGTTTCACATATAAGTCTCAAAAATAATATATTCAAGTCTAACTTGGAAAATATATATAATTCCATTTTTCTCCCAAAAATAATATATTTCATGTTTATTCAAGAAAATATATATTTTCTCCCAAAATAATATATCTTCTAATAATTTCAAGAGAATATATTTTTATTTACCAAAAAATAATATATTTTCTCCTTGTCAAAATTATGATACATTTTTGTAATAATTGTAAAAATCATATTTTTGTTTTCTTGGTCTCAAAAATACCAATTACCAAAATATACTTATGAACTTATTTCTAGAATATTTATGTAAGTTATATTCTTTGTTCGGTTTCTCCAATATTTTGGGTATAATTTGTATATTTAATTCTTGGAATTTTGGTAATATTTTGTATTGTGATTTCTTGGTATTTTGGTGAGTTATATTATTTCAAGTCCTAAAATAATATAACTAATACACATAATATACAAATAATCACACATATGGTGACCTCTAAATATATATTTTCCTAAATACATATTTAGTCATTTTTATTTACAAAAACCAACCTCCAGTATTTATAATTTTTATAACAAAAATTATGGCAAACTTTATATGAAAATTTATGGTTTAAAATAATATAACTAATACACATAATATACAAATAATCACACACATGGTTTTGAAGAAATTAGATCTTCACAACTTGTAAATCATTTTTCTAAAAATGTTTCTTCTTGAGTTTTTCTTGTTACATATATCTTTCTACACTTGATTAACCACTAAAAATGTGGTAAATTCCTTTGAGAACCAAGCTTAGGTAAATCTTGTATTTTTAACTTGGTTTCTTGAAAAATCATTCTTGAAATTTAGATTTACAAGACTTTACATTCACTTTAATCATCATTTTACAAGAAAAACAACTTTTACTTCAAGTTCATGATTTACATATGGATGATTACTTTGATCTTAACATAATCATCCTCTCATCTTGCTAGATTATGTCTTTAATCACTATCTAGCAAGATCATATGATGATCAACATCAATAACAATAACATGAGCAATCAACAATCAACAAGAATAACAACACTTAAACAACTTGATTTCTTATGATTTTAGTCTTATGCTTAAGTTTCATGTTCAAGATTCATAGTGTTCTTCATGATTAACAACCTGTATCATTCTTTAACCACCAAAACAAGATGTAAAATAGAGTGTAGAATGATCTTACTACTAGCTCAAGGCTAGGGATGATCACTAGATGAAAATGAGGTGGATAAAAGCTTGTGTGAGTGGTCCTTCAACTTCCAAGAGCTCCAAGCTTCCTTATACACCTTCTTAGACCTTTGTATATATGTGGATTGTTTGAGAAGTGAAAGATGATGATGGTGGTGCTTGGGGGTGTCTTCGGCCGAGAATGAAAGGGAAAGGGAGAGGGAGAGAGAGCTCAAGTGTGGTGTTGTGGTGTGAGAATGATGTTATGATCTTGGGGGTTTCCTTATAATACACCAACACTTGTTTATCTAAGGGTTAATATGTTTAGTAAAGAATATACATGATCCAATATTATAAGCAAATAAAATCTTGAATGGGGGCCACATGTTGGCCGATTATAGGGGGGGTCTAGACTAGGTTGTAACCATTAGTTAGTTATGTTAGTTGAAAATCAAGTGTTTAGTTAGGTTAGTTAGTTACTAGTTGTTATATAGTGTGTTATGATGGTCAGGGACCATAACTAGCTTGGTAACGTTAAAACAGTGATTCTAGTGAAAATTTGGTGTTTCTGATAGTGTCCGGTTGGTTACCGGTTCGTTAAGGTGCTAAACTATGCAGTTTAGTGTGCTTTATGTTACCTTTTGGGACAGTTTTGATTCCCGGCACTTAGGAAAGCATTCTGGACCAATTAACCATATTTCTGCATGATATTCTAGTGTTTAAATGCTAAATTTTGCTGGTTTCTATAGAATTCTGTAGTTTGTTTGAGTTTTAGGCACTTTTCGGCACTTAAACTATCACTAGGAAGGCAGTTTTGTGATCCTTACTTTCCTACACACTATACTAGTGTAACTCTTGGTTTCTGGCTCATTCTGTGTCTCAATACCATGTCTGTCTATGTACTGAATTCCATCAGCATTTTTCTGATTTGTCTGATAACTGTGCTAACTGTGTTTCGTGTATCATATGAATCAATAAATTTTTCATGCAATAATGATATGTTATTTGCAATATATGTTTCACATGTATGTATGTTAACAATAATCAGAAAGCAATTCAAGTCATCAATTGAAATTCAGCACAGTCATTAAGCACTAATCATTGTTTAATAGTTGTACGGATACCTGGAATTTTGACAGTTGTCACATTCTCCCCCTGTTAAGAAAATTTCGTCCCGAAATTTTTAGCTTTACTATTAGCTGCAGGGGAGTTAAGGAACAAATGCGGGTACTTAGCTTTCATACTATCTTCACGCTCCCAAGTGAACTCTGGGCCGTAACGTGCGTTCCATTGAACCTTGACAAGCTTAACACTACTCCTTCGAGTCTTGTTAACCTTCCAATCTGTAACCTCAACGGGTTCTTCGGTGAAATGAAGCGTGTTATCTGTAGGATCATTGAATCGATCAAACGAGTCGATCAGAAGAGTTCTAGATCAAATCAGAGGCGGAATTCAGTGATTTGATCTTCATTGCAGCTTGATATACACTTAGAAGTAGATTAAATGTCGTTTGTATTGATTTTACAACGTTACACGAGCTGGCGACACTTCGGCAGAGCTTCGCTACCGGAATCAGAAGTTCCAAATGAAGACCCAAGACCCACTATATATAGGAATCACCAGGTCGCACGAACCAGTCAACTCCAGTTCGCACAGACTGGCCAGTTCGCACAAACTGGTCACTTCGTGTGAACCTGCTGGTTCAGACCTGTTTCCCATTTCTTTCGTTCAACGAGTCCTGGTCTATCTATCTAGTTACATGACTCGATACAAGACGAAGTCAACAGACATATGCACCAACAAACTCCCCCTTGGATGTTGACGAGTCTTCAGTGTATTGAGTCTTCAGTCTTGATCAGTCTTCTTGCTCTTTCCAAAGTATCTTTCTCTGTAAGCATCCTCATCAATCTCTCTCTTACTCTCCTGTCTTCAGACTCCCCCTTTCGATAAGCTGGGATCGCAGTCTGGAATTCACAATCTGCATCTTTCACAGGTTCAGTAACGTCTCCTGGCTCTCCGTAGCAACAGGATCAGAAACTTGGCTCTAAAAGCGTGTGTGAGTGGTCCTTCAACTTCCAAGAGCTCCAAGCTTCCTTATACACCTTCTTAGACCTTTGTATATATGTGGATTGTATGAGAAGTGAAAGATGATGATGGTGGTGCTTGGGGGTGTCTTCGGCCGAGAATGAAAGGGAGAGGGAGAGAGAGCTCAAGTGTGGTGTTGTGGTGTGAGAATGATGTTATGATCTTGGAGGTTTCGTTATAATACACCAACACTTGTTTATCTAAGGGTTAATATGTTTAGTAAAGAATAAACATGATCCAATATTTTAAGCAAATAAAATCTTGAATGGGGGCCACATGTTGGCCAATTATTGGTGGGGGGGGTCTAGACTAGGTTGTAACCATTAGTTAGTTATGTTAGTTGAAAATCAAGTGTTTAGTTAGGTTAGTTAGTTACTAGTTGTTATATAGTGTGTTATGATGTTCGGGGACCATAACTAGCTTGGTAACGTTAAAACAGTGCTTCTAGTGAAAATTTGGTGTTTTGGGTAGTGTCCGGTTGTTCGGTTGGTTACCGGTTCGTTAAGGTGCTAAACTATGCAGTTTAGTGTGCTTTATGTTACCTTTTGTGACTGTTTTGATTCCCGACGCTTAGGAAAGCATTCTTGACCAATTAACCATATTTCTGCATGATATTCTAGTGTTTAAATGCTGAATTTTGCTGGTTTCTACAGAATTCTGCAGTTTGTGTGAGTTTTAGGCACTTTCCGGCACTTAAACTATCACTAGGAAGACAGTTTTGTAATCCTTACTTTCCTACACACTATACTAATGTAACTCTTGGTTTCTGGCTCATTCTGTGTCTCAATACCATGTCTGTCTATGTACTGAATTCCGTCAGCATTTTTCTGATTTGTCTGATAACTGTGCTAAATGTGTTTCGTGCATCATTTGAATCAATAAATGTTTCATGCAATAATGATATGTTATTTGCAATATATGTTGCACATGTATGTATGATAACAATAATCAGAAAGAAATTCAAGTCATCAATTGAAATTCAGCACAGTCATTAAGCACTAATCATTGTTTAATAGTTGTACGGATACCTGGAATTATGACAATTGTCACATGGATCTCATAAAGGTTTAGAATGTTAGTTTCTAAATTACACTCCCCACTATTTAGACCCATCGTTTACCTGTAACCTTGAGATGGGCGAAAGTAAAAACGATCCCTATCTCTCCCTCGAATGCCCTCAACCATTTCTTTTAGAAGACATAATTTTTGAAGAATTGTGTCATCTCGAAGAATTCATTCTCCAAATATTAAAAGCGCTTGAGATGGAAGCAAGTTATTCATCACAAGACGACAATCGAGCACAATTATTGGGGACGCATTCGGATTCTTACAACATTGTAGTTTCCGAAAGCACCTCTAACTCTTAAGAGGACATGAGCGATAGCCGTCCCTGTGTCGATTGTGCCGTGAAGGACTCTCCATCGGTCTCCACCGATGCGTTCATAGACCTGAGTGATTCGACATATACCTTCTTTAACGAGAGCCCGGATAAGGGGAATAAAGGTCGGTTTCGCCCACCGGTATTTAGCATAGGTTTTACCCTTTCCGATAACCTCTTGCGTTCTTGTTTAAATCAAGAGCAATTTAGGTACCTTAGGCATTTCGATGTTGTTCCCTCTAGTAAGGAATCGTCTGATCCGGGCAAATTCCTTAAAATAAGACGAAACTTCATAAAACTCTCTAGCCACGGGGCCGTATCCAGGTCAACACGCCCCGTGCCCACCTAAAATTTGACCACGGGGTCGTGTCCAGGCCAGCATGCCCCGTGTCCAGAATACGGACAAAATGTGTCAGAGTCATGTCTGACCACGAGGCCGTGTCCAGCCGACACGGGGCCGTGGTCCGCGTGCTGTCGTTTTCTATAAAGTCAGCATGATTCCTGCACATTTTGACCTATTCCAAAGACTAAGATCTGCTGGGATTTTCACATATACCCTACAAGGTATATTCCAAAGAAGGTTCCCAACAACCATCTTGTCTTTACCACTTCTGTCTCTTGCTTTCTTCTCCAAAAACTCCTCAAACCTCCATTAAAGCTTGAAACATCCATGTTTTCAAGCTTTGTTGTGATATTTGCTTGCTTTTAACCAAGGAATCTTATCAAAAATAAGTTTTATAACACTGTTTTAAGTTATTTGTGTTTAGAAATGTCTCAAAAGTCAGAAAAATAATTTAAAGCACTAAGATTCCTTGTTTTAAAAATCTGTAGAATGGTGGCCACGGGGCCGTGCTCAGCGAACACGGGGCCGTGGCCGGAGTTACTGTTTCATTATTTTGAACTTTTCAACTTGTTTTCTTAGAATGTCGAGCCAGAATAGCGTAACCTCTTCAGCTCACTCGAGGAACAGTCGCAGGGAAAGAAGGCCATCGATAGAAGCAACCCTTGTGTGTTACGTAATGGCGCTAAGAGAGGCACTCGATGAGATGACATCCGTGGAGGAAGTCCTAATTGATCGTATCAACTATCAAACGATGGGAGTAGATAGTAGCTTCTAAGAAATCAACCTTTTGCACCAAAGGTTGAAAAATCTTGCAATGCCGCCTATGGAACCAATCATCCCTCAAGAAGATTGAAACTTGGCACAAGAAGTTATTAATCCCTCCAGATGGGACGACATTCCACCGGAACCTCCTCTAGATGCCTTACAAGAGGTTCCGGTTGAAGTCGCGCCTCCTCCATATGAGGAAGACAATGAACCCGCTTTCCTTCTTGCCCGGGAGATAGAAGAGTGGCTCAATGATGTGTGAGGGGAACTCTCCGAAAAGAAGTTCTAAAAGCCTTATTCAACCAAAAAATTCATTTTCATGGGTTTTGTTGCTCTTATAATAAAAACATCTAGGATAGAACTTCTTTGTGGTTTAAAATTTCTTGCATTCTAGGACCTACTTATCTATCTTAGATTTTAGTATGTACTTTTTAATTTTTAGGAACTATGTATCTCACTCTTTAATGAATGATGGTTTAAAATTATTGAATGGTGTTTGGATGATGTTGTAATAGTTGAACACACTCGAAAAGGTGGAGGTTACCAAGGGAATGATAAAACCACACCCCATGCACGAAAACAGAGCTTCTCGACAATTTTCCAGCATTACAGCAAGTTCAGCACGGGGCCGTGTTCAGCCCAACACGCCCCGTGCCCAAGGCTCCACAGAAATTTGCCTAGTTCAGGTAACTGGACATGGGGCCGTGCTCACTGAACATGCCCCTTGCCCAGCCTTCTGTCAAATTTTGGTACTGGCGATCTGACCACGGGGCCGTGCCCAGACCAACATGGGGTCGTGGCTAGACGCCCAGTAACACAAAATTTTGTTTTTCAACACCTTTTTACACATTCAATTAACCTAAAAACTTATTTTTAGGACACATTGAGGACAATGTGTAATTTAAGTGTGGGGGGATGCTAAAACCTTGAATTTTGCAAGTCCTAATAACAAGCCTTACACAAAACTCGATTGGAACCGCTAATCACAAGAAAATTTTCATTTTTTTTACTTGTCTTGGTTTAATTTGGGAATAACAAGTTCTAAAAAGGTTATATTTTTACAAATTTACAACCGATAGCGTCGTGATAAAAAAAACCAACATAAGAAAATTATGAAAAGGCATGACAAATCTAATTAAAATTTGATTATATATACTTGATCACATTATAAACCTATTCCCACAAAAAGTGAGTTTTGAGCCTTTATTGAGCATACAAGCATAGATCTTTAAACTAAATGCTCATTTTTCGTTTCTTGTGTGAATAGCCGCTTGGTTCTTACGACTCTAGAACTTGCCACAACGATACATTCCCGGTCCTTACCAACTTAAACCCAAGTAAGTAAATGATGGAGGCATTAAGACTAACCCAATTTTCTTTCAACACCATTATTTTTCATTTTTTCATCACCTACCCAAAAATCCCCCTAGTTAACCCCTTTGAGCCTAAACCTTTTCATTTCAAAACCCATAAAACAAACACCCTTTACCCACCAAAACCTTTTTCTTTTCAACCCCTTTATTTTAGTAAAAAGGTCGGTTATCTTGTGACGTTTTTTTATAAAAATAAAAAATAAAAAAAAGTATAGCAATAAACAAACAAGTTCCTCAAAGAAACTTTGTTTGAATATGCGTAGTTTGAATAAAAGTCACAAAAACAAAAAAGTTGTACGACGATTCACGCTTTTTACGTTTTTATCCCTTTTTACTAACCACTAACCAAAAACCACCTAACCTTAGCCCAATCCTAACCCTTTCCAAAGTCCTCTTGATATTTACAAAGGTTCATAGTTAAAAAGGAGGAGGTTTGATTGCTTGGCAAGCATATGGTAGAAGTAAGTTCCATGCCGGCCTCGAGTGTTTCACAAAAATACATCTTCGGCCGAGTGTTGAGTGATCTCCCGTGAGGTATGTGAATTTGTATATAAATGGAATTTTAAAAAAGGCATATTATGCCCAAATAAGTATTTTTTCTTATGAAATGTTCTAAATAAATCATAACGAATAGGATTGTAAATACGATAAAAATAAAACCCAAAAAAATCTTGGATTCCCGACACTCAAGACAAGCCCAAAACTTCTCTCCTACCCATTCCATTTGGGTCTGTAAGCCACATATTAAAGAGTTTTGCTTGAGGACAAGCAAAGATTCAAGTGTGTGGGTATTTGATGTGTGCATAATGTAACATATAAATTACATCAAATGAGGCATAAAACTAACCCTTTTTAGTACTAATGTTGGAAAAAGTGTGTTTTTGTCTTCCTTTTGAATTTACAGGACCAAATGAGCTTAAACAAGCAAAACGAACAAATATACAACAAAAACCAACATAAATACAAAGAAAAGGAATAAATGTGACATGCCCGACCCTCGGCAGCATCCCAAAAGCAAAAACAAAGAAAGAGAAGACTGACCACGGGGCCGTGCCCACTGGACACGGGGGCGTGGTCAGCCACCTGCAGAAAAGACAAAGCTGTGGAAGCTTCTACGCCCACCACGGGGCATGCCCAGCTGAGCACGGGGCGTGGTCAACGCTAAGATACGCAGAATCTTGTAAAATCTTGGTAGTACAGATACGCTTCTGCCCACGGGGCCGTGTCCGCTGAACACGGGCCGTGTGGAGCCCTATGCTGACAAAAGCATTTAATGAAGGAAGAGAAAAGTATGGCCATGGGGGCGTGTCCGATGGACACGGGGCCGTGGCCGGGTTCTGTTCAGGCTATAAATAGGGTTGCTTGGCTCACTTCAAAGGCATCCCTTAGCAAACCACTACTCTCTCACTTTTCCACCACTCCACTACCACAACACCACCAACACCCACCACTATCATCCATCATCCACCTTTAGAGTGTGTAGTAGTCTCGGGATCCAAGATTGATAGTAAGAGTTCTTGCCAATCAAAGGCGATGTTTGGCTAAGCCTCTTACATCACTTGGTGAAGACAAATCTTTTATGTATTACTTTTGATTTTTAATCTTTCGACGCTTTTTATTTGGTTTTGTAGTAATGACTTTAATAACTAGTTTCTTTTGTTGAAGGTGAATTTTCTTTATCATTTGTCCGTGGTGTCTTGGCATTACTTTACTTTCTATATAAAGTAAAAGATTTACATAATTCATATCTCTACGGTCTATATAGAGGTATGTTGGCTACCTGGTCGGGGGTTAAGGGAATGGTTTAGTAAGGTTCTTGCCTTGTTCAGTGTATAGATCCTGCAAGGACCTGGGCCAAGCTTACTAGGACCTCCTTCAATACCCACTGGTATTGGATGGCGTGGGTGTGAATGGCTTGACCCCCTCATGTGTAAACTACTATTAATACATTAAACCGGCTACTTGGGATTGTATCCCTGCTGACTCAAACCACTTAGCCGAGGGTAACATCACCTTCAAAAGAGGGGCCTACCACTTTTCGCATTAATAACTTAATTAGTTATCTTTCAATATTCCGTCTCTTTGGGATTGTATCCTTGCTGACTCAAACCACTGGGTTGAGGGTAACGTCACCTTCAAAAGAGGGGCCTACTACTATAACTAAGATAATCTGTTAAAAAGTCCGAAAGTGCAAAAATCATCAAAGGATACTTAAAAGGCGAGTCGGATCCAAGTGATTCATCTTGTCTATCTGTTTTTATTTTTATTTCTGCATTTTTAGTTTTTATTTTCATGTTTAAAATCTTTTCTCAAAAAGTTTAGATTGATTAGACGTTGAGGATAAACTGGTACTAAAAGCTTTTGTGTCCTTAGACGACCTCGGTATCTACCAACGCTATACTACGCTATGGGTGCACTTGCCCAAGTGTGTGTTTAGTGTTAGTAGAATATCGTGTTTTATAAATTAAAAACTTGACTAATGTGTAAAATGGGCTTAAAACCTCAATAAAAAATATATCACACCCGACACACACCAAGTTTTTGGCGCCGTTGCCAGGGACACAAGAATTTTAAGAAAGTTAGGAATCAACGGCCTAATCATTTTTACTTATTTTTCTATCTCTTTTTGGATTTTTCTTAATTTTTCAGCATCTGTAGACTTCAGCACGGGGCCGTGCCCACTGAACACGCCCCCGTGCCCAATCTTTGCTACTGGCAATCCTGTTTTAAGTCAGACAGTAGCTGAACACGGGGCCGTGCCCATTTAACACGCCCCCGTGTCTAAACCCCAGTTACTGAAAACAGAACCATAAGATCCCGACGGTTGGTAATTTTGTGACACCCGGCACAAAACCGGTGATTTCCGTACTATTTTAATATTAATTATTATCTGCAATATTGTGCCTGAATGTCAACATTGTTTGATAACATGCAATACATGTGAATTCATGCACGTTTTATACTTCAAATATTTCTTATTGCATTACTTTAAGTGTTGCGTCAGAAAGACTAGTAAACTCACCGGTAAGACACTCTGTGTCAGCATTTCTGCAGAAAGCAGTCAGACGATAGAATTAGGGCCTAGGAGTATGTCCAACATCTAAAATACATTAAAACTCATGTGTGGATACAAGGGTTAACATATAAACTTTCCGGAAGCCAAACTATGCACTAAAAAGCACCCGAAACTCACTTTAAATGCAGAATTCTGCACAAATCAACCATAATTCAGCTATAATCAGCTTTTTAACACAATAATATCATGCATAATTAATGTTTTATGGTCCAGAATAACTTACAAAGTGTCGGGAATTGAAACTGCCACAAAAGGGGCTTCATACTTAGTGAAACTGCGCAATTTAGCACTTTAACGAACCGTAACGAAACGAACAACCGGACAATACCCGGGACATCAAAATTTGACTAAAAGTAATGTTTTTATGATATTAAACTAGTATTAGTGCTAGAACACCTTAAAAATCATAAAAACACCTAAACACACTTAAACCCCCTCGTTTGCACCTTAACTTCCCAAAAATTACACTTTACCCCCCCCCCCTCACCATAACCAGCCCCAAGAGGGACCCACTTTAGATTTGATTATTTTATTCTTCTTTGTCCCCTAATTATGTGCAAGAATCTCTAAAGGTGATCATGTGTTGGAAAACCTTTTATAAAGACCATAAGTAAGTATACTTTGCCCATTTCACAAAAAACCACTTTATCTTCTTCCTTTGCTTCTCCTTTGGTCTCGGCTCAACCAATACACAAACACACTTTCATTTTCAAGCTTCAATCTCTCAATCCAAGGTGATCTAGAGGTGTATGGATGCTATCTAAGAAGGTATAAGGTGCTAGAAGTTGAAGGACCTCACTTTGGAGCTTTTAACCACTTGATTTCTTCCATAATCATCTTCTTCATTCTTGTGCCACTTCCCTAGCCATTAGAGCTAGTAGTAAGCTTCTTGATCACTAAAATAAGTCATGTTTATGTTATGTACAAGTTTCACCATCTAACCAACTTAACTTTTAAAGAAGAAAATGAGAAGATCTAACATATTTATGAAGAAAACAAGTGATTACATGAAATTTTAGTATATGTAATGAAGTTGTTGATGTTATATCTTGTGTTTATGTTTAGATCAAGTGTGATACGCTGGTTAAAAGCTTAGATCTAACAATTTTAAGCATGGATCTTGAAGGATCCATGGTTATACTTGAAGATGAACATATAAAGCATTATGTGAACTTGAAATATGAATTTTTATGCATAATCTTGAAATCTTGAAGTAATAAAGTGTGTGTAGAACTAATTTTTGAAACTAAATCTCATGGAAAGTTTGTTAAAAGTTTAACATAAAGCTTGTTTATAAAAGATCTAAAGTTATTAAGCATGAATCTTGAAAGATCCATGGTTAAACATGATGTTAAAAATAATGATCTTTCTAATGGACATAAAAGTGGTTTTAAAACATGGTTTACAAACTTTAAAGACCATTAAACTCATGGATGAGTTGGTTAGTAAAATAAAGTTTCATAAAAGTTTGCTTAAAATACTCAAGAACACTTATTTTTGGAAAGACCATCTTATGTAAAGTGTAGATCTAAAAGACTACACATTTTTAACAAAAATCACGTTCACCATGATGTTTCATATGAAGAAATTAGTGTATGATGTTGGTGATTATTGTTGAAAACTATTTTGGTGTTCAAAAGAAAATAAATACATGTTTTGAAAACATGGGAAACCTCCATTTTTTAGGGGAAACTATGTCAAAATTTTTATAAAATTTTGACACTTAGAAAAATATAAGTTTTGGTGAAACTTATTCCCTAAAAATTCACCTAAAAATATTTACCAAGGTTTCCCTAATTTTTGTAACAAATTACAACCTAAGAAATGATGATTTCTTCAAGTTAAAATTAATATTAAGTATGTATATTTTTAGGGAAAATATATATATTTAGTGATCACCAAATTTTTGAGCTAAGTGTATATTATGTGTACTATATATAGGGAAAATTGGTTTTTAATAAACCAATCTTTGCCCCATTGCTAAATAATAATCCTACCTACGTAATTGGTATACAATAATCTTATCTATCAACATGTTGGTACTCAATGAACTTCCGTTAATCTTTTTTAACTGAAGTTAGTTTTTAAGTTTTATTTATTACACAAACATTCCCTGTAGTTATAATTTACTAGTTTTAACTATTTTGTAAAACAAAAATAAACGTCAAGGGCCATGTAATTACATTTTATAAAATAGTTAAAACTAGTAAATTACAACTATAGGGACTGTTTGTGTAATAAATGAAACTTAAAAACTAACTTCAGTTAAAAAAAATTAACGAAAGTTCATTGAGTACCAACATGTTGATAGGTAGGATTATTGTATATCAATTACGTAGGTAGGATTATTATTTACCAATGGGGCAAAGGTTGGTTTATTAAAAACCAATTTTCCTATATATAGTAGTGTATTAGGGACTTGAAAATACAATAAATACTCCCAAGGAGTATGAATACAAAAATACACATACAAATACATGAGAATACATAAGTATACAAGTATACGGAATTCCTCATAAAGAAGTACATGGACAAATACAATAAAATATATTCATAAAAATATATTCCTTAACTTATTATTGAACTTGGACAAGTTATGGACTTAAATATATGTTTTTGGACAAATATATAACCTATACCTAGTATTGGAATTTATACAAAAATCAGGTGGATAACGAGAATAACCATATATACATTTTATAGCATGACAAAATATATATTGCATACAAGTCTTAAAAATATATTATTTTTAAGAAATATAATTCCGGAAAGTAATAAAAATCAAGGTGTTGATTTTTGGTGAAAAATACAAAATACACAAGTATTTACATAAAACACAAGTATACTTTCTAAGAATACTTGTACAAAAATAATATAAGTAACAAACATGAAAAGTTAAAAATATAAATTATTTTTAACACTTATTACCTTGAGAAAGACTTTATAAATGAATATATATTTGAGAAGTGAAATATATATTTACAAATAAACAATATATACTCAGTGCAAGAACATGACAAACGGGCAAGACCCATCAAACAAGGGCACGGCCCTCATAAGGAATGAACATACATAAGCAAAAGATGGTGACTTGTACTTGTGTGATACAAGTCTAGGGTCTAACATTAATAGAACATGTATAGGTCACGATGCTACAAAAACCAACCGGTGAAGTTTATGACACAGGATACGCAAATTTGTGAGTTCATGTCCCCATTTTTAAACTTTTACTTGTGTTCTAAACTTGGGGAAAATACATGTGCTATGGTATGTTGAATACAAAAACAAAGGAATGATACTTTAGATCATGTTACGAATTAGGTGCCATAAGCACCATTAATCAAACTATATACCTAGACCGCGGAACAAAATGTTAGATCTAATGGGTTTCAGGCAACCACACTCTTGGCCACGCTTTTACCAAGAAGTGCTTTTGTGTCTCTAGTCGTGAATCGACAAGTAAAAATGCCTATGGTTTGGATGCTTCCTATGTCGTGTCACATGTTATTGGCCTTGTAAACCATTAGCGATCTCGATTTCCTTACATTTACAAAAGTACTTATTTCTGTACAATTACATACCATGTTTTCTACAGCGAATGCTTAAATGTTTACACAAAGCTGCATGAATTCACACCAACATTATGTTGACGATTTTCCAAAACTTACATGTATTTCAGGTAACTAAAGTGGATGTATGTGCGGTCTTACTCTTGCTCCTGGATGTCGTTTATGATTTTAGCTATGTTGTGTCAAGACTCCTGTGCCTATTTTGCGGGATTTGGTTATTATATTCCATCCTGTGTAGTGATATAAGAATGAAAGCCTTGATGTTCGTCTTTTAAATTAAGTTGTAAAGTTTTCGAACAATTATTAGTCGTGTGATGTAAACACTTATCTTAAACTATGTTTTGAATGTTTATTATCAATGGCATTTGGAGTTATTTTATGAGCATGTAGTATGTTTACCAATCGTATACAATGAGAACCTTTCAAGATCACACCTCTTGCTTCCGCCTTAGAAAGGGGTGTGACAGATTGGTATAAGAGCTGCGATTGTAGTGAACCAGGATTCCTTCTCGAGTCTAGACTACAATCTTTAGGATCCTCTCATGAAAATAATTTTTCAAAAGTTTTCATTGCATAAAACTTTCTGCGACATCCACTACCTGAAATTGTTTTCAAAGAGTCAAGTACGGACACTACGAGACTTATTGTGCACTGGAGTAGCACTTGTCTTTGACTACGAATTACTTGCAACAATGTGTATAATTATTTGTATATTAATTAAGTAGTAATAATTAATATATACATATACCATGAATAAAATATTACAGGTACACATGTCTTCGTCTGAAAACAGTGCCTATCTGAAGAAAGTGACCCGATGATGATTATCTCTGACGAAACAATTTCTTCAGCACCGGAGATTTTCACGTCTGACTTCGAGACCGGCCCTGAGATGATAACCGATGATGATGATATCGACGATGTCTTAGCCTTACCTTTACCCCTCCATGGCTAGCAGATCATCGGACATCCCAATGGAGAGCATCTCGTTGAGCCTATTCCCGTTCATGCTATTTCTTTTGTCGCCATCCCTGCTGAGGACTGGCCATTCGTTGATGATCTGGATAATGATGTGGTGTCTCCTATTGTGTTCGTTATGGATGTTCCTTCTGATTCTGACCTTGAGTCTGATGTTGATTCCTTCGATTCAGTGATATCTTCGGCCCTTTTTGCTGCTAGGCTGAGAGTTTACCCGACTGGTGATGATGATGACACTACGCCTGTTGAGCCATCTACTCCTACCCGTGTTCCTACACCTCCCCACACTCCTACTCATATCAGCTCCCTCATCCGTCGAATTCATGAGCTCGAGGATGAAGTGACTCGTCTTCATAGTTTGATCTTCCCTACACCCCCACCCTCTCCACCAGGCCATATCGGTTTTCTTTGCAGGTACTTTGATGGAGTAGTGTATTTTGGGTATGAGGACTTCAACCGAGCTTGGGTACAACTTGAAGACAAGAACCGCTAGTGTCAAGAAATATATTTTGTCTTTTATATGTATTAATGTGATAACCCTCATAATTACGTGTATCCGTACGATTAATTAATGTTAATTAAAGTGCTTGATGACTGTGCTGAATTACTTAACTGCTTTCTGATTACTGCGTCATACTTACATGTGCTTGTTAACATACTAGTCTTGTGCAGAAAATTGACTAAATAGTCCTGTATGCTTTCCTGAGTGTTGGGAATTAAAAGTGTTACAAAAAGATACATAAAAGACACTAAACGGAACAACTTAGCACTTTAACGAAACGGTATCTAACCGAACAACCGGACATTACCCGGGACACCAAAACATTGCAAGAAACATTCTTTAATTATTTCTCGGCTAGTTATGATCCCCGTTCACCATAACACCCACTAAATTCTCTAGTAACTAACATATGTAAACACATACTTGCATTTGAACTAATACTTACCATCTTCCATCAAAATGTTACAATTAACCCCCCCCATACATGTTAACGGTCCAAAGGACCCACCCAAATCAGCAACATATCTCATTGGATCTTACTTCATTATTTTATTTAGATTTTACTTGTTGTAGTGAACAAAATATTAGGAGAAGGATTATAAGTATGGTGTGCATCTTTACAACATCATTCCATATCTTCACTCCCCATCCCTCACATCTCTCCCTCTCCTCTCGGCCCTCACTCTAACCGCCACCACCATCACCATATCACCACCACATTCATCCATTTTTAAGCTTCATTCAAGTGCTAGAAGGAGGATCAAAGGAGCTTGAAGTTGTAGATCATCAAGGAGCTTCATTACTTGCTTTTTCACATCATTTCTCATCATCTTTTTTTTTCACTAGAGTTCTTCCCTAGCTTTGAGCTAGTTGTAAGTCCTTGTTTAACCTTTGTTTACTTCTATTTTGAGTAGTTAAAAGATGTAGTATGAGGAATATCACAAGAACACTAAAAGGTTTAAAAAAGAAACATGAACATAAAGATGAAACATGATGTAATATTGTTAATATGATGTTTTTGGGTGTATGTTGATGCTTGCTTGTTGATTACTAGAAATGTGTTGTTGATCATTATATGAAACTTGTTAACTTATGATTAAAAACATGATTTAACAAGTAGGAGGTGATTAGGGGTTTACATAAAAGAATCACCTCCATATTTAGACATGAACTTGGTAACAAAATGATTTCTTGTAAAATAACAAACAAAGTGATCTACTAAATTTGTAGATCTAAAACTTGTGAATGATTTTCCTAAATAAACCAAGTTTAAAAGACAGTTCTTGAAAGATCATGATTTTAGTGAACCTACACTATTTTTGGTGACAACACAAGTGTAGAAATGTTCTTGGAACAAGAAGATGTGGTAAATAAATATTTTTGTAAAAAGTACCTACAAGTTGTAAACGTCTAAAAATCTAGAGAATGAGATTTTAAATAAAGTAAACACACTTTGGAGGGTAACTAAGACTACTAAACACCTTACCAAGTTACTACGTGTTTTTACGAAAACTCAAGTTCATGTTACTACGTAGAGTGCATTGTTCTTGCACTTGGTGAATGTAATATTGTTTAGTGAATGGTTGTTGATTGTTGAATGATTTTTGGAAAAGAAAATGATATGCTAAATAGCATGGACACCTCTATTTACAAAGGAAACTCTGGCGAAATTTTCTAAAATTTCCAACACATAGAAAATATTTTCTAACAAGTGTTACAAGTGTATTTAACTATGATCTTCCGCAAAAGTCAGTGGGTGACATTTATATTGTGTGCTATGTGATAGAAGTAGTGAGTAGATAAACCGTACGTAGGATACGTGTTATGCATGCATGAGAAACTGATTGTTATCTGTAGCTTATTAGGACGTGCTTGATTCCTGTTTATTAGAGTAACTAATCTAACCGAGCAAACCAAGGTGAGTTTACACACTTTCTAAGGCATGGGATTCCCGATGGTTGGGAATGGGTTAATGAATTAAAACGGAACCTACATATCCTCCTTGGGTAGGATATGTACCGCCATCCTCCATAGGTAGGATGCCAATATAAATCCTGCGTGTTCTCCTTGGGTAGAATACGTACGTTCGTCCTCCTTGGGTAGGACAACAACCTTAAAACTTACTAGACAAAACTCTATCATGAAGTCCCTCATTTTTATATCGACTTAATCGCCGGGCCAATGGCAAGCGGGTCATTAGTTAATAGCGCTATTAGGGTTGACAAGCCTCACACCGTGCCGGTCGGACGGGCATGTACAAATGGATCTGGGCAAACTATCAATGATTATAGACATTGACGTAGGGCACAACTATTGTTATTCAGTTGTCGATATGGTAACGGTCTAGTGGTTCACATGGGGAAGCCCTCATGGGTCATGGTTTGGGAAAGAAGGAATTGGTTAATCATATATTCAACTATGGGGTAACCCCCACGACAAGTAAGCCAACTAAACGAAAACCATTTTTTTGAAACAACTTAAAACGAACACCCAACTGTGAACTCACTCAACTTTGTTGTTGACGCGTTGTTACATGCCTTACAGGTCGCTAGATGCTTATAGAGCTTGCACGAGGAGGAGGTCGTTGTGGGATATGGACTGTTATGTCCCGTGCTTAACATTTGAACTTTATGAACTTATAAGACTTATGTTTTGGTTTCACGTTTTATGCTTCCGCTGTTAACTTAAAGTTGTTTACTTTCCTTTGGTCACCAATTGTATTGTGGTTGGTTTTATTTACTTAATTACGTTGTTCAATATGATTGGTGGCTCGATCCTGGTCATGTCACGCCTCCAAGCGGTGATACTCCGCATGGTGGATTTTGGGGGTGTGACAGATTGGTATCAGAGCCATTGGTTATAGTGAACTTGGTTTTAAAAAGGGAAAAGCTTTTTGACAAACCAGACTATAACTTGTACAGTGCTCAACGATCCACAACGACGCTTCGCTCCACGTGCAAGACTCGACACAATAGGTGGTATGATTTATGTTTATATTGTCTGTTTAATAGTTCACATAGTGCACTAGTTAACGTGATAACTGCTATTTGAACCTTGTGTGCTTACTCTCTTCTGTCATCCCACGCTTACGCACTTTCGCGACACTTTTCTCACTTATGTTGCTTTGTTGTGAAGATCATGAGTGGACGTTTGAACTTGACTCAAGCCCAGCTGACGGCTCTAATCAACGAACGAGTGGCCGAGGCACTCGCAGCTGTTCCTGCAGGAGGTATAACCTGCCATTTCGACCTATCCTAGGATGTTTAGATCCTACACTCACGAACCAACTCTTGTGCTTAACCTTGTCTTTTATTCTTGCGCAATAGGTCAACATGCTCAGCCTCCCGTATGTACGTTCAAAACATTCATGGATTGCCGACCTAGTACCTTCAGCGGCACAGGAGGGGTTGTAGGTCTTCTTCACTGGTTCTAGAAGATTGAGTCTGTTTTTGAGATGTGTGAATGCCCTGAAGATCGTAGGGTGAAATTTGCTACTGGAACACTCGAAGGTGCTGCGTTAACCGGGTGGAAAGCACAGGTTCAACTGCTAGGGCTGGCGGTTGCTAATGCCACCCCATGGAATGACTTCAAAGATTTGATCAAGGAAGAGTACTGTAGTCGTGACGACATCCACAAGCTAGAGGTGGAATTTTTCAATCTGAAAATGACGGGGTCTGAAATTGAGGCGTACACAAAGAGGTCGAACGAATTAGCTATCTTGAGTCCCACTATGGTGGATCCTCCTATCAAGCATATCGAGCTGTACCTTAAGGGTTTAGTGCCAGAAATTCAGAGCCACGTGACCTCGGCTAATCTTGGCACCATTCAGCAAATCATCCGTTTGGCTCATCGTCTCACTGATCAGGCAGTTGTGCAGAAAAAGCTGCCCAAGCGTATTAGCACTACTACTACTGATGCTCCCAGTGATAACAAGCGCAAGTGGGATGGAAATTCGGGCAAGGGTTCTACTTCAGTTCAGTCTCAGTCCCAGCAGCGAAAGACTGATGACTACCAGAGTCCTGGTCAGTAATCTTCTGGTAGTCAAGGACAGGGTGGATACCGAGGGAACCACCCCAAGTGCAACCGGTACAACAAGCATCATAGCGGGCAGTGCCACAAGGGTCGTTGTCTGAGGTGTAACAAGTTTGGTCATGAAGCAAAGGATTGCAGGGGCGCACGACCAGCAAATCAGAATCGCCAACAACAACAACAAGCTCCACAGAACCACCAGCAGCAGCAACAGCAGGGCAATAAAGGATGCTTTCAGTGTGGCGCTGAGGGCCACTTTAAGAGGAACTGTCCTCAGCTGAACCAGAATCAGAACAACAACAACCAAGGAAACTGGAACAACAATAGAGGCAACAATGGAGGTAACAACGGGGGTAACAATAATGGCAATGGAGCCAGGGGACGTGTTTTCGTGCTGGGTCAGGGTGATGCAAGGAACGATCCCAACGTGGTGATGGGTAAGTTTCTTCTAGATGATTTCTTTGTTACTGTTTTATTCGATTCGGGTGTCGATGCTAGTTATGTGTCCTTAAAAGTTAGTCAAATGCTTAAGCGCCCTCAAACACTTTTGAACACCAAACACATGGTAGAGCTAGCAAACGGTAAAAGTTTAGAGGCCACACACATAGTTAAGGGTTGTAATCTTATTCTTGCTGAACAGACCTTTTCTATCGATCTTATCCCTATCGTACTTGGTAGTTTCGACGTCGTTATTGGGATGGATTGGCTATCTCAACATCAAGCGGAGATTATTTGCAAGGAGAAGATCGTCCGCATCCCTCGTTCTGGTGAAGAACCCCTCGTAATTCGTGGCGACAAGAGTGGTGCTGTTGTGGGCATCAGCTCTTTCCTTAAGGCCCAGAAGTATTTGCGAAAGGGCCACACTGCCATTCTAGCACTCGTTACTGATGCATCAATAGAAGAGAAGAGAATTGAAGACATTCCTATTGTGCGCGACTTCCCTGAGGTGTTTCCCGAGGAATTACCTGGTCTTCCGCCTCATCGTCAAGTCGAGTTTCAAATCGAGCTAGCTCTTGGAGCAGCACCAATAGCTCGAGCACCTTATCGTCTAGCTCCATCAGAACTTGAAGAACTGTCCTTGCAATTACAAGAACTCTTGGAAAAGGGTTTCATACGTCCTAGCTCTTCGCCCTGGGGAGCTCCAGTCTTGTTTGTGAAGAAGAAAGACGGTACTTTCAGAATGTGTATTGACTATCGCGAACTTAACAAGGTGACCGTGAAGAATCGTTATCCTCTTCCATGCATTGATGACTTATTCGACCAGTTGCAAGGGTCGAGTTTCTACTCCAAGATTGATTTGAGATCAGGTTACCATCAACTGAGAGTCCAAGATGAGGATATCTCTAAAACAGCATTTAGGACTCGTTATGGGCATTACGAGTTTCTGGTTATGCCTTTCGGATTGACGAATGCACCTGCGGTCTTCATGGATCTCATGAACCGAGTATCCAAACCTTACCTGGATAAGTTCGTTATTGTTTTCATCGACGACATCCTGATCTATTCTAAGAGCCAGGAGGAACACGAGCAGCATCTACGACTTATGCTGGAACTTCTTCGAGCAGAGCAACTGTATGCCAAATTTTCGAAATGTGACTTCTGGCTTCGCGAAGTCCACTTTCTAGGCCACGTGGTAAACTAGGATGGGATTCATGTGGATCCATCCAAGGTTGACTCGATCAAGAACTGGCCTGCACCCCGTACACCAACAGAAATCCGCCAATTCTTGGGTTTGGCGGGCTACTACAGAAGATTCATCAATGATTTCTCTAAGATTGCGCAACCTCTCACCTCGCTAACTCAGAAGGGTGTCACCTATCGTTGGGGTGATGCACAGGAATCTGCTTTTCAGTACTTAAAAGATAGACTTTGTAGCGTGCCTATCCTCTCATTTCCTGAGGGCACATATGATTTTGTGGTTTATTGCGACGCTTCCATCCAAGGACTTGGTTGTGTGTTGATGCAACAAGATAAAGTCATCGCTTATGCATCACGCCAACTTAAAGTTCACAAAAGGAACTACACTACGCACGACTTGGAGCTGGGAGCAGTTGTTTTCGCACTTAAGATATGGAGATATTACCTGTACGGTACCAAGTGCACCATTTACACTGATCACAGGAGTCTCGAGCATATCTTCAAGCAAAAGGAGTTAAACATGCGACAACGTCGATGGGTCGAGCTCTTGAATGATTACGAATGCGCAATCAAGTACCATCCGGGCAGAGCCAATGTTGTGGCCGACGCCCTCAGTCGAAAGGATACTACACCTAAGCACGTGCGAGCGTTACAACTTACCATCCAATCTAGTCTTCCTACTAAGATACGAGATGCTCAGGTTGAAGCATTGAAAGCATAGAACATCAGGGCGGAGTCCCTACGAGGATCAAGGAAACGGTTAGAACAAAAGGAAGACGGCGCCTACTATGTAAACGGGCGCATCTGGGTTCCACTCTATGGTAATCTACGTGAGCTTGTGATGGATGAGGCACACAAGTCTCGTTATTCAGTACATCCTGGTTCGGATAAGATGTACTACGATCTCAAGACTACGTATTGGTGGCCTAGTATGAAAGCCAACATAGCAACCTACGTCAGTAAATGTTTGACTTGTGCGAGAGTCAAGATTGAATATTAGAAACCATCAGGCCAACTCCAACAACCAGAGATCCCGACATGGAAATGGGAGCAAATTTCCATGGATTTCGTGACTGGCCTGCCTAGATCTCAACGCGGAAATGACACTATTTGGGTGATAGTGGATCGATTGACTAAGTCTGCACATTTCTTGGCTATCAAGGAAACCGACAAGTTTTCTACTCTAGCAGACGTCTACCTAAAGGAAGTAGTATCAAGGCACGGAGTGCCAACCTCCATCATTTCTGATTGTGACTCACGTTTTACATCTGAATTGTGGCAAGCTATGCACAAGTCGTTTGGCTCTCGATTAGACATGAGCACGGCATATCACCCACAGACGGATGGGCAATCTGAACGCACCATCCAAACCCTTGAAGACATGCTTAGGGCATGTGTAATCGACTTTGGTAATGGATGGGAAAACATCTCCCATTAGTGGAGTTTTCGTATAACAACAGTTACCACACCAGTATCCAAGCCGCTCCGTTTGAGGCATTGTACGGACGTAAATGCCGATCACCTCTTTGTTGGGCAGAAGTTGGTGACAGCCAAATCACAGGCCCAGAACTTGTGGTAGACACGACCGAGAGGATTGCTCAGATACGACAACGAATGGCGGCAGCTCGTGACTGTCAGAAAAGCTATGCTGATAAGCGAAGAAAACCACTCGAGTTCCAGGTTGGGGATCGAGTGCTACTTAAAGTCTCACCTTGGAAAGGTGTAGTTCGTTTTGGCAAACGAGGCAAACTCAACCCGCGATATGTTGGACCCTTCGAAATCATTGAGAAAATTGGCAAAGTCTCTTACAAGTTGAATCTACCTGAAGAAATAAGCGGAGTTCACAACGTATTCCACGTGTCGAATCTGAAGAAGTGTCTGTCAGATGAGACCCTCATAGTTCCCTTAAAGGAGCTCACAATCGACGACCAGTTGCGATTCGTTGAGGAACCAGTTGAAATCACAGACCGAGACGTTAAAATTCTCAAGCGTACCAGAATACCTCTTGTTCGAGTTCGTTGGAACTCCCGTCGTGGCCCAGAGTATACCTGGGAACGAGAAGACCAAATGAAACTCAAGTATCCCCAGTTGTTTAAGAAAAGTGCAACCACTACTGAGGCTGAAGCTACTGCAGAATTTCGGGACGAAATTCCAAACCAACGGGGGGATGATGTGACACCCCAGGAAAAACTAGTAAACCACGCAACTTAACTAGCTTCTTCAGTAACCATGTGCTAAATTTCGGGACGAAATTTTCTTAACAGGGGGAGAATGTGATAACCCTCATAATTACGTGTATCAGTACGATTAATTAACGTTAATTAAAGTGCTTGATGACTGTGCTGAATTACTTAACTGCTTTCTGATTACTACGTCATACTTACATGTGCTTGTTAACAAACTAGTCTTGTGCAGAAAATTGACTAAATAGTCCTGTATGCTTTCCTGAGTGTTGGGAATTAAAAGTGTTACAAAAAGATACATAAAAGACACTAAACGGAACAACTTAGCACTTTAACGAAAGGGTATCTAACCGAACAACCGGACATTACCCGGGACACCAAAACATTGCAAGAAACATTCTTTAATTATTTCTCGGCTAGTTATGATCCCCGTTCACCATAACACCCACTAAATTCTCTAGTAACTAACATATGTAAACATATACTTGCATTTGAACTAATACTTACCATCTTCCATCAAAATGTTACAATTAACCCCCCCCCCCCATACATGTTAACGGTCCAAAGGACCCACCCAAATCAGCAACATATCTCATTGGATCTTACTTCATTATTTTATTTAGATTTTACTTGTTGTAGTGAACAAAATATTAGGATAAGGATTATAAGTATGGTGTGCATCTTTACAACATCATTCCATATCTTCACTCCCCATCCCTCACATCTCTCCCTCTCCTCTCGGCCCTCACTCTAACCGCCACCACCATCACCATATCACCACCACATTCATCCATTTTTAAGCTTCATTCAAGTGCTAGAAGGAGGATCAAAGGAGCTTGAAGTTGTAGATCATCAAGGAGCTTCATTACTTGCTTTTTCACATCATTTCTCATCATCTTTTTTTTCACTAGAGTTCTTCCCTAGCTTTGAGCTAGTTGTAAGTCCTTGTTTAACCTTTGTTTACTTCTATTTTGAGTAGTTAAAAGATGTAGTATGAGGAATATCACAAGAACACTAAAAGGTTTAAAAAAGAAACATGAACATAAAGATGAAACATGATGTAATATTGTTAATATGATGTTTTTGGGTGTATGTTGATGCTTGCTTGTTGATTACTAGAAATGTGTTGTTGATCATTATATGAAACTTGTTAACTTATGATTAAAAACATGATTTAACAAGTAGGAGGTGATTAGGGGTTTACATAAAAGAATCACCTCCATATTTAGACATGAACTTGGTAACAAAATGATTTCTTGTAAAATAACAAACAAAGTGATCTACTAAATTTGTAGATCTAAAACTTGTGAATGATTTTCCTAAATAAACCAAGTTTAAAAGACAGTTCTTGAAAGATCATGATTTTAGTGAACCTACACTATTTTTGGTGACAACACAAGTGTAGAAATGTTCTTGGAACAAGAAGATGTGGTAAATAAATATTTTTGTAAAAAGTACCTACAAGTTGTAAACGTCTAAAAATCTAGAGAATGAGATTTTAAATAAAGTAAACACACTTTGGAGGGTAACTAAGACTACTAAACACCTTACCAAGTTACTACGTGTTTTTACGAAAACTCAAGTTCATGTTACTACGTAGAGTGCATTGTTCTTGCACTTGGTGAATGTAATATTGTTTAGTGAATGGTTGTTGATTGTTGAATGATTTTTGGAAAAGAAAATGATATGCTAAATAGCATGGACACCTCTATTTACAAAGGAAACTCTGGCGAAATTTTATAAAATTTCCAACACATAGAAAATATTTTCTAACAAGTGTTACAAGTGTATTTAACTATGATCTTCCGCAAAAGTCAGTGGGTGACATTTATATTGTGTGCTATGTGATAGAAGTAGTGAGTAGATAAACCGTACGTAGGATACGTGTTATGCATGCACGAGAAACAGATTGTTATCTGTACCTTATTAGGACGTGCTTGATTCCTGTTTATTAGAGTAACTAATCTAACCGAGCAAAACAAGGTGAGTTCACACACTTTCTAAGGCATGGGATTCCCGGTGGTTGGGAATGGGTTAATGAATTAAAACGGAACCTACATATCCTCCTTGGGTAGGATATGTACCGCCATCCTCCATAGGTAGGATGCCAATATAAATCCTGCGTGTTCTCCTTGGGTAGAATACGTACGTTCGTCCTCCTTGGGTAGGACAACAACCTTAAAACTTACTAGACAAAACTCTATCATGAAGTCCCTCATTTTTATATCGACTTAATCGTCAGGCCAATGGCGAGCGGGTCATTAGTTAATAGCGCTATTAGGGTTGACAAGGCACAACTATTGTTCGTCAGTTGTCGATATGGTAACGGTCTAGTGATTATATCGACTTAATCGTCGGACTGGTGTGTACTAATGGATCTGGGCAAACTGTCAATGATGATAGACATTGACGTAAGGCACAACTATTGTTCGTCAGTTGTCGATATGGTAACGGTCAAGTGGTTCACATGGGGAAGCCCCCACGGGTCATGGTTTGGGAAAGAAGGAATTGGTTAATCATATATTCAACTATGGGTTAACCCCCACGGCAAGTAAGCCAACTAAATGAAAACCATGTTTTTGAAACAACTTAAAACGAACACCCAACTGTGAACTCACTCAACTTTGTTGTTGACGCGTTGTTACATGCCTTACAGGTCGCTAGATGCTTATGGAGCTTGCACGAGGTGGAGGTCGTTGTGGCATATGGACTGTTATGTCCCGTGCTTAACATTTGAACTTTATGAGCTTATAAGACTTATGTTTTGGTTTCACGTTTTATGCTTCCGCTGTTAACTTAAATTTGTTTACTTTCTTTTGGTCACCAATTGTATTGTGGTTGGTTTTATTTACTTAATTACGTTGTTCAATATGATTGGTGGCTCGATCCTAGTCATGTCACGCCTCCAAGCGGTGATACTCCGCATGGTGGATTTTGGGGGTGTGACAATTAAGCCTGTATTATGGGGTGTTGTAACCCTTATGCATTTTTGTTTCTTCACAAACAATGATGTAACAAGTTGTCCCAATATGTATAAAGACTTGGTGAATATCTTATGAAACATCAGTGTTTATCTGTTTATGCATGCTTGTTGCTGTATGAATTGATTTATATGTTTGGCGGATTGTTTGATATTATCAATGTGGGTATATGCAGTATATGTACTACGGCTGTCTTGTGTAATGATATCGAACAAATGTCTAACTCTGTTGTGTTGTGTCTTGAAGAACATGGCACCTAGGAGAGCTGTGAAGAATCGGGATTCTGATCAACCCCCTCCTCCTCCGATGCCGAGGACTGCTGAAGAACTGAACTCCGTGCTGGAAGAAAGGATCTCCGAAGCTATCACCCAGTATGAGGTGAACCGCATTGAACACAGTGCAGGACCAAGCGGTACTAGACGTAATGGACATTGAGATTCATCTGGAGGAAACACAACTCAAGGTAACCTTAAGATGATTTGCTAAACATGGTGAAATTTATGAACGGTCTTTGTTTCTTTATTTCATTGATTGCTCACGTGTGAATTGGTTTGATCAATTCCAGGCTGCACCTTCAAGCAGTTTCTCGACTGGAGGTGCAGTGGCTTTCGTGTGCTGGACGGAGAAGACTGATTCCACGATCCGCATGAGCAAGTGTACCGCGGACCAGCAAGTGTCACACCCCAACCGACGACGGAAACATCGGGGCGCGGCACTGAGCGAAACAGATTGTCCAAGAGAAATCCATAACAACTAAATTACCATATAGTTAATATTATGTCCCATACCATAATCCATCAAGCAAATCAATTATTACAGACATAGATGTCTCAAAGACAAATAAATGTTCCGACAACTCAGATTTAAATTGTTTGTTTGTTTCTAGACTCATCCTACTTGATTCCACCAAGCAAGCATCCTAGTCATCTCAAACACCTGTCACAAACGTTAAGATAGAGGTTAATACACATAGTGTAATGGTGAGGATACAAGTTTAATAGTGATAATAGAGTTCGAATGCGTTTACGCATAACCAGCATGTAACATGTATAATGTGAAGCTAGTAGGTTATCGACAATGAAATACGCACAGACATGACTGCGAGTTGTAGAATGCGCAACACATATCACCACTGTGACACGTGAAGAAATAACCTTAGCAACCCCTGTCCACGGCAGGTGCTGAGTCCAAACTATAGTACAATCGTTGCTAAGGCGTCAGGCAACAATCACTGTGTTAACATAACATACAAGCATTCATCGAGTAACACGTATAACATGCAACAACGGTCAGCGTATAAAGTGTTTGCGTTATGTGATCGATGTGATTTAGAATAAGTAACGTATGTAACACCCAAAAGTGCGTAAAGCAAAAAGGGATCGAGTATACTCACAGCGATGATAGTTAATGGATTGAAGGGAGCGCTAGAGTGATTATCCTGAACAGTTTACGATAGCATAAGCGGATGAACGGTGCACTAAACGGTGAAAAGTGAACAAGGTGACGAATGGTCATCGGATCGGATGACAATCTTTCAATTCTTTTAACCTTAAAAAGTTTAGATCTAGATGAAAATAGCGTTAAATCATGTGGAAATCATGTAGATCTGAGTTGTTCTTGGTGGAATGAGGCCAAAGCTTGAAGTTCCTAAGAACCCCATGATGACATCATCCTAGAACACCTCAAATCCGTTGATTTCACGGTTAAAAGTGAAGATTCAAAGGTGAAAATGATGAAGAAATGTGTGTAGATCATAGAAGTACAAGATTTGAGTTGAAAACTTACAAGAATCGCGAGAAATCGAGAGAAAAACGGGCTGGAACGCTGGTCGAACGAGAGAGAGCTGTGACATCACTTTGGTGATGTGACAGGGGGTATTTATAGGTTGCCAAAAGAGGAAAGTGGCATGTGGATCGGATCGGACGACACTTCGATCGGATGGCCATCCGATCGGATGACCATTCGATCAAATAGTCATTCGATCGAGTGGTCCGACGAGTTGGATTTTGGCGTTTCGTTTTGCGTGTCGAGCGTTACAATGCGTTTCGAGTGAGCGATGCGATAGTATTACCCATTAGTCACACAAATAACCTAACTACTATATCTAACATACAATCCCTATAAATAACTTGCGTTTAGCGTTTACGATTAGATTGCGTTGCGATAGAGTTGCGATTGCGATTGCGATTAAACACCTCAACATAAACATAACATGCACAAGTAACACATAATAGCACACACGCGTAAAACAATATCCAGAACACATAATTCGAGTTGCGATGCGATAGCGATAAGTCGATTAGCGATCAAACATGCGATTAAACCTCGATTATTAACAAGTACTCCACATAATACAACTAAAGCGATTTAAAATAGAATATCGATTACAAGTCAAGAAGCACAATTCAGTAGTTAAGCAAGGAGTGACAGATCACAATTAGCAATCTTTTCTTCCTTTGACTTTGACTTTGAGTTGTACTTTAACTTTCCAAAAAGCGGGTTGTTACAGCCTCCCCTACTTTAGGAAATTTCATCCCGAAATTTAAGAAGTAGGCGTAACAAACAGTTGTGGGTACTTCGCTTTCATGTCACTTTCGAGTTCCCAGGTGAACTCGGCGCCGCGTTTGCCCTCCCAGCGAACCTTCACAATGGGAATGCGTGAGCGTCTGAGCACCTTGGTTTCTCAACCCATGATCTCGACAGGCTTTTCCACGAAGTGTAATTTTCATCCACTTGTAAATCTTCAAGAGTGACATGTAATTCCTGGTCGGCTAAGCACTTTCTGAGGTTCGAAACATGGAAAGTCAGGTGGACATTACTAAGTTCCTCCGGTAGTTCGAGTCTGTAGGCCACTTTTCCAATCCTTACCAGAATTTTAAAGGGTCCAACATATCGAGGCGGGAGCTTTCCTTTCTTGCCGAATCTGATCACCCCCTTCCAAGGTGCAACCTTTAGGAGTACGTGATCGCCAACATCAAATTTAAAGGCTTGCGGCGTCTATCGGCGTAACTTTTCTGACGACTCCGAGCTTTCAGCAGATTGTCTCAAATTTGGAGGATTTTTTCAGTCGTTTCTTGCAACAGCTCAGGACCGGTAATTTGCGCGTCTCCGATTTCGTGCCATACAATAGGCGATCGACATTTCCTTCAGTATAATGCCTCAAATGGTGCCATTTGGATGCTAGAGTGATAACTGTTATTGTACGAGAATTCGACCAAAGGTAAGTGCGCGTCCCAATTACCACTGAAAATTATGACACACGAGCGAAGCATGTCTTCAAGGGTGTGAATCGTTCTTTCAGTCTGACCGTCGGTTTGGGGATGGAAAGCGGTACTTAGATTAAGAGTAGTACCGAGAGCAGATTGAAACGTTTCCCAAAGACGCGAGGTAAACCGACCATCGCGGTCAGATATGATGTTATGAGGCGTCCCGTGTCGACAAATGATCTCGTCGGTGTAGATTCGGGCTAATTTTTCTACCTTAAAGTCTTCTCATATCGGCAGAAAATGAGCGGATTTAGTCAGACGGTCAACGACAACCCATATGTTGTCGTGACCTGACGGTGTGCGCGGGAGTATCGTTATAAAGTCCATGGCTATACTCTCCCATTTACTCATCGGGATCTCGGGTTGTATGAGTAATCCAGAGGGGCGTTGATGCTCAGCCTTGACCTTGGAACAAGTCAGGCACTTCGAAACATAGAGAGCGATATCCCTTTTCATGCCCGGCCACCAGTACTTGTAGCGCATGTCCTGGTACATATTGTCGGCACTGGGATGAATAGAATACCGAGATTTGTGGGCTTCGTCCATCAGAGTTTGTCACAAATTGGTACGCTTGGGAATATAAATTCGGTCTAGATAATGGAATATCCCATTCGATTTATTCTCGAGTTGAGCGCCATCATTGAGAATCCTTTCCTTCTTCAGAGTACGTTCGGTAAAACAAGCATGTTGGGTGTCGCGGATAAGAGCTTCAAGATTATGCTGGGCTTAGACATTACGAACGCTATGCAAATAGCTTCGTCGACTAAGAGCATCGGCGACAACGTTTGCTTTGCCTGGATGGTAACGGATCTCACAGTCGTAATCGATGAGGAGCTAAACCCATCGGCGTTGGCGCATATTCAGTTCTTTCTGGTCAAAGATGTGTTGTAGGCTCCTATGATCGGTGAAGATCGTACACTTGGTACCGTAAAGATAGTGTCTCCAAATCTTTAACGCAAAAATAATTTCAACTAGCTCGAGGTCGTGGGTTGTATAATTCTTCTCGTGGATCTTGAGTTGTCGAGAGGCGTACGCGATAACCTTGTCTCGTTGCATGAGAATACAACCAAGACCAAGGTTTGAGGCATCGCAGTAGAATACGAAATCGTCGTTCCCATCGGGCAGTGAGAGCATGGGAGCATTGTAAAGCATAGCCTTGAGAGTTTGAAAAGCTTCCTCTTGCTCAGTTCCCCAAACAAAAAAGGTCTGTCCTTATGCGTAAGCGAGGTGAGAGGCACAACGATTTTAGAGAAACCTTCGATAAATCAGCGATAATAGCCTGCCAGTCCGAGAAAAGAACAGACTTTGGACGGATTCTTAGGAGTAACCCAACTCTTAACAGCTTTGATCTTCGCGGGGTCGACGTGAATACCTTAACTATTGACAATGTAACCCAGGAATTGGACCTCCTCCAGCCAAAATTCACACTTGGAGAATTTGGCATAGAGACGGTTTCCCTGGAGTAACTCAAGAACCAAACGTAGATGCTGCGAGTGTTCGGCTTTTGACTTGTAATAGATTAGGATATCATCGATGAACACGATGACGAAGCGGTCAAGGAAGGGTTTGCACACGCGATTCATTAGATCCATAAAGACTGCGGGAGCATTGGTCAAACCAAATGGCATAACAACAATCTCGTAGTGACCATAGCGGGTTCGAAAAGCGGTTTTAAGTATATCCTCCTCTTGAATTCGTATCTGGTGATAGCATGAGCGTAGATCGATCTTCGACAAACACGTAGCACCCTGTAAATGATCAAACAAATAATCGATTCGAGGCAAGGGATAGCGATTCTTGATAGTCAGCTTATTCAATTCCCCGTACTCGATGCACATCTGGAACGATCCATCCTTCTTTTTGACGAAAAGGACAGACACGCCCCATGGAGAGGTGCTAGGGCGAATAAAACCTTTATCAAGAAGATCCTGGAGCTGACTCGAGAGTTCGCGCATTTCAGAAGGAGCGAGGCAATAAGGCGCTCTAGCAACAGGATTTGCTCCAAGAATGAGGTCGATTCGGAAATCGATATCACGAGTGGGAGGTAAACCAGGTAAATCGTCAGGAAATACATTAGGGAATTCACGAACAACAGGAACATCTTTCACTCCTGTGTTTCCTTTCTTTTCCTTCTCCTCTACTACAATGTTAGCCAAGAAAGCCCTGTATTCCTTGCGGAGATACTTGCTAGCTTGGACACACGACATGAGTTTGAGACATTTCGAAGGAGTTTCGCCATACACACAAAGTTGATCACCATTAGCGAGCGAGAAACGAATCATCTTATCGAAGCAAACAACTTCAGCACGATTTTTGCGAAAAAATCCATGCCTACTATAACATCAAAGCTACCGAGCTTCATCGGAATAAGGTCGATGGGGAAGACGTGATTGTTGAGTTCAAGCATACAATCACGTAGAATAGAATTGACAGCGACGGTTCTTCCAGTGGCAATTTCAACATTGAATGTCGAGGGGAGATGGGCGCGCTTACGATTAAGAAGCTTTTCGAATTTAAACGATACAAAACAGTTATCTGCTCCAGTATCAAATAAACACGAAGCATATATACTATTCACAAGGAACGTACCATTAACCACATTGTTGTCTACTTGAGCCTGGCGGGCGTTGATGTTGAAAGCACGTCCGCGGGCTGCTGGCTGCTGCTGCTGAGGCTGCTACTGTTGACGTTGTTGCGGCTGCTGTCGGGGCTCTTGCTTCACCACTCTGTTGGGGTACATGTTTGCAAAGTGGTTGGGATCACCACATGCGAAGCAAGCTCTAGCGTGAGCAGCGGGTGCAGGAGCTGCTTGTTGGCCCTGGGGAGCGGGAATGAGAGCTTGTGGTGCAGGAGCTTGACCTTGAACTGGAGCTTGAGCTTGGCATGGACATATACGGCAGTTAGCGGTGAAGTGGTCGTACATGTTGCAGTGAACACAGAACTAGCATGCGATACCAACCGGGTGCTTATAGGTACAAGTAGGGCAGAGCGGGTGTGGTCCAGTGTATGCACGCTTGGCAGGCGGTGCATTGACCACAGGTGCCGCTACTTGGCGGTGTTGAGATTGCGGTTGAGCAGGTACTGTTTGGAGTGAAGCGGCAGTAACTGCATAGTTCTTGTTGCTGGAACTGTTGTTGTTCTTTCTCTTGCGATGTGAGAGCTTTGCGGATTGCGGTGCGACGGTTGTTTCAGAGGTGGGAGCAGCGGTGGCTTGATGCAGATTCTTGGAGGCTTTATCGAAATAACCAGCCCTGACTCGCTTATCGTTAATCTCAGTGGCGAGAAGGTAGGTTTCCTCAATTGTTGTCGTTTTGGCAGCCTGAACAAAGTCTGCAACGCAATCCGGCAGAGCACGGATATACTTCTTGATCGTAATCTCAGGGGTAGTAACTTGGCCCGGACAGATAATACTCAGCTGCTTGAAGCGAGCAGTTAACCCAGCGTTATCTCCGCCATCCTGCTTGATATGCCAGAATTCATCCTCTAGCTTTTGGAGTTCATGGGGAGGGCAGAACTCTTGCATCATGATGTCCTTAAACTCATCGCATGTCAGTCCAAAAGCTGCATCGTTCCCTCGTTTGTTTCTCTCGGCCGTCCACCAATCAAGAGCGCCGGATTGGAAGACGCCGGTGGCGTTAACAGTGTGCAGGTTTTCCGGACAGCCACTCTGGCGTAGGGTGACTTCGATTGAATCAAACAATTGGAACACGGCCGTAGGCCCATCTTCGCCGGTAAATTCTTTTGGACCGCAGGCTTTGAACTGCTTAAAGCTAAAACCTGCTTTCGGAGTATCAGTCCTGGACTCCTCCAAAGACTTGCTGGTATTCTCATTCAGCTCACTAACGATTTTCGGGATGACTTTTGCTATCTGCTTAGCGACGAGAGCGACGATTCGTTTATCATTGTGGTTACGTTGAGCAGAGCGAGAGTGAAATGATCCAAACGACGACATTGTATGAAACAGACATCGCCATGGGACTCAAACACAATCTCAATTAAGTCGAGTATAGCCTATTATCTCACTTAAAGCTACTTTATAAAAAACATATTCACATAGGCACATAATCCACAGAATTACATAGGCACGTAAGCACGCATTTCACGTAAGCACATAAGCACATAGCTCACCTAAGCACATATTTTGCACGTATTCACCTATCTTTCACAACAGCGTAAAGCGATTAAGTATAACGATTGCGACTTGCGAGCAGCGATTGCGAATAACACAAGCGATTTATTTGCGTTTTGAGGTAACTGTGCAGTGCGAGTCATGCGTGTTGATCAAAGCGAACATGTACGATGCGTTAGTGACTTCCAGCTTTTCGCTGTTCGCCAAAATATATAAAACCACATAAACACATAAAATTCCACATACATCCACATAAAATCGATAAATCACAGAGTTGGCAGCTACGGATTCCAGAATGAAAACACATAAAATCGAAGAGAGATTGTCTCGGCTAGATAGACGTCGACTACCCAAAGTGGTTTAACTATTCACAAGGACCTCAAGTGCACACTTTGGCCTTCTGGACTGTGCTCTCACCTCAATCTGGGCGATCGGCACGCATCCCTCCGGTTACAGCGTGACCCAAGTCGTTGGAGTCCATCGAGACTTTGGTGAGAGTTTGTAAAAACCAAAAGTATAAAGCGGATCGAGTCATCAAGGTTCGGGTTTCACCCCTGACTTAACGACTACATCCCTATTTGTGTGATAGAATCACGAGATAGATAGGGAGAATTGCGTCGAAGTATGGATTTCACTCTTGTTTATAGTAAAAATAGTGTGTCGAACGAGTGATCTGATCGAGAGTTTGCGGTTTTCACACCTAATCTTAACCAGATCATTCGTTTATGAGTGTGTTCAGCCTTAGGAAGGGCTGATCTTGCGCGGAACTGTAGTATGCGATGTTCGCGCAAGAGTGTAGTGTACAGCGAGTTCGAGCGGGAATAGCAAGTAAGCTCGTGCAAAACCTATATCGGGTATGCACAAGTCGGTCTGTTGGTACTTAGACTATAGACTAGGTCATTTCTAAGACATCGACCCGGACTAGTTCGGGTCTTGCCTAATTCCCTATAGTTATGGCTTTGATACCAATCTGTCACACCCCAACCGATGACGGAAATATCGGGGCGCGGCACTAAGCGAAACAGATTGTCAAAGAGAAATCCATAACAACTAAATTACCAGATAGTTAATATTATGTCCCATACCATAATCCATCAAGCAAATCAATTATTACAGACATAGATGTCTCAAAGACAAATAAATGATCCGACAACTCAGATTTAAATTGTTTGTATGTTTCTAGACTAATCCTAATTGATTCCACCAAGAAAGCATCATAGTCATCTCAAACACCTATCACATACGTTAAAATAGAGGTCAATACACATTGTGTAAAGGTGAGCATATAAGTTTAATAGTGATAATAGAGTTCGAAAGCGTTTACGCATAACCAGCATGTAACATGTAACATGTATAATGTGAAACTAGTAGGTTATCGACAATGAAATACGCACAGACATGATTGCGAGTTGTAGAATGCGCAACATATATCACCACTATGACACGTGAAGAAATAACCTTAACAACCCCTGTCCACGACAGGTGCTGAGTCCAAACTATAGTACTATCGTTGCTAAGGCGTCAGGCAACAATCATTGTGTTAACATAACATACAAGCATTCATTGAGTAACACATATAACATGTAGTAACGGTTAGCGTATAAAGTGTTTGCGTTGTGTGATCGATGTGATTTAGAATAAGTAACGTATGTAACACCCAAAAGTGCGTAACGCAAAAAGGGATCGAGTATACTCACAGCGATGATTGTTAATGGATTGAAGGGAGCGTTAGAGTGATTAGCCTGAACAGTTTTCGATAGCATAAGCGAATGAATGGTGCGCTAAACGGTGAAAAGTGAACAATGTGACGAATGGTCATCCGATCGGATGACAATCCGAACGGATGGTCATTCGATCGAATGACAATCCGTTCGGATGGTCATCCGTTTGGATGGCCATTCGATCGGATTGGCATTCATTTAGAATGGATGTGTTTGTGTATGATGGCTTTGAAGTATTCGTTGTATCACTTTGAAAATATAGAAGTATCTCTACCCTTCAAGTCATTCGATCAAACGGCCGATTGATCGGAAGGCGATCCGATTGGCAGGACACTTAGTGAGAACAAGTTCACAGCAGGATTGTCATACGATCAGATGGTCTTCCGATCGGATGGCAATCCGTTAGAGGCTGATGATCTTTGAAAATCACAAAAAGTTAAGCGTTGAAGTCCAAGTGCAATCCGGTCGGATTGTCGTTCGATCGGATGGCAATCTGATCGGATGGCAATCCGATCGGACGTCAATCCGTCTCGACAATCTGATAGTTTTGAACTCGATGATTTTGTTAAGTTTCTGCGGTTTGCTTGAGACGGTATGACAACGTACTAAACAACGGAACCTCATCAAGTCCGAAGTCGTCCGATCGAACAGGAATCACCCAAATCCGACCAGTCAACTATTCTTTGATGGTTGTTCATGTTCAATCCGAAGTCAGTCATCTCATTGATAGGAATCAGATCTGAGACCGACACTTCACTAGAGAACGAGTAGAAGGTCTGAACTAGCTCTGAGTCTATCGGTTTTGAGTGCATTGAGTGTAAAAGAGTTGAAAGAAAGTTGTGAAACCATCTTTCAATTCTTTTAACCATAAAAAGTTTAGATCTAGATGAAAATAACGTTAAATCATGTGGAAATCATGTAGATCTGAGTTGTTCTTGGTGGAATGAGGCCAAAGCTTGAAGTTCCTAAGAACCCCATGATGACATCATCCTAGAACACCTCAAATCCGCTGATTTCACGGTTAAAAGTGAAGATTCAAAGGTAAAAATGATGAAGAAGTGTGTGTAGATCATAGAAGTACAAGATTTGAGTTGAAAACTTACAAGATTCGCGAGAAATCAAGATAAAAGCGAGCTGGAACGCTGGTCGAACGAGAGAGAGCTGTCACATCACTTTGGTGATGTGACAGGGGGTATTTATAGGTTGCCAAAAGAGGAAAGTGGCATGTGGATCGGATCGGACGACACTTCGATCGGATGGCCATCCGATCGGATGGGCATCCGTTCGGATGACCATTCGATCAAATGGTCATTCGATCGAGTGGTCCGGCGAGTTGGATTTTGGCGTTTTGTTTTGCGTGTTGAGCGTTGCGATGCGTTTCGAGTGAGCGATGCGATAGTATTACCCATTAGTCACACATATAACCTAACTACTATATCTAACATACAATCCCTATAAATAACTTGCGTTTAGCGTTTGCGAATAGATTGCGTTGCGATAGAGTTACGATTGCGATTAAACACCTCAACATAAACATAACATGCACAAGTAACACATAATAGCACACACACGTAAAACAATATCCAGAACACATAATTCGAGTTGCGATGCGATAGCGATAAGTCGATTAGCGATCAAACATGCGATTAAACCTCGATTATTAACAAGTACTCCACATAATACAACTAAAGCGATTTAAAATAGAATATCGATTACAAGTCAAGAAGCATAATTAAGTAGTTAAGCAAGGAGTGACAGATCGCAATTAGCAATCTTTTCTTCCTCTGACTTTGACTTTGACTTGTACTTTGACTTTCCAAAAAGCGGGTTGTTACAGCAAGTCACTTTCGTTACTGGGTTGTTCGTTGACGAGGCTTTGACTTGGTGGAATTTGCAAGTCCAAACTTTGGGTGATGATGCTGCGTATGGTATGACTTGGGATGAGTTAAAGGAAAAAATGAGGGAGAAGTATTGCTCCCATGCTGAACTCCAAAGGTTGGAGACTGAATTTTGGAACCTGTCCATGGAAGTTGCAGACATTGTTGGTTACAATCGAAGGTTCCATGATCTGTCAAGAGTGATCCCCTATCTAGTGACTCCCGAATTTAAGCTCATTGAGCGCTACATCTGGGGGTTGGCTCTGGAATTTCGCAGCATGGTAACTGCGGTAAACCCACAACGATCACTCAGGCTGTAACTCTGGCTGTCAGCCTTACTGAAGATGTTGTCCGTATGAAGAAGTTATCGTTGAACCCTACTTAGAAAACCGAGACACGTACTGAGTCGTCTGGTGACAAGAAGAGGAAGCATTTGAATCTGAGCCAAGTGACGCGTAACAACAACAAGGGTTCCAACAACAAGAAGCGTGACCCCAATCCACCCAAGGAAACGAAAACACTTGCAGCAGCAAATGACGCTACTACCAGAGGGTATCAAGGCACTCTGCCCAAATGTAATCAGTGCAAGCGTCACCATGAAGGAGTTTGTTGCATTCCAAAATATGACAAGTGTGGAAAACTGGGGCACCGCACCGAGAACTATTGGGGAAAAGGAAATGGAAGTGGTAATAGGAACGGGAATGGAAACCGAGACGGTGTTGGTAATGGGAACCGAAATGGTAATGGTAATGGTAACCGAAATGGTAATGGAGCTGGGCAGAACCAAGGATGCTTTGGTTGTGGTAGCAAATAACATTTCAAGAAAGATTGTCCAAGGTAAAACAACGCTCAAGCTCGATCATTTGTGATTGGAGCAAGGAACGCACGCGAGGACCCTAATGTGGTCACCGGTACGTTTCTCGTTAACAATCACTTTGCATCCATACTATGTGACACTGGTACCGATTATAGTTTCATGTCTGTGGAATTTAAACGTATGCTTGGAATAGAATCTAGTAGATTAGATATTCCTTATTCCATAGAACTAGCCGATGGTAAACTTGTTGAATCGGGCGAAGTTGTTAGGGGTTGTACATTAGAACTTGGTGAGCAGAGATTTAGTATCGACCTCTTACCTGTTCAATTGGGTAGCTTCGATGTGGTGGTCGGAATGGACTGGCTGTCCAAGAATAAGGCTGAAGTTTTTTGTCACGAGAAAATCATTCACATTCCTCTTGCGAATGATGAAACTCTCATCGTGCATGGAGAAAAGCGTGACACGCCTCTGCAAAGCATCAACTGTATGAAGGGGCAGAAGTACTTAAGAAAAGGATGTGTTGCATTCTTGGCGCACGTAGTAGATAAGAAGGTTGAGGAGCCGAAACTCGAAGACATTCCTGTGGTGAAGGAATTTCCTGATGTTTTTCCCGAAGATCTGCCAGGACTACCTCCGCAACGACAAGTCGAATTCCATATAGACTTGGTTCCAGGCGCCGCTCCTGTAGCCAAGGTACCCTATAGACTTGCGCCATCCGAGATGCAAGAATTATCTACAAAACTCCAGGAGTTGTTGGATAAAGGATTCATAAGGCCGAGCTTCTCACCTTGGGGAGCTCCAGTCTTGTTCGTGAAGAAGAAGGATGGAACACTGCGGATGTGTATCGGTTATAGAGAATTGAATAAGCTCACTATTAAGAATCGGTATCCACTACCGAGGATTGATGACTTATTCGATCAGTTGCAAGGATCGAGCTACTATTCCAAGATCGACCTTCGGTCTGGCTACCATCAGTTAAGGATCCAAGAAGAAAGCATACCAAAGAATGGGCATTACGAATTCCTTGTTATGCCATTCGGATTGACGAACGCACCAGTAGCATTTATGGATCTGATGAATCGTGTTTGCAAGCAATATCTCGATAAATTCATGATTGTATTTATCGATGATATTCTGATTTATTCTTGAATGAAAGAAGAACACAAGCAACACCTCAGGACCATTCTGGAACTTCTGAAGAAAGAGAAGCTTTATGCAAAGTTCTCAAAGTGCGAATTTTGGATTCGCGAAGTACAGTTCCTTGGACATGTTGTGAATGAGAATGGTATTCATGTTGACCCAGCAAAGATAGAAGTGATAAAGAATTGTGAAGCTCCCAAAACACCAACCGAAGTTTGACAATTTTTGGGATTAGCGGGCTATTACCGCCGGTTTATAAAAAATTTCTCCAAGATAGCTCAACCGCTGACATCCCTTACGCAAAAGGACAAAAAGTAAGACTGGGTTGATAAGCAGGAGGAAGCCTTCCAACTTCTCAAAAGCAAGCTATGCGATGCACCAATACTATCTTTACCCGAAGGCACTGAGGACTTCGTGGTATACTGCGATGCTTCGCGTCAAGGATTGGATTGCGTGCTCATGCAACGCCAAAAGGTCATCGCTTACGCTTCGAGGCAGTTGAAGGTACATGAAAGGAATTACACCACTCACGACCGGAGCTAGGCGCGGTAGTATTCGCCTTGAAGATCTGGCGACATTATTTGTATGGTACTCGATGTACTATTTTCACTGCTCACAAAAGCTTGCAGCACATATTTGATCAGAAGGAATTGAATATGCGTCAGCAACGGTGGGTCGAGCTGCTAAACGATTATGATTGTGAGATTAAGTACCATCCTGGAAAAGCTAACATAGTAGCAGACACATTAAGTCAAAAAGAAAGGGTTAAGACCTTAACAGTCTAAGCATTGGAAATGACTATTCGAACGAATCTCATTGCACACATTCATGACGCCCAACAAGAAGCCCTTAAGAGGGAGAATCATAGAGCTGAATATCTTCGAGGTATGGAGAAGAAATTGGTGCCAAACGAAGAGGGAACCTTATACTTTATGGGACGCATTTGGGTTCCGCTCTATGGCGGTATCCGAGAAGTCATCTTTGATGAAGCTCACAAGTCGAGATACTCGATCCACCCAGGATCGGACAAGATGTATCAAGACTTGAAAAAATACTATTGGTGGACAAAGCTTAAAAGTGATGCTGCTGTTTACGTTGGAAAGTGCCTAACCTGTGCTAAAGTTAAGGCCGAATATCAAAAACTGTCTGGTTTACTGCAACAACCGGAGATACCCATGTGGAAGTGGGAGAAAATATCGATGGATTTTATAACCAAATTACTCAGGACCCCTAGAGGGCATGATATGATATGGGTGATAGTTGATCAATTGACGAAGTCTGCACACTTCCTACCAATCCGAGAGAAGGATAGCACTGGAAAGCTTACTGAGCTGTATCTTAAAGAAATTGTAGCACGACATGGAGTGCCTATTTCGATTATTTCAGACAGAGATGGGCGTTTCGTATCCAGGATCTGGCAATCCTTCCAGGAGGCCTTTGGATCTCAACTAGATCTAAGCACGGCCTTCCACCTGCAAACAGACGGCCAGAGTGAACGGACCATACAAACACTGGAAGATACGGGCATTAAAGCCGCACCGTTCGAAGCTCTATATGGCCGCAAGTGCCGCTCACTGTTGTCTTGGGCAGATGCTGGAGACAAGCAGTTGATTGGCCCTGAACTTGTTCAAGAGACAACTGACACGATCATGCAGATCTGAGAGCGCATTAAGGCGGCTCGTGATCGACAAAAGAGCTACGCTGATCGGAGACGAAAACCCTTAGAATTCGAGGTGGGAGACAAAGTTTTGTTGAAGGTCTCACCTTGGAAAGGTGTAGAAGGTTCAGGAAACGTGGAAAGCTGAATCCACGATACATTGGACCATTCAAGATCCTGGAAAGGATTGGTACTGTAGCGTACAAATTGGAGTTACCGGAAGAACTTAATGGTGTACATGATACGTTCCATGTGTCCAACCTCAAAAAGAGTCCAACCCAGGAGACGGCTATCATCCATGCGGATGAGGTGCATATCGACGACACACTCCGATTTACAGACAACCTGTTGAGGTAATGGATTGGAAGATCCATAAAACAAGGAGGAGTCGCATTAAGCTTGTCAAAGTACGTTGGAACTCTAAGCACAGACCCGAGTACATGTGGGAACGTGAAGTCCGGTTCAAAGCCAAGTACCCCCATCTGTTCGAGAAAGCTCCTGCGGGAGATAACTCAGCCTGAATTTTGGGACGAAATTCTTTTAACTGGGGGAGACTGTGACAACCGGCACAAAACCGGTAATTTCCGTACTATTTTAATATTAATTATTATCTGCAATATTGTGCCTGAATGTCAACATTGTCTGATTACATGCAATACATGTGAATTCATGCACGTTTTATACTTCAAATATTGCTTATTGCATTACTTTAAGCGTTGCGTCAGAAAGACTAGTAAACTAACCGATAAGACACTCTGTGTCAGCATTTCTGCAGAAAGCAGTCAGACGATAGAATTAGGGCCTAGGAATAGGTCTAACATCTAAAATACATTAAAACCCAAGTGTGGATACAAGGGTTAAAATATAAACTTTCTGGAAGCCAAACTATGCACTAAAAAGCACCCGAAACTCACTTTAAATGCATAATTCTGCACAAATCAACCATAATTCAGCTATAATCAGATTTTTAACACAATAATATCATGCAGAATTTATGTTTTATTGTCCAGAATAACTTACAAAGTGTCGAGAATTGAAACTACCACAAAAGGGGCTTCATACTTAGTGAAACTGCGCAATTTAGCACTTTAACGAACCGTAACGAAACGAACAACCGGACAATACCCGGGACATCAAAATTTGACTAGAAGTAATGTTTTTATGATATTAAAATAGTATTGGTGCTAGAACACCTTAAAAATCATAAAAACACCTAAACACACTTAAACTAACTTAAACCCCCTCGTTTGCACCTTAAACCCTTAACTTCCCAAAAAATACACTTTAGCCCCCCCCCCCCCCCTCACCATAACCGGCCCCAAGAGGGACCCACTTCAGCTTTGATTATTTTATTCTTCTTTTTCCCCTAATTATGTGCAAGAATCTCTAAAGGTGATCATGTGTTAGAAAACCTTTTATAAAGACCACAAGTAAGTCTACTTTGCCCATTTCCCAAAAACAACTTCATCTTCTTCCTTTGCTTCTCCTTTGGCCTCGGCTCAACCCACACACAAACACACTTTCATTTTCAAGCTTCAATCTCTCAATCCAAGGTGATCTAGAGGTGTATGGAGGCCATCTAAGAAGGCGTAAGATGCTAGAAGTTGAAGGACCTCACTTTGGAGCTTTTAACCACTTAATTTCTTCCATAATCATCTTCTTCATTCTTGTGCCACTTCCCTAGCCATTAGAGCTAGCAGTAAGCTTCTTGATCACTAAAATAAGTCATGTTTACGTTATGTACAAGTTTCACCATCTAAAGAACTTAACTTTTAAAGAAGAAAATGAGAAGATCTAACGTATTTATGAAGAAAACAAGTGATTACATGAAATTTTAGTATATGTAATGAAGTTGTTGATGTTATATCTTGTGTTTATGTTTAGATCAAGTATGATACGCTTGTTAAAAGGTTAGATCTAACAAGTTTAAGCATGGATCTTGAAGGATCCATGGTTAAACTTGAAGATGAACATATAAAGCATTATGTGAACTTGAAATATGAATTTTTATGCATAATCTTGAAATTTTGAAGTAATAAAGTGTGTGTAGAACTAATTTTTGAAACTAAATCTCATGGAAAGTTTGTTAAAACTTTAACATAAAGCTTGTTTATGAAAGATCTAAAGTTATTAAGCATGGATCTTGAAAGATCCATGGTTAAACATGATGTTAAAAATAATGATCTTTCTAATGGACATAAAATTGGTTTTAGAACATGGTTTACAAACTTTAAAGACCATTAAACTCATGGATGAGTTGGTTTGTAAAATAAAGTTTCATAAAAGTTTGCTTAAAATACTCAAGAACACTTATTTTTGGATAGATCATCTTATGTAAAGTGTAGATCTAAAAGACTACACATTTTTAACAAAAATCAAATTCACCATGATGTTTCATATGAAGAAATTAGTGTATGATGTTGGTGATTATTGTGGAAAATTGTTTTGGTGTTGAAAAGAAAATAAACACATGTTTTGAAAACATGGGAAACCTCCATTTTTTAGGGGAAACTATGTCAAAAATTTTATAAAATTTTGACACTTAGAAAAATATAAGTTTTGGTGAAACTTATTCCCTAAAAATTCACCTAAAAATATTTACCAAGGTTTCCCTAATTTTTGTAAGAAAACAAGTTAAGAAATGATGATTTCTTCAAGTTAAAATTAATATTAAGTATGTATATTTTTAGGGAAAATATATATATTTAGTGATCACCAAATTTTGTGCTAATTGTATATTATGTGTATTATATATAGTAGTGTATTAGGACTTGAAAATACACTAAATACTCCCAAGGAGTATGAATACAAAAATACACATACAAATACATGAGAATACATAAGTATACAAGTATACGAAATTCCCCACAAAGAAGTACATGGACAAATATAAGAAAATATATTCATAAAAATATATTCCTTAACGTATTATTGAACTTGGACAAGTTATGGACTTAAATATATATTTTTGGACAAATATATAACCTATACCAAGTATTGGAATTTATACAAAACTCGGGTGGATAACGAGAATAACCATATATATATTTTATAGCATGACAAAATATATATTGCATACAAGTCTTATAAATATATTATTTTTAAGAAATATAATTCCGAAAAGTAATAAAAATCAAGGTGTTGATTTTTGGTGAAAAATACAAAATACACAAGTATTTACATAAAATACAAGTATACTTTTCTAAGAATACTTGTACAAAAATAACATTGAAAATATTATTTCACAAAATACTTATATTTATTTTTTGGAAAATAATATAAGTAACATACATGAAAAGTTAAAAATGTAAATTATTTTTAACACTTATTACCTTGAGAAAGACTTTTTAAATGAATATATATTTGAGAAGTGAAATATATATTTACAAATAAACAATATATACTCAGTGCAAGAATATGACAAGCGGGCAAGACCCGACAAACAAGGGCACGACCCTCATAAGGAATGAACATACAAAGAACATACATAAGCAAAAGATGGTGACTTGTACTTGTGTGATACAAGTCTTGTGTCTAACATTAATAGAACACGTATATGTCACGACGCTACAAAAACCAACCGGTGAAGTTTACGACGTAGGATACACAAATTTGTGAGTTCATGTCCCCACTTTTAAACTTTTACTTGTTTTCTAAACTTGGGGAAAATACATGTGCTATGTTATGTTGAATACAAAAACTAAGGAATGATAGTTTAGATCATGTCACGAATAGGGTGCCATAAGCACCATTAATCAAACTATATACCTAGACCGCGGAACAAAAGGCTAGATCTAATGGGTTTCAGGCAACCACACTCTTGGCCATGCTTTTACCAAGAAGTGCTTTTGTGTCTCTAGTCGTGAATCGACAAGTAAAAATGCCTATGGTTTGGATGCTTCCTATGTCGTGTCACATGTTAATAGCCTTGCCAACCATTAGCGATCTCGATTTCCTTACATTTGCAGAAGTACTTATTTCCGTACAATTACATACCATGTTTTTCTACAGCGAATGCTTAAATGTTTACACAAAGCTGCATGAATTCACACCAACATTATGTTGACGATTTTCCAAAACTTACATGTATTTCAGGTAACTAAAGTGGATGTATGTGCGGTCTTACTCTTGCTCCTGGACGTCGTTTATGATTTTAGCTATGTTGTGTCAAGACTCCTGTGCCTATTTTGCGGGATTTGGTTATTATATTCCATCCTGTGTGGTGATATAAGAATCAAAGCCTTGATGTTCGTCTTTTAAATTAAGTTGTAAACTTTTCGAACAATTATTAGTCGTGTGATGTAAACACTTATCTTAAACTATGTTTTGAATGTTTATTATCAATGGCGTTTGGAATTATTTTATGAGCATGTAGTATGTTTACCAATCATATGCAATGAGAACCTTTCAAGATCACACCTCGTGCTTCCGCCTTAGAAAGGGGTGTGACAAATTTCTAGCACAAACATGAGTGATATTGATTATTTTTACTTTCGCTCCTCTTACGGTGTGTGGTGTCAAATATGCGGTGGATCTCATAAAGATTTAGAATGTTACTTTCTAAATTACACTCCTCACTATTTAGACCCATCGTTTCCCTGTTACCTTAACTGAGATCACGTTCATCCTCCGGTGTCAACCCCTGATGGAAGGCATTAAGTAATTACCACATTTGTACACTATCGTGTGGGCAATTTTTCAACAACATTTTAAACTGATTGAAGGCTTTATGAAATAACTCGCCCGACGGTTGTTGGAAATTCCTAATATACCTCCGAGCGTCACTGGTCCTCTGAGGAGTGTAGAATTCATCCAAAAACAACTGCTGCATGTTGAGCCATGTGAAGACAGACGCAAATGGTAAAGAATGGAACCATTGTTGTCCCTTGTCTTCTAAAGTGAATGGGAGGAATACCAATTTCACATCATCGGGTGTAAAACCTTGACCCTCAATCATATTACAATGAGCATCATAAGCAGCAATGTGTAAGTATGGTTCTGTAGTTTCTAAACCATGATACTTGGGTAGACTCTAAATAAACTATGCTCTAACTTCAAATGATCGACCTTGTAGTTGTGGTATCACCACCGGTGAGGGGTTTTTAGCAATAGCGGGTTAAAAATGGCTTTCGAATCCCCGTACCAGTCCTCAATCATATCTTCTAGAAATAACCTCGAGATTGTTAACCAGTGGAACAATGTTTCTCGAAAAAGGTCTTTGTGAGCCGATATTTGTTGTAGCAGTGTTAATATTGGGATATTTACCGGTCATACATTACCTTGCTACTGGTTCACTAGTTCATGCAGATAGCCTTGTTGTTGATACCCGGTTGCATCCTGGTTCCCCTTTCGGCAAATCTAAACCCCGTGTTATACCCTTCGTAATTCCCAAAGTTCATTATATGCTTGTCACCTTGATTACCCGCATAACTATCGAATTCATCATATCCATCCCCAAATTCCCCTAAATCATTACCTTGGTCAAACATAGCTGCTCTGACTGAAAACTAATGTTGTTGAGATGTTTGATATTGTGAAGGTTGATTTGGTAGAGGAATTGAGGTTAATGAGTTAATGGGTTTACTCTGCGGAGGTGGAATAATGTTGTCATCTGCAACTATCCTCACATAAGGTGAAGTGTATTGAGCAGTAGATGTGTGCATGAAGGATGGATATTGAGAAGATGAGGATTGATTTGGTACTGGTGGTGGAAGGTTATCCAAGTTCGAGAACGGTGACAGTGGAATTGGTGGAATTTGAGTAGTAGTAGCTTGAGTGAATTGCCGTAGTGGTTCAGATGGGCTGGAGGTGTTAGGTGATGGTTGAGTAGGAGTAGGTGAAAACTGACTTTGTGGAGCGGTCTGCTTATCCGGATTTCCTGAGTGCTCCATTGGTTTGAATGTAGGTGTTGGAGATTGCAGTACTTTGTTCTCTTGACGAAGTACTCGTGTCTTCTGAACTGTTCTCTCAATTTCCGGATCAAATACTAATGGTGAAGACTTTCAGGACTTTCTAGTATGATGCATACAAGTATGAATTCACCTACACAAACATAGACAAGAGACTACGTGTAATTCTGAACAAATTGAAATAAACTCTATTTTTTTAACGATCTTTAGAAAACAACTTAAAAAAACACTTTGCGCATGACTCCCGGGCAACGACGCCATTTTGATGACTACCGTAAGGGTCATGCAAAAACTGAAGTAACCTAAACAGTTAGGGTAAGTCAGGCATCGAATCCAGAGGAGTATGGTGGACAGCGTTCTTGATTAAGTATAAAAGAACTAATTGCAAAAATGTAAAATCTGTTGTTTGAGAGTTTGATTTAACAAAAAAACTAATTAAAACGAATTTGTAAAAATGCGAGAAAACAATGGTTCCTTCGGATTTCAGATTCAAAATAGACGTCAATTTTGTGTTGGATTGCTACAATCACATAGACATTATTGCATAAAACAATTAATTGATTGTGATTATCTAAAGACTACTTACTTCGATTGCGAAACAACGGAAGGTTATCATATAAATAATCAATTGAAATTACCAACCCTAACCCCTATCAAATATATCCCAATTGCTAGAACTCTCGGGAATTGAATGAATTAGAATTAAGATTTAAAGTAAACCAATTGTTACAATCCAATCAATCATATCAAATGGTAAAAAGCATCGAATGCTTAGATTACAAAGTTCAAACACAATAAAAAACACATAAACTAAGTCTACTTACAAGAATCCTCCACCCGGAGGAAACCACTAGGAAATTCCCATTTGTCTCGGTGATTTGATCTTCAAAGGCTTGAACAATGGTTGAAATCATCTTCAATATCTTGAATTCGGTAAGAAAGTATGATGGGAAGGATGAAAAGTCCTCAAAATTGTGATACTAAATCCCCAAATTCGTCCCCAAACTTGACTGAATGATTAGGGTTTGAAAAATAGCTTTAATATCTTCCAAAAAGTCAAACCCGCGTTGCAACCTGAGTCCCGTCGTAAGCTACAGCTTGCTTGCCGTAAGCTACGGTGGGCAACTTCTAGTCAATTTCTTGTTCAGTTGTAACTTATGGCTGACTGGTCGTAAGCTACGGCATGCACTTTCTGAATTCTTTTGTTTTCATAATTCAACTTTCACATAATGACTAAAAGGCCCCCGAACTTTATTCTTTCGCATTTCCCATGCTTCCAATCTATCTTCTAAGCTATAACTCATCCCGAACAATGTCTTTAGTTATGCTTATCATCTTCAGATGTTCTGCTTCATCTCCAAGCACTCTAACTTTACCGATTTAAGTAATTAACCTGCAAAACCACAATTTTTCATAGTTATCACATTCAAAACACATAATCGCCTAAATTGCAATAAAATACATGATATAGGGACATTAACGCTCGGGTTTCACCCTCTCCATCATGGTGTAAGTTGCATGTTTGGTTTGAGGGTGAATTGCACTAAGTTAGGGAATTCTTGTTATAAAACTATAACATCATTAACTTGCTGAGGATATTAATCTTTGACTATCTAAGTCTTGGGGGTGAATTTTGATTTTGTGGGTTTGAAATAGTATTAACTAAATCGCTGAACACTGTGTAGTTAAATAACTGTTAGGGCATCTGCATGAGAGATTGCTTAGGGACAAGCAATGCTCAAGTGTGGGGTTATTTGATGTATATGAAAGAACTCTTGGTTTTTAATGCATAACCCCCTATAAATGTCATTGTTTTCTTTGAAAATTTGCTTTGAATTAATAAATGTTAGTGATTTTTTTTTTTTTTTGGAATTTGTAGGTAGTTGACTAATAAAAGACGTAAAACGAAAGGTTCCAAGAGTTCTAGGAAAAATCGATGTAAAAGAGAAGAAAAAAGGGAAAATTAGTAAGGTATAACCCGTACCCATTTTGGGAGTACGACCTATACCCATTTTGATGAATACACTCCATACCCTTGTGTCGTTAAGTGCAAAGTCAAAACCCTCATTATGGTCCATCATTACCTAGTATGGCCCGTAGTCACTTAAGCCGCATGACCCGTAGCTAAGTCATGAAACCCAAAAAAAACTATATATAGAATGCGATAGCTGGAACCCTATAGATCACCAGAGAGCGTCTGCAGACAACGTTTGGAAACTGTTTCGGCCTATTCTAACACGAATCACGGCAACAAAGCAAGGAGATTGAAAAAGAGTATAAATTAGTATATATCACCCATATTTATATCGATGCATAATTACTAGTGTTTAAATTTCAGTTGTAATTTGTAGTAGATGCATATAAGATATATGAAAAAGAGTAAGTCGCAATGCTCGACGTTTTTGGTTCAATCTGTTTGAGTGGTTGTTTGTGTTAATTTTATTTATGTGATATTAATACCTGATAAATGTTTACAATTCAGATGAACAACGAAGTAAATCAGGAAAACCAGAATAATGATAATGACAAGAACCAAGTGAATAAAAGTGCTATTGAACACTTAGTAGCCCAAGAAATCATAGATGCTATGTCATATATTATCAAGACTATTAAAGAACCAGAAAATAATAATTCTGTAATTGGAAGTAAAGGTCAAACCACTAAACCAAGTCACAGCGTGAACGAAAATCACGGACCACTTATTCAAGCTCCAATTCCAAAAAGAAGAAGGACCATCTCATATGGTTGTTCTTATAAAGAATTCTTGGCCTGTAAACCAATAGAATTCTCAAGCAATGAAGGAGCCATTTTAGCCTTGCGCTAGATAGAAAAGACAGAAGCAGTCTTAAAAATAAGTAAATGTGCAGATGAAGATAAGATCATGTTTGCTTCTAATCTTTTTAAGAATGCAGCCCTAGAATGGTGGAATATCATTCTCCAGTCTAGAGGAAGTGACAGAGTTTATAATATGGAATGGACCAACTTTAAGAAGATAGTTGAAAGGAAATTATGTCCTCCTCATGAAAAGGAACAAATTGCCAATAAGTTCCTAAATCTTAAAATGACTGGAATAGATTGCAGGGGTTATACTACCATATTCTTTGAATACGCTAGGATAGTACCAACCTTAGCCTTAGCAGAACCAGTATTAATCTCTCGTTACATCTGGGGATTAATTAGTGAGATCAGACATGTAGTCAAGGCAACTAGGCCCCAAACCATAGAAGAAGCAGTAGAACTGGCTAACACCCTGACTGATAAATTGGTACGTACACAAGAGGAAAACAAAAGAAAGAACCTAGCTCAAAAGCTTACCCAAGAATTACGTTATGATAATTTCTACCATGGAAAAGGAACAGGTTCTTCCTCTTCACCCAACTACAAGTATTGCAAAAGGAAGCATTCGGGAAGGTGCTCTATATACTTCAACTTTTGCAAAATATCTAGACTTAAGGAAGAATACTGCAGGAAGAAAGCTAGCAATAGATTATGCTACAATTGTGGAGAAGCCGGTCATATCAAACCGAACTGTCCGAAACTAGCTCTAGCGACAAGCAGCAAAGCTAAGACAACCGAAGGACCCAAGAAGAATGCCAGAGCGTTCGATCTAACAACTGAAGAAGCCAAAATGATTTCGGATGTGATTGCCGGTACGTTTTTAGTTAATGATGTTTTTGATAAAGTATTATTTGACTCTGGTGCAAACCAAACTTTTATCAATACTTCTTTCTTCAAACTTCTCAATCAACCATTAACTAAATTTCAACAAGACTGTCTGGTAGAGACGGAAAATGGAGATTCTATCAAGAAAAGTGAAATCCTACAGGAAGCAAGGATAGAAATTTTTAACCATAACTTTACTGCTAATCTCTTTCCAATGAATCTAGGCGGATTCGATGTCGTATTAGGAAAGTATTGGTTGGTAGCCAATCATGCCAGTATTTTATGTGATCAACAGTCAGTATAAGTAAGTAAACTAAATGGTGAAAAGATCATAGTTAAAAGAGACAAGCCAACGAAAACCACAAAGTTCATCTCTATGATGAAAGCTGGAAGTTATGCAAGGAAAGGAGGAATGGTGTATATGATTTTAGTAATCATTAACACTAAAGGAAAAGAAATAAATGATATTCCTGTAGTATCTAAATTCTTAGACGTCTTTCCAGAAGAGTTACATGGATTACCGTCGGATCGAGAGGTTGAATTTAGAATTCACCTAATACCAGGAACGGCATCGATTGCTAAAGCACCATATCGACTAGCACCAACGTAAATGCAAGAACTGAAGAAAAAGCTTGACGAACTACTTGAAAAAGGTTTTATACAACCTAGCTCATCACCGTGGGGAGCACCGATATTGTTTGTCAAGAAGAAAGACGGATCGATGCGTATGTGCATTGATTATCGGTAATTGAATAAGGTTACGATTTAAAATCGGTACCCACTTGTTGGTGCATCTACTGTCTGTTAACTTCGTCTTAATCGAGTCTTTTGTCTAGATAGGATAAACGAGCACACAACAGGATAGAATTTAGGGTTTGTTCATGTTTAAGTGGGTGATTTCGTTTGAAGGTGACAAGGTACAGTTCAAACGAAATTAACAAAGGTAATTTCGTTTGAAATGGGCCTTGCCACTTTCAAACGAAATTAGTTCAACTATATATAGGGGTTGTGTGGTCTCATTTCATACGAAATTAGGTCATGTTCTCTGAGCCGAGGTGCTGTCCGTTTGTCATTAGAACTTGTAAAAGCTCAGGAAATCAATAAGAGAAGATAATTAGAAAAGAACAAGCTGTTTTACGTCATTTACATTGATTCCGCCTTTGTATTTGATGATGAACTACTCAGATTGACTCATTAGGGTCACACAACGATCCAACAAGTGGTATCAGAGCTCAGGACGAGGAGTTCATACCAATTCAACTTGATTTCATCGGATTCTCTCACTTCTACTCTTTCTTTTTAGATTTGAACAAGATTTAACGGTTGAAATGGCTTAAAACTCACATATATCAAGTAATACATAGTTTTAACTAATCCGTGAAAGATTTGGACCATAATTCGAACAAATTTTGATAAAATCAGATAATTCCGCTTGAAAACTGTTCGAAAAATGATGACATCATCTTAATTTCGTTTGAAATATCCTGGTAATCTCGTTTGAAAATGCACATTATAACTGATTTCGTTTGAAGGATCTAGTTAATTCAGTTTGAATCGGGTATCTCGTTTGAAGTGTTTGGGTAATTTCGCCTGAGAGTGCACTTTATTGTAATTTCGTTTGAAGCTCATACTTGATAGGTGATTCCGTTTGAAATCTCAAACGAAATTAGAGATTTCGTTTAAGATAGCATAATTCCGTTTGAAGGACTTATACCGTTTGAGCAATTCTATTCAAACTAATTTCGTTTGAATCTGTATTTTTCAAAACCAAGAATTTTCTAAGTGTTTGTTGATCATTTCAGGTACTTGAAAGATGGATGATTACACGAATCCGTTCTGTTATGTTTTTGCGTTTGCTGGAAACGGTGGGGATGATACTTCAAACGACACGTCAATCAACACAAATGAGAAAACTCTAAATGCGAGAAAGACTCTTTCTGATGCATTGAGTGTTGAGAGTGCTTACGGGACTTATAACAAACCTCCAAAGTTGATAGCGATTGAAGATTACAACAAATGGGCCAAAAAGTTTGAAGAATGGCTCAAAGCGTTTGCTTATCCGAGTTGGAAAATGTTGAAGAATGGGTTTGTGATGGCAAGATCAGATTTTGAAAATTTGTCTGAAAATGAAGAGATTGATAGATATGTTGCTGAACAAAAGTGCATTGCACTAATTCATCAGTCTGTGAGAGACGACATCATAGCATTGATTGAGTACACGAATTCAAAAGATCTATGGGCAAAATTGAAAATAAAATGTGAGGGTAGTGCAGAAATAGTTAAAAACAAAAAGGAACTGTTAAGAAAAGAGTTTGATCTATTTAGCTGTTTGAAAAATGAGTCTGTGTCTAAAATGATTGAAAGATTTGGACATCTGAAGATGGAGCTAGCAAGACATGGAATCATTTATTCTTGTGAAGAACTGGTGGATAAGCTGTTTGACTCATTACCAGATGACAATGACTGGCAATACTTTGCGTTGATGTTGAAGAATACAATCAAGTCGGATGAACTGACAGTTGATTTGTTGATTGAGAGACTGGAAAGCCATGAGCTAGAGATCAAGAAATCTTTCAAAGTCAATCAATCCACTTATCAGCAGAATATTGGATTGTATTACAGAGGAGATGGGATACCGAAGAATGTGTCTCCGAAAACAGCTTTCTCAGCTGAAGGTTATTACAAGTCAAATCAAGAGAGTCCGAGCAGTGGTTTTCATACCGGTTCATCATCAACAACTCCAACCCAATCTGCTCTGAAGAATTTATTCCAGTGTAATATTGCTGTGGATCTGAAGAATGCACACAACTTCAGCGAGGAATCCGCAAAGCAGCATATGATGTTTTTAGAGTCTGTGCTTGAATCGTATGAGAGCCTGGTTGCGGGGAAGATTGGAAATACAAACCTCACCAAGGAGGATTATGACCAGATTGACCCAGAAAAGATGGAATTGATCGACATCAGGTGGTGTATGGCTAGTGCAGTTCGACGAGCACAACGGTTCATGGAGATTACTGGTAGACATTCTATCGGGCCGTCCACCAAACTGGGATTTGAAAAATCAAAGGTCACATGCTTCCGATGTAAACAAAAAGGACACTTTAAACGTGAGTGTCAAAACGCTCCAGCTGATGATACTGCAAATCCATTCCAAGAAGATTACTACAAAAGAGCAATCTACCATCAAAACAAATCTGAACCCCCCAGAATGAAGCAGCTTGAAGATAACCCCAAAGAAAAATCAAGAGCTCTTGCTGTTATTCATGATGACGAGGGATACGATTGGAGTGATGTGTTACCGGAGGAAGATGCAGTAGGCTATGCGTTTGTAGCAAAAGAAATTCCTTACAAAGATAACAGGACTGAAGAAGAGAAATATATCAACAGAAAGATGGTAGCCGTAGACATACTGGTTAGAATGTCTAAAATTTACAACGAAGCAAAGAGAGCAAAAAGATGGGATGCAGATAGAGAATGTTACATAGATCCTGATGGTAACATAGCTATTGATTCAAAAACCATTGATGTTGAAGTTCTCACTCAACAAGTTGCGGAAGAAGAAGAAGCTAAACAGAGAAAGTGGTAGGGAGGAGGAGAAGCTGAAGAAAAGGAAAAAGAAAAAGAGAAAGAGCAGCAGTCAAAGAAAGTAGATGATGGAATTATTGATACATCACAAGAGCTTACTGCTGAAAACCTGAAGAAGATGGCTGACAAAGTGCTTGCTGCGAAAGAGCTTGAGGTAGTTTCTGGTTTTGGCACTGAGTCCAAAAACAAGGTTAGTCAGAATGATGCAAACAATGTGTCAGGTAAGAAAGATAAAACTGAGAGCGACTGCAAAAATTGCATGAACGATTGCAAGGTTTGTAGTACAATTGCTTACCACAGAGGTAAAAAGGTCGAAGATCTGACAAAAAGAGTCAGAGATGTTGAGGATCAGATCTTAAACCGTGATGTAGGATCGTGTTCGGACCCGAAATGAGTCGATCAGAGGCGTTCTACTCAAAATGAAAGGCAGAAACAGACATAATGAGTTGAATTCAGCAAGATATCACTTTTAACTGTCGTTTATATTGATCTGGAACAGTTTTACAGCAAGACGACACTTCGACAGAGCTTCGCCATCGGAAACACTCTTTCTAATTCCGCTCTAAATGAACTGGATAGACTCCTGTTTATAGATTCCTGATTCCGCTTGAACAGACTCAACCGGAATACCATTACAAGCGAAATCACCAGTTCAAGCGATATTACATGTTTCAAGCGAAATCAAGTAGTTCAAGCGAAATAAGCATCTTCAAGCAGAATTAGCTTGTAAACTTGATTTCTTGAACTTCGTGCCATGAATAATGCAAGACTCGATACAAGACGAAGTCGACAGACGCATGCACCAACAGACTCCCCCTCGAATGTTGACGAGTCTTAAGTGTCGAGTCTTCAACGTCTTCAGTCTTTATCAGTCTGACTGTTCTCTTTGAATTATCTGACACTGTAAGCATCCTCAAATCTTTCTCTTCTCTTTCTTCCAGAATCAACAGACTCCCTTCGAACAATCTTTTCTACTCGGATGTCTTCAGACTCCCCCTTTCGATTTGCTAGGATCACAGTCTGGCTTGTTGAAATCACAGAGTCCTCAGGTATCGGAACTTGGCTCTCTATCACTCAGAAATCCTGCACATTCTCTACCTCACAATAAATTTCACAAATTTAACATTTTAACAAATTTATATACTATTAGCAGGAAATTTTCCAGAATGATTTATCAATGTAAGAATCTGATGAACCACTTGTATGAGAAAAAAATTCAAAATATTTTCTCATTTAGACACACACTCTTCCTCATCACATGCTCATCATGTTTAGCACTTGGAATTTTGAAAATCAGCTTTCCAATATCAGTTGTCAAAAATCTTTTTGAATTTTTCAAAATTTTATGCTAAAACATACTAAAAGTCTTTTAGGATTTTTGAAAGAAATGAAATGCAGTAAAGAAATATTTACATACAATATTTTTGTGAGCTTGTGTAAGAGGATCATATCAGTTTCTGAGACAAATCACCAACACCATTAAGCTTTAAATTATTTTAAGTTCTAAACGATTCACTTAGATTGTCAGTATACTGATCCACTTAAATTCTCACACAAAGTTCAACTGTTTCGAGATACGAGATTAATGTTTTAAGCACTTAAACTTAATCGCGTATCCCACCTTAGAATATACTCCCGTATCCAGATCCCAATATTCAGTCTTACAGGTGAGTATACCACAGATGATATATGTAAGGGGTTAAATTGCGAAGAACTGTGAGAGCTCAGGTCAGAACTTCCGTTCAGCAAAGAGATGACGGCTTCGACTTTTGGTGGGTCCCCTCTAGAGGATCTTTTTTACAACAGCATTGATTAGCAATTTTATTGTCTCATCATTTTATGCTGAGGGCGGCGCTATATTTCAAGCAAGCAGTAAAGTATTCTCCGGGGACTAGGCCATTGCTTCCGCAAAATCAGAAGTCCCGGGATAAAACCCCAGATATCACTGAGCATAAAGACCTAGTATCTCAGAAAGAGGGACCTTTCAAACAAGATTTCGGGGGTTACCCATATATCCGAGAGATGTTTTCCACGATATAAGCAAGTTTGAATTTATGTTTATATCTCGTCACAATCTACTAAATGTGCAAAAACCTACTGGCATATCATCAGTGAGATCGTTTATCACATTTAACTTTCCATTTCTTTAGCATGTTGTGATAATCCACTGATGTACTATCATTTCCTCTTCTTTGACACAAAACTCATTTTTGGTTTTATCATGTTTTTGGCATTTTCAAAATTTCAAATGTTTTTGGATTTTCTGAAAAAAATCTTACTCCCCCTAAAATGCAAACACATTTAAAGAAATTTGAAAACAAACTATACAAGTAAATTGACAACTGATATCGAATCGCTTCAATTCGCCATCCACTTGGCATAAACAATTTGAACTCCCCCTTTCAACAAACTATTTTCCCATTGTGATTTCAAAACACTTAAGTTTGTTTTAATCAAATGGTTTTTCCGGAAAATAAGTTTTGTTGATTTTATCATTTGTAAAATTGGGGTTCATCATATTGTTTCTCAATCATATGTAGGAAAAACAAGTACAACTTAATGTCCTTGATTTACCACTTGTAATTGAAAACCTTCTTCAACCACTTGCAGGTTCACTCACCAACCATAGCCACTTGTAAATCAAAATATAACAATATAAAGATATCACCTGTATCTTTACCAACCAAACCTTTCAAGAATGATGCCGATTCTTGCTCCACGCTTACCAACCTGGGAGCTCCGGCAAGTCATACTTATCACTTATGAAAAACAGACATCCAAGCTTCACCAAACTTGAATGTTTCTTCTTCACCTGCACTTGGGGTGTAAGTTGCCTTCTTTGTTTCATAAAACTCTTTTACCCCTTGAACCTTACCCTCAACCATTTTTCCAAAAATCTTTTTCACATTTCCATTAAAAGCTTTTTCGACATCGAATTCCTTCTTCTCAGAATAGAACTGATTCGAGATCTCAACTTTCCCAACTTTTGATTTAAAAATTTTCAGCCCTCAATGGTGGAAAATGAACATCATCCATTGGAGGTACTGAGTTTTCTTCTTTAAACTCAACTTGTGGCTCGTCTACTTTGTGGAGTTAGATTCATCGCCAAGTTTCTCATAAAACTTCTTAACAACCCACATTTGGTTGTCATGTTTAGCTCTCTTTTGATAAAAATGTGTCTTTGAACACTCACCAACTTCATATGTTGAATTTTCAAAGATTTTAAATTTTTCCGTTGGTGGTTCGTTTTTCTCAACAACTTTCTCTTTAAGTTTTTCAGAAACTCCCTGTTTTGTTTTTGCTACTTAAGAACAGTTCCATGCAATATGACCAGCTTTATTGCATTTATAACAGGTTCTTGTCTCCTTTCTTTGAATAGCTCCATTCTTCACATTCTCTTGCTTCTTGGCAAGGAATTCTCTGTTTGATTGTCTCCAGAAAGAGCTTTTTGATTCCTCTTCACAGCTTGTCCCTGAAACAAATATCATTTTTGATTTAAAATCTCGAACATATTTTTCATTTTTATAATTTTCAGGTGGAATAAATCCAAGACCTTTCTTTTTGAAATTACCGTTATGGTTTGGTTTCTTTTGAAAACCAGAACCAGAACCAGAACCGTAACCTTTTTTCTTGTTTAACCGTTGTTGAACTCTTGAAGTGTATTTTTTAGGTTTTTCTTTAAGATTTAAATCTTTTATTTCAGAAATATTAATTTCTGTCATTTTGAAAACCTTTTTGATCTTTTCAAAATTAACACTTCTTATTGGAAATACTTTATCAGAATATAATTTGTCAGAATCATTCAAAGTGTATGCAACTTCAAATGTTTCATCCTTCAAATTAGATTTTGATAAAAGAAATTCTTTATTGTAAACTCGTTTAACCGACAATTTTGAACTGTTGACCGACGAACTCGGACTTTTGACGGACGAACTTAAACACCCAGACTCGGACTTTGACTCGGACTTTAACTCCGACTCTTCGTCTGTATCCAACACCTGATCGACCACCTTTTTTTATTAACTAGGACTCATGATCAGTGTCAGAAGATGTAAAAACGACATCAATGTTTTCTGGTAATTCATCGGTTATATCGGACTTTAACTTTATATTGACTGCTTTTTCGACTTGCTCCTCATTCGGTTTTCTAGGAGAATATCCTTCCCAAATTGGAGGTGGACACTTGTTATAACTAACACTCTGTTTCTTACCAATATCCTTCTTCTTTGGCTTCTCATCTTTAAATGCTTCAAAACCTGCAGCAGTTGGATAAATTCGATAAATCAGATAATCAGAACTAGAATAGCTTTGTAATAAACGTCTGATTCTCTCATTCTCAATCTTTTCTGTCTCCAACTCCCGCTGCAACTTTGCACATTCTTCAATATAATGATTAATCGCCTTCTGCTTTGTCATCATCACAGCATTCATCATAGTCAGTGCATCTTCTCTTTCAGAATTAGTCTGTTGTAGACCAGTTACTGTTTTGTTCAGCACGTCATACGATTCTTTCACATAATTGAGATTGAACAATAATTGTTCTTTCATCTTTTCTAGCTCATTCAGTTTCTCATCCTTCTCTGCACACTGCTTGCAAGATTCCAAACACTTTTCACACGACTTGATAACCTCCACAATATTTTCAACTTCGATGACCTTCTCAACCTCAATCACTAGTTCAGCTTCAATCACCTTCTCAGCTTTAATTTCTTCAATTTGAACAGTCTCTTCGTTTTTATCAACACTTTCACACTTCATTTTCTTTTGTTCTTTTGCTGCTCGTCTCTCCTTCAGCTTCTCCAAGCGATCTGCAAAATAAAAATTAAAGCTTTCAGGAGATAGATGAGTTTTTGCAACATTAATATGTCTTTCTTCCTCATCATCACTACTGTCATCAGTTGGTGTTTGATTAAAATCTATTGTCTTCTCAGAACTATCATCAGAAGAACTAGAATCAGATGGTGTTTGATCAAAATCTAATGTCTTTTCAGAACTATCATCTGAAGAACCAGAATCAGATGATGTTTGATCAACAACAATTGCTTCTTCTGAATTTTCATCGGATGAAACAGATTCTTCTTCTTGATTTTTCTCATGAACACCAATTGCTTTCATCCATTCTGTAAACAAATCAGGTTCTTGAACTATCTTTGCAATGAAAGCTTTAAACTCCCCATTCTCATCCACAAACTTATCCCAGTTGAATCCTTCAGGTAATTTTTCATCATCTTGGTTTATTAGACATACTTTACTATCAGCTGAAATATATTTGTTCCAACTGAAATTTGTTGAAGATTGATCATCTTGATTAATGATACCATAATAAGCTTTCTTATTTGCATCTTCAATCATTTTCCCATGAGCAGTTTGTGTTTCTTTTTGTTGATATGGTTGATGAGCAACTTGTTGATATATGGCTTTCCGATAGTAATCATCTTTTCCAAAAGGATTCTTTGCTCCATTCGCTTCCTGATTTTTGCATTCTCTTTTGAAATGACCTTTCTCCCTGCATCGAAAACAAGTAACTTTAGATTTATCAAAACCCAAAGTAGATACATGTGCATCCAAAAAATCATTTCTTCCTGTAATCATTTTGAACTTTTCAGCTCTTCTTAAGACACTAGCTAAGCACCATTTGATGTCCATGAGCTCCATCTCTTCAGCGTCGATCTGATCGTAATCCTCTTTCGTCAGCATAGGATTTCCGATCCTCCCTGCACCCAAACCTTCATATGATTGTAGCACAGTTGCAAGTAACGCCATATGATCTTTTGCAATTTCTTCAGAAAAACTTTGACCATCAGGAAGATTCAATGCAATATTGCACTGTATCACACAACCATTTCCACCTTTTGAGCTTTGAGAATGAAAGCTTGAAGTTGAACTTTTTGGATTAACATTTGGATATGAAGAGAATCCACTGCTACTGTTTGGATTTTGATCAACATTTCCAGATGAGTTTCCAGCACTAAAAGCAGTTTGAATTTTCGGACTCATTTCAACCTCTTGAACACTGCCTTTGTAATACATTTTCACATCTTGTTGACCACTTGGATTATTCATCCTTGCAATCTTTTGCTGTTCAAGATCTTGACCTTCAATCTTTTCAATGAACTGAGAAATCGTCAAACCGTCATATTCTCCGGTGTTCTTTAAGATCATCAAAAATGTACCCCATTCTTTTTGAGGTAAAGCATCAGCTAATTTGTCGACCCACTCCTCTCGTTCTTTGGTTATGCTTAACAACGACATAGAACGCACTAAGTGGCAGTATCTTTCAATCAACTTCTTTGTATCTTCCCCTGGCAGACTTGTGAATAGATCGAATTCTTTCTTAAGTAATGCCTTTTTACTTTTGATCATCTTTTCACTTCCTTCAAATTTGATTTTAAGAGCATCCCAAATTGATTTTGAAGTTTTGTCATGTTGAAGCAATGCAAAGATGTCTTCTTTAATAGCTTGCTGAAGTAGACTGATCATCATCTTTTCATCTCTGTACATGTCTCGTTCTTTATCAGTGAATTCAGAGATTTCTTTCTCAACCTGCAGATCAGTACGTGGTAGTACATATTTTTTCAAAATACACTCCCAAGATCTCAAATGATTTGCTTGAACCCAATTTTCAAACCGATCTTTCCAACCGTAATACTCCTCAATGCTCATTAGCTTCGAGGGTTTTTGTGTAGGTCCAGTCTGATTTTCCAAGTTCATGTTTTGAGCAATGGTAGCTGGAGTAGTCGGGGATGTTGCAAATGCGTTCTAAAAATCTTCACTCATGATATCACTTTTAACTGTCGTTTATATTGATCTGGAACAGTTTTACAGCAAGACGACACTTCGACAGAGCTTCGCCGTCGGAAACACTCTTTCTAATTCCACTCTAAATGAACTGGACAGACTCCTATTTATAGATTCCTGATTCCGCTTGAACAGACTCAAGCGGAATACCATTACAAGCGAAATCACCAGTTCAAGCGATATGACATGTTTCAAGCGAAATCAAGTAGTTCAAGCGAAATAAGCATCTTCAAGCGGAATTAGCTTGTAAAATGCAAGACTCGATACAAGACGAAGTCGACAGACGCATGCACCAACACGTGACAAAATTGTGAAAGCTTCAACTGATAGGATAAAAGAATTAAATGAGAAGATCGAAAATGATAAAATTGACGTAGAAAGAGTTAGGAAAGAAAATGAAAAACTGATTCATGAAAATCATCAAGTTTCAGAAAATTTTGAAAAGCTTAAACGAACGGTGAAAGATTCTGATGATAGAAATGGTAAAACATACACAGAAAATGTGCAGTTACAAGGTGTTCTTAGGGTTAAAGAAGAGTTAATCAACCAACAACTGGATGAAATTGCTAAGTTGAAACTTCAGTTTCAAGAAGTTAAAATTGAAAATGAACGCATCCAGTTGAAGCTGAACAGTTACAGCTCCACAAGCTTTGTTCTCCAACATATTGTTCCTAAACCGATTGGGAAGAACAAAGCAGGCGAAGATGTCTATGCTGATGGAACCGGGGTGGGGTATCATCAGGTTCCACCACCTGTTCTAAACAAAGATTCAAAGAAAAATTCAGGGTTGGTTAATGATGAAGATGAAAATGAAGTGAAACTTCCAGACACAATCGATATCACATTCACTTCATCATCCGATGAAGGAAGTGTCCAATCTGAAGTTGTTAAAAGTGTGGTTGAAAGTGTTTTGAAATCTGATAGTGACACTACTGAGGATGATGAATGCTTTTTTGGACAAATATATTCCAAAATCAAAGTCCAAAAACAACTTAAATGAAGAACCACATCTTGTGATGTATAAGATGGCAGGATCGGATAAGTTGTATTCGGATCTTGATTTTCCTTTGGAGAATGTGAATGTTGGGAAATTGAAAAACGTGTTCAAGTTGGTCGAAATTGATGTGTCTGAGATTGAAGGTTTGAAAAATGCGAAAAGGCAAATGAATTTTGAAAAAGATAAAGCTTACTACAAAAAGCCTGTTGTACCGCCGCGTTTTTATAACAACAATCGAAACAGATGGTCGGGTGGTTATCAGGGTGGTAAGACTTATCAAAAAAAGAATGTTCAAAACAAGAAGTTTGCTGAGAAAAAGGTGTTTGTAAAGAGCTCGAGTTCTCATTCCGAGCAGGAGTCTGAGATTTTTTCAAAGTCGAATGAAGAGTTCTTTGAGGAAAAGGCCTCACAACCTCAGACTGAAGGCACAAGTCGAGTAGTTGATACTCGTACATGCTTTAAATGCAACAAAGTTGGGCATATTGCATGAAAGTGTACCAACTTTAAGCCTAAGTCTGAAGTTGCTGAGATTTCGAAAAAGAAGGTTGATGCAAAAGGAAAATCACCAATGGTTGTTGAGAAAATTTTGAAAAATGAGAACACAAAAGTCAAAATTGAACCTGTTAAGAAGTTGGAAACTAAAAATAAAAATTTTTACAAACGGGTTACTTCATCTCAACAAACATGGAAGCCAAAAAGTTCTCCAAAACCAAAGGTTTCAGAGTCAGAAAAACAATCGTCTTCTACCACTCCGGTAAAGATGGATGTTCCTTTGGATTATTATGAACAGTTGGTGAAACAATCTTCTACTCCACCAGCGAAGAAGAATGTTCAAAAGAAAGACCAACCAACCGGTCAACTTAAGAAAGATGAGTTTTTCTTATACAAATAGGTTGAGGTTGGATCTGAAGAAAGCTTGATGATGAATGACAAAAATTTTCCGCCACTTTACATTGCAAAAAGTCATCTTAATGTCAAGTTACCCGAGTCAAAAGAGGCTGGGGTAGCATCAAAATCTCACTAAATGTTTTGATATGTGCAGGAGCTTCCAAGATCCGTTTCACGTTGGATTATGGATAGTGGAGCTTCTCGGCACATGACAGGGAAGAAGACCCTATTGTACGATGTTCTCGGCTGGGGTAGCATCAAAATCTCACTAAAAAGTCATCTTATAGTTAGGTAGAGATTGTGTAGGTAACAGGAATGAGTTTATGAAAGCAGCTAAGAAAAATCCCAGCCTACTGATAGGGGGAGTCTGAAGACTGAAAGTCAGATACAGTTCCTGAATCTACATTCAAGGGGGAGCTTGAAGGATATTAAAGATTCAGATTCAGATTCTGTGATTCATGCTAGCTGTTGATTGAAGATAAAGATTGAAGGAAGCTTTTACAATGTCAAATCAATTTGGAAAGAGACAAAGACTAAAGACTCGACGCCGAAGACTTCGTCAACATCCAAGGGGGAGTCTATTGGTGCATCTACTGTCTGTTAACTTCGTCTTAATCGAGTCTTTTGTCTAGATAGGATAAACGAGTACACAACAGGATAGAATTTAGGGTTTGTTCATGTTTAAGTGGGTGATTTCGTTTGAAGGTGACAAGGTACAGTTCAAACGAAATTAACAAAGGTAATTTCGTTTGAAATGGGCCTTGCCACTTTCAAACGAAATTAGTTCAACTATATATAGGGGTTGTGTGGTCTCATTTCATACAGAATTAGGTCTTGTTCTCTGAGCCGAGGTGTTGTCCGTTTGTCATTAGAACTTGTAAAAGCTCAGGAAATCAATAAGAGAAGATAATTAGAAAAGAACAAGCTGTTTTACGTCATTTACATTGATTCCGCCTTTGTATTTGATGATGAACTACTCAGATTGACTCGTTAGGGTCACACAACGATCCAACACCACTACCGAGAATCGATGATCTATTCGATCAACTTCAAGGAGCTCGATTATTTTCTAAGATAGATTTACGCTCAGGATATCATCAATTGAAAGTACAGGAAGAGGACATTCCTAAAACTGCTTTCAGAACAAGGTACGATCATTATGAATTTACAGTCATGCCATTTGGTTTAACCAATGCCCCAGCCGCATTTATCGACATGATGAACAAGATATGTAAACCATACCCGGACAATTTCATAATCGTCTTTATAGATGATATTCTAATTTACTCTAAAAGTAAAGAGGATCATGCAGAGCACTTGCATATACTTCTGACGTTATTGAGAAAAGAAAAGCTTTATGCTAAATTCTCAAAATGCGAATTCTGGTTACAAGAAGTGCAATTTCTTGGACATCTGGTTAATCATGAAGGAATTCATGTGGATCCCACAAAGATCGAAGCGATTACCAAATGGAAAGTCCCTGAGTCACCAGCAGAAGTAAGAAGTTTTCTTGGATTGGCAGCATATTATAGACGTTTTATTCAAGATTTCTCTAGAATGGCCATTCCATTGACCAAACTGACTTGTAAATCAGTTAAATTTGAATGGGGACCAAAACAAGAGGAAGCATTTAGGATTCTGAAGGAAAAGTTATAAATTAGTATATATCACCTATATATATATATATATATATAGGATAAGGATCATTACAGAACACTAATTATTGCGAGAACAAAAAGAACAACTCTAAATCACTAAATTTTGGGATTTAAGGTTCATCTTTCTTATATTTTATGTTTCTTACATTCATATATGTATTATATATACATAAAAAAATCATATATTTTCCCCTACACATAGTCTACATACATGTAGGTAATTTGGCCTACACATAACCTACATGTGTGTAGGTTATTTAAAAATTGAAAATTTTTCATATTTTCTTTTAAATTCTAGCGTGAGAAACAATAAATCTTACATTTATAACATTTTCATTTACTTTTTAGGTTTTTAGGATTAAAAAAATGAGAGATTCATTTTGTTCTGCGTGTTCTCGCAATATTTAGTGTTCTGCATAGAACCTTCCCCTATATATATATATATATATATATATATATATCGATAGTAACTTAAACACTAGTCATTATCAACAACATATTTAAAAAATATAGAATACTACACTACCTCACTTAACAAATTTGATCATTAAATTGGTTAAGTAATATTTGAATAAAACACATATGTGAAAATAAAGATTTATAAGAAAAAACATATAACAAATTACTTTAACAAGTTATTAAGAATTAAGAAGTAATAGTCTTTAAAAACTTACATAAGAATTAAGACGTAAGGATCTGTTTGGTATAGGGTAATGAAATAGACGAGGGAATAGAATGAACGAGGTAATGGAGTGGACAAAGAAATGAAATTGATCATTACTATTTCATGTCTTGTTTGTGTCACACCCCGACCACGTAAAACAACAAAACATGGCGGAAACGTCGGGGAGTGTTGTAACAGAATCATTGTTTCACAACCATGGATTAAATAGTTTCGTTTTATTGAATTATTGAACTCATTGTTTATCAACAAAACAAATAAATGCAATTATTATCTTTCAAGTTTTAAAGTCGCTAAGGCACGAGTCCATCCTATGTGTATCTTGCGTCAACAATCATCACATAGCAGAACCTGAAACATGTGTAAAAATAGGTACGCCAGCATAAAAATGCCTGTGAGATACATAGGTTTTATTTATGCATGGTTCATGACTTATAAGTTTAAAAGAATGTTTAATAAAAGTAGTCATGAACCTAAAAATGTTTTGATTAAAATGTTTGTAGTATATATAAAAATATACTTTGGTTTTAAGAAAGTCGATTAGGTAATATATCAAAATATATTTCGGTTCCAAAATCGTTAAACAGATAGTATATTAAATATACTTTAGTAGTTAAAATAATCGTTTTGGTAGTATATCAAAAGTATACTTTTGATTTATAAATAACATATTAAACTATGTTTTGGTTGAGTAAATAACATATTTAAAATATGTTTTGGTAGTTAACAAAATATATGTTGTTTTGTACAATATCACACATGAGAGTATATCAAACTATACTTTTGGGAGTATAATAAAATATACAATAAAAATGTGATTTAAGAATTCAATCAGACCCAGTGCATCAAAATACACCTTTGAGACTATAGGAATACCACAAAGGCAATCCCTATTTGGATGGAGAAACAAATTGGTTTCAGACATTCCATGACAACAGGAATGGGGTGTCAAATCCTATAGCGCTATATCATACTACCAATCGGTCTGGTGAACAAAATATGTACTATCCAACAATTAATTTTATAATCTTTGAAAAATCAGTGTTTAGATCATAAATAATCATTTGGTTTGTCAAAAGATAGGTACTAATATGTATAATCAATTATACTTTGAAATCGTGAACATAACAAATAGGTACACATGCTTCACCCCAAAATATTGAAAACAGTAAAAGAGGGGACTATGTACTCACTTGAGGGTGCTTAGAAGTCTTGAACAACAACCAAGCAAAGCTAGAGGGAGTACGGAATCAAACGGCACCTAATATAGGTAACTATGTTATTAAACGGCTCCTAAACCGGGAGATAGGATAGAATGATGTTCTATAAATCAAATGAGTAATTGAACTCATATGGTATGACTTAATAGAGCTAACATTCTGATTTGAAAGTCTATCTAAGTGCTTTTGACCCGTTTGGACCCATTATGGTAGCATAAGCTACTATAACGTGTCGGTTGCGCAAAACTATGTTCGGATGGTTATCTATGAGCTATGTCAAGTCTTACATGCCCAATTATACCCTAACATGTTACTAATTCAGATTAGATGTCAAAAATATGTTCACATATGCACATTACGGATTTATGCTACAAAAGGGCATTTTGGTCATTTCCTATGGGCATGTAAACCAATTAACGAATAGCTAACCAATCCTATGTGATCATAAGGTATAACCTCAGGGGTTATTCCCTATGCAACTATGATCACTAATCAAGCTTGGTCGGATCCTAATGATCGACCCAACGGGTCGGGTTCGAAAGTCTAAGCGGTTGTCTAGACCGCTTAACTTACGACCCTAAACAAGAACTAAACTAATAGTGACGAGTTAAACATGTCAAAACATGTTCAACCTACTTAGAAAACTGATTTGGTATCAAAACAATGGGTTTTGATACCCGAAAATAGTTCCGTTGCAAAATGCGTGCTTAAACGCATTTTGACCGAAACTTTGACTCGTCACTACACCTAGTTAACGTGGAAATCAGTAGGCATAATCACTAAGGATTATAACCATCGTGATTACAATCACGTTACAAAGTTCAATTGAACTTTGACTTGACCAATTGATGATCAAAACCGAAAGTCAAACTGTTGGCCAAACTGTTTGACTTTCTGCACTAACATAAATAAAAGAATGAAAGAATGCTCACAAAAGGTCCTTGCTACCTTTTCTACAAAGAACAAGTTCCTTATCAGATGAGAGAGCTCCCAATTCAGATGAGAAGAGAGAAATGAGAAGAATGAGCAAAGAAACAAGTGAATGGCCTTGCTATTTATAGTGATCATGGGATCACAAGATCATTCCAAGTGTTTGTGTGGCCAACAAGGATTAAATCATAGCCACACATGTGTTAGGAACTGATTAGAGACCTTGGAGAACACTTAAACTTGCTCAACACATCAAGAAATTGCATAAACAGCCCCTGATATAGCAACAGATTGCTGAAAACACATTTTTGGTCGCTGGGCACTTCACACGGCCCGCGTAAGTAATGGGGAGGGGGGTACGCGGCCCGCCTGGGCTCCCCAGATCAGCACAAGTTTGATATAATTACAGCTTTGGTCCCTGCATGATTTTAAGTCCATTTCAGGCCCTTTTTGACCCTCGTTAAGCCATTTTAAGGCTTTATAAGGTCAATAAAGTTTAGAGGACTCAAAATATGCTCGGAAAACTCTCGGATGTCGGCTCGTTTGGTCGTACGGTCGCGTTATTCGTTAAATTACGACGAAACTCAAACGGACGCGAAAACGAACCAAATTAAGCGACGAATGGAATTTTTGCCTACCGATCACTAAAATAAAAGTATTTTAGTGTGTACAAAAATTTTGGATGTCCAGATGTGGTCAGAACGTAAGATATGCGCGAAAATGCAAACTTATGCCGTTTTTGACACTTTTAGTCCCTGTAAGATCAAATAAGCATATTTTCGCACACCGAACCACTCAAAGCTTATATCTAAGCTATGTTTAGGTTATTTATGGTATGTTTAGCTTATGATCAAGTTCCGGACTGTACGTTGCCTTGTGAAACGGCATACTTTTGCAAGTTGACGCAAATAGTCCCTGTGAGTGAATAAACTTGATTTCGCCACACCAAACCTTCCAAAACTTATTTCTAAGTTATGTAAAGGTTATTTAAGGTATGTTAAGCCTATGTCACTGTTCCGGAGTGTTTTTTGCATTAAACTGGTTATATTTACGCATCAGTTCGCGTATAACCTTCCAGAAAGCGATTTAAAGCTCGAAATCGAACAAGAGTTGATATGTGCAAACGATACACATATTTATACAAATCCCAAGTATGAAACACAATATTTCATTAGTTTGGTATTTGTATGATGGTTGAAGTGACACAGGTGTCACAGTCTCCCCTACTTTAGGAAATTTCGTCCCAAAATTTAATTTTAGAGGAAACTTGTGAAGACAACTGTGATTGTTTCGCTTTTGAATGAATCCCTCAAACCCTAATTAAAACTCTAGGCCATGTTAGGATTCTTAGCGAAATTGTCAATTATCAAAGTGGAGTCCTTGTAGTAACAAAACATGGAGTTTCGTACTACGGACAGAGGAATGTTTCTTATGTAGACTATCATAGGAAACTTGTGTGTGCTAGAGTCGGAGGGTGTAAGATAAAATGACATTGGTCAAGGTCCAGGATTTCTAGTAACTTAAATAACGCTACATTCGCAATGTAATAAGGAACACTTATATATAGGAAGTACCAGCGGCGTATCCACCATGCTCCTTTCTACATTGTTCCCGTTTCGTTATTCTTATCACTATAGGTCTTAACACATGACAAAATTTGATGTGGTTTATGTGCACTGAATTCCATAATTATGTATGCATCTATAATTACGTAATTCCTTGCACAGTCGACACAGTTCATTTCATAATGTGTAGGAGAAAAATCAATCGAATAAACATGAAGTGACTTGACTAGACCACCAAAGGATCTTTTTAATTAGATCAACACATGATCTTTTAAACTAGACCGTCGTACGATCTCTTTAAATTGATCACTTAAGGGATCTTTTCAAATATTTCATCACATGATATTTTTAACCAGATTTTTGAATCAATCTGTTTGACCAGACCACTCAAGGGGTCCAATTATAGAATAGTACTTTATAATCCAAGGGACTTAACTACGACGTAGAAGTCCATTAAGGATTTAAGATAGTACCTTTTGATATCCTATTATGAATCCCTCATATTGAAATATGGAAGATTCTGTGAGGATTTGGATAAAAACATGGAACATATAAGAAAACACATACACATAATCACATAATTGTTTGTCTTGATCTTCATTTTGTTAATTTTCTTGTTAATTGAGCACACGAGTATTCAAAGCACACAAGGAATCCAATCCATGAATTCCGTTTGGCACTTTAAATATTTTCAAGAATCTAACTATGAAGATAGGAAGACCTTAATAGAGATTTAGCTTTGTTTCTTGAAAAGAAACGGGCATTAAAGATTTTCGGAGAGATCACAAGTGATCATTAAATGACAGAACCACACGAGTAGTTTGTCTTAGTGTCGGCATCGAAGGGTTGGATCAACATTCACACAATCGTATCAGTTTTGTAAAATAAAATTGAAACATCAAATTTTATTTATATAACAACTGAATTGTTCCCAACGTCAAAAGATAACAAACAAGGAAATACAAAAGACTAATTGTTTACTGCTGCATCGTTGTTCACGTTTGCCTCATTGATGTTAAACACTCGTCCATGCGCTGGAGGTATGTTAACAAGTCTTGGGCAATTGTTTCTGTAGTGAGTAAGGTCACCACAGTTATAACATGACCCAGGTGGGAACCGTGCTTGAACAGCAGCAGGATTTGCATAACGGCAAGTATCGACCAAATGTCCCAATCTTCCACAGTGGGTACATTTGTGACACTGCTCTTGTTCCAGATGATGACGGTTGCATTTGTTGCACAAAGGTGCGGTACCAACATAATTTTTCCTCTTTCGAGGTTGTGCTGGTTGGTTTGGTGCAACCTGATCATTCTGAGCAGTTATGGCGCAGTTTTGAGAAGTCTTACGCTTCTTCTTCTTGGATTCCTCGGCCTGTTTTTCCTTTGGTTCAACTTGAGCAGCCTTGTCAGATGGTCTTGGGTCGCCTTTTCGAAAAAGTTTACCCTTCCTGATATGGGATTTAGTCAGGGTGGCAGACAATTCAATGGCATGTCTGATAGTAGTAGGGTTGCTGCCAGTAGCGATATCCTGAACTAAATCAGGAAGACCATCAATGTACATCTCAATCGCCTTATCCACAGGCGTGACCATGGCAGGACATAACAGGCTCAATTCCTCATAACGGTTAGTATAGGCTCGATGTTCACCGCTGTCTTGTTTAAGATCGTCAAATTCTCGTTCCAAAGCCCTGAGCTCATGACGAGGACAAAATTCCTTCATCATTAGAGCCCGAAGCTCTTCCCAAGTTTGAGCTAGTGCCACATCGGCACCTCTATCACGCATCACACCGTTCCACCATGTAAGAGCACGCTTCTCGAACGCACTGGATGCAAACTCAACCTTACGCTCATTCGGACATTGCACATGCCTGAATGTGCTCTCCAAACTTTCGAACCATTGCAGGAGCGCGGTTGCTCCTTGAGATCCAGAAAATTTCAAAGGTTTGGCAGAGTTGAAAGTCTTGAAATTACACTGGGTGTTATTGTTGTTATATAACTCATGAATTTGAGTTACTACACCTGGAAGCACTGCAGCCATTTGTTGAGCAACAAGGGCTGTGACTTCCTCAGCAGTAAAAGATTGAGCATCACGTCGAGGAGGCATTGTCTAAAGGAACAAGGGAACATGAGAAACGAGTGAGGTCGATGATTGGAGAACAAAAGCAGTATTGAAAACATCGACAAAACATAAGGAAGGCGATCATTCGTTCGTTACCTCAAACAAACAAACGACACGCAGTGACTAATAAAAGTAAATGGATCATTATAATGTATCACCGAAGACATGCTCGCCTATAAGTTAACACTCACCCCAAGAGTTCCCAGGTAAGAGTGACTGGTCCGATACTGCGGATTTGTACGAACACTCTAGCCTTTGACAGAAAACTCAGGGTACAGGCATTCACCCTTCCAGTTTACATGTGTTCACATTATTTAGACCCAAACTTTGACGAGATTTTGAAAACTAAGAGGTTTCAAAACCTAGTAATCAATCATCCTAGAACAGATGATTGGTTTTCAAAGCGGATTCGGAATTTGTATTCTTATTGTGGTTGTCACCTAAGGATAGGTGATGGTAATGTTTTAAAACTAAACACAAGATAACTTGTGTTAGGGTCCTAGGAAGGTTATAGTCTAGGTCAAAGCATTACTAATAACCTAATTCCCTATAACCATTGGCTCTGATACCAACTTTTCTGTCACACCCCGACCACGTAAAACAACAAAACGTGGCGGAAACGTCGGGGAGTGTTGTAACAGAATCATTGTTTCACAACCATGGATTAAATAGTTTCGTTTTATTGAATTATTAAACTCATTGTTTATCAACAAAACAAATAAATGCAATTATTATCTTTCAAGTTTTAAAGTCGCTAAGGCACGAGTCCATCCTATGTGTATCTTGCGTCAACAATCATCACATAGCAGAACCTGAAACATGTGTAAAAATAGGTACGTCAGCATAAAAATGCCTGTGAGATACATAGGTTTTATTTATGCATGGTTCATGACTTATAAGTTTAAAAGAATGTTTAATAAAAGTAGTCATGAACCTAAAAATGTTTTGATTAAAATGTTTGTAGTATATATAAAAATATACCTTGGTTTTAAGAAAGTCGATTAGGTAATATATCAAAATATATTTCGGTTCCAAAATCGTTAAACAGATAGTATATTAAATATACTTTAGTAGTTAAAATAATCGTTTTGGTAGTATATCAAAAGTATACTTTGTACAATATCACACATGAGAGTATATCAAACTATACTTTTGGGAGTATAATAAAATATACAATAAAAATGTGATTTAAGAATTCAATCAGACCTAGTGCATCAAAATACACCTTTGAGACTATAGGGATACCACAAAGGCAATCCCTATTTGGATGGAGAAACAAATTGGTTTCAGACATTCCATGACAGCAGGAATGGGGTGTCAAATCCTATAGCGCTATATCATACTACCAATCGGTCTGGTGAACAAAATATGTACTATCCAACAATTAATTTTATAATCTTTGAAAAATCAGTGTTTAGATCATAAATAATCATTTGGTTTGTCAAAAGATAGGTACTAATATGTATAATCAATTATACTTTGAAATCGTGAACATAACAAATAGGTACACATGCTTCACCCCAAAATATTGAAAACAGTAAAAGAGGGACTATGTACTCACTTGAGGGTGCTTAGAAGTCTTGAACAACAACCAAGCAAAGCTAGAGGGAGTACGGAATCAAACGGCACCTAATATAGGTAACTATGTTATTAAACGGCTCCTAAACCGGGAGATAGGATAGAATGATGTTCTATAAATCAAATGAGTAATTGAACTCATATGGAATGACTTAATAGAGCTAACATTCTGATTTGAAAGTCTATCTAAGTGCTTTTGACCCGTTTCGACCCATTATGGTAGCATAAGCTACTATAACGTGTCGGTTGCGTAAAACTATGTTCGGATGGTTATCTATGAGCTATGTCAAGTCTTACATGCCCAATTATACCCTAACATGTTACTAATTCAGATTAGATGTCAAAAATATGTTCACATATGCACATTACGGATTTATGCTACAAAAGGGCATTTTGGTCATTTCATATGGGCATGTAAACCAATTAACGAATAGCTAACCAATCCTATGTGATCATAAGGTATAACCTCAGGGGTTATTCCCTATGCAACTATGATCACTAATCAAGCTTGGTCGGATCCTAATGATCGACCCAACGGGTCGGGTTCGAAAGTCTAAGCGGTTGTCTAGACCGCTTAACTTACGACCCTAAACAAGCACTAAACTAATAGTGACGAGTTAAACATGTCAAAACATGTTCAACCTACTTAGAAAACTGATTTGGTATCAAAACAATGGGTTTTGATACCCGAAAATATTTCCGTTGCAAAATGCGTGCTTAAACGCATTTTGACCGAAACTTTGACTCGTCACTACACCTAGTTAACGTGGAAATCAGTAGGCATAATCACTAAGGATTATAACCATCATGATTACAATCACGTTACAAAGTTCAATTGAACTTTGACTTGACCAATTGATGGTCAAAACCGAAAGTCAAACTGTTGGCCAAACTGTTTGACTTTCTGCACTAACATAAATAAAAGAATGAAAGAAAGCTCACAAAAGGTCCTTGCTATCTTTTCTACAAAGAACAAGTTCCTTATCAGATGAGAGAGCTCCCAATTCAGATGAGAAGAGAGAAATGAGAAGAATGAGCAAAGAAACAAGTGAATGGCCTTGCTATTTATAGTGATCATGGGATCACAAGATCATTCCAAGTGTTTGTGTGGCCAACAAGGATTAAATCATAGCCACACATGTGTTAGGAATTGATTAGAAACCTTGGAGAACACTTAAACTTGCTCAACACACCAAGAAATTGCATAAATAGCCCCTGATTTAGCAACAGATTGCTGAAAACACATTTCTGGTCACTGGGGAGGGGGTTACGCGGCCCGTCTGGGCTCCCCAGATCAGCACAAGTTTGATATAATTACAGCTTTGGTCCCTGCATGATTTTAAGTCCATTTCAGGCCCTTTTTGACCCCCGTTAAGCCATTTTTAAGGCTTTATAAGGTCAATAAAGTTTAGAGGACTCAAAATATGCTCGGAAAACTCTCGGATGTCGGCTCGTTTGGTCGTACGGTCGCGTTATTCGTTAAATTACGACGAAACTCAAACGGACGCGAAAACGAACCAAATTAAGCGACGAATGGAATTTTTGCATGCCGACCACTAAAATAAAAATAGTTTAGTGTGTACAAAAATTTTGGATGTCCAGATGTGGTCAGAACGTAAGATATGCGCGAAAATGCAAACTTACGCCGTTTTTGACACTTTTAGTCCCTGTAAGATCAAATAAGCATATTTTCGCACACCGAACCACTCAAAGCTTATTTCTAAGCTATGTTTAGGTTATTCATGGTATGTTTAGCTTATGATCAAGTTCCGGACTGTACGTTGCCTTGTGAAACGGCAGACTTTTGCAAGGTGACGCAAATAGTCCCTGTGAGTGAATAAACTTGATTTCGCCACACCAAACCTTCCAAAACTTATTTCTAAGTTATGTAAAGGTTATTTAAGGTATGTTAAGCCTATGTCGCTGTTCCGGAGTGTTTGTTGCATTAAACTGGTTATATTTACGCATCAGTTCGCGTATAACCTTCCAGAAAGCGATTTAAAGCTCGAAATCGAACAAGAGTTGATATGTGCAAACGATACACATATTTATACAAATCCCAAGTATGAAACACAATATTTCATTGGTTTGGTATTTGTATGATGGTTGAAGTGACACAGGTGTCACAGTTTGGTTACTAGGTGGGAATAAATTGAATTATTAGTGTATTGTTTGGTAGGAAAGAAAAGAGGAATGAATAAAATCGGCGGTGACTGGTGGTGGTTGGTGGCGACGATTGTAGGTGGTGATGGTGGCGGCGGCAAGTGGCGGTGACGGATGGGTAGCGACGGCGGTGGTGGTTGGTGGTGGTAGAGGCGATGGCGGGTGGCAACGGCGACGAGTGGACGACGACAGTTGTTCTTGTGGGTGGTGGCGGCGGCGGCGGTGGGTGCCGGTGGTGGTAGGTGGCGGCGAAGGAGGCGGTGGGTGGCAATGGTGGGCGTCGGTGGTGGTTGGTGGCGGCGAAGGCATGGTGGGTGGCAACAGTGGTGGCCATCGGGTGGTGGCGGAGGCGGTGGCGGGTTGCGAGTGGCGGCGAATGGTGGATGGTGGCGGCGGTGGTGGCTTGTGGTGCTTTTAATGATGGGTGAAAGAGGTCATAGAATGAAAAAAAACATGGGGGAGGATGGAATGATTTTGAGGAAATAGAATGCCTTATGTAATGGGTGATTACATTTTATTGACCAACCAAACATCCTTTTTTTCATTCACGCGTAATAGTCCATTTACATTACGCCTCTCATTCATATATACCAAACACTACCTAATAGTCTTTAAAAACAGTAAGCATTAATAGAAAAAATTTAACAAATTTCCTAGCAAGAACTAAATTTTTCTATAATGAACCTATACTATACAAATATAAAATGCCACTTAAAGCTAAACAACCACTATATGAATTTATAAACTTCACCAAACAAAACCCCCTTTTTTTCTCTTTTGATAAAACTTTATCTTTAACCTTTTCCGTAAATTTCTCACAAGAGTCCCACAAGTTAAACATATTATGCACAGAAACCTAACATTACTACATGCTTTCTCTTTTTGGACTCTGCTCGCTACCATTGGTGTAGCTTTCATATCTCCACTGAGTCCTCCCTTCCTACGCAATAATTTAAGCCCCACCAAAATTCCACCATAAAAAATTTGGTAATACAACGCCAAAACTACATAACGGAAACACCTTAATTTGTACCAAAATTTGTTAGTAACGTGATGGAATTACAAAAGTAAACCTAAAGATCCAAAGAAGACAAGAGATGTCATAACTATACAAGGTTAAATAAGCCCACTTATATTTGCCAATATAATTAGAAAGTATAATCAGACTTTAGAAAGATCAAAAGTAAAAGTTAATACAGTTTGGTTGTTCTATCCGCATATGAATATATTATCCAAAGACGAGAAGAGATGTGTTAGATACACGCTTGAATGAATTCATACTAAATATTTGATTTATGATTTGTGTCAGCTTTAATAAATTGTTTTAGTATAAGTTAAGTGGGATATTTGATAGTAAAAAAACCCTAAATTCTGATGTAAATGATGAATTACATCGAAATAGAAGGTAAACGGGCAACAAGTTGCGTCGTCACGTCCTTTTTAATAGCAAAACGAAGTCTTTTAAAAACTACATTAATAGATCTCGGGGTCATAATATTACTATGCATGACCCTTTAAACTCGACTAAGTAGTTTCACAACCTCTGGTACAAGAAAACCACTAAAAGCAAATGGGATAAAAACGTGCCGGTTGTCAAGACATGTTTTCTCGTGTTTGGGGAGTCGACTTTGATTCAACTTTAATAAAGTGCTTTGGTATATGATTATCCTTCATCAGATTTTCCCTCAGGCTGGGCCATATATATTACTCTTTCGAATCTCGGTGACTGCTCTATCCGTCTATATCCATGATTTTTCTTCATTCCAATCCGGATATTTACTGACCCTCTTCATCAACGGATCTGTCTGTCAATTGATGTATGTTGATAATTGCATTACCCAAGCTTTTTGTTCCCGAATGGAGTATCACCAACGAGACCCTCTTCGCCAACGGATCTGTCTGTCAATGAAAGTCGTGTGTCATGCAATGTTTTGTAAGACTCGGAAAAGATTATCTTGAAGGTGATACTTGAACCTACATGAATCTCGGGTACTTTGTGTTGTTTCTTTACGAAGAAACCATGGAGAAGAAAACCCACATTGTATCGTCCTAAGCAAGGTCCTATCAATTGATGTATGTGTCCCATTATATGGCAAAAACAAAGCCCATAAAAAAGTCAACATTCACCAGCTTGTTACGGATGCGACACTTGCCTTAGAAAAGATATTCATGATTAATTTGGTATTACAAGGATATTTCTAACATTTCCTTGGTCTTTAATTCTTTATCAACCTTATCCTAATATAATACTTGGTCTATTTTGGAAAATCCAGGTCAATTTAAGACAGTAAGTGTAAAGATAACATGATCAACGATGGATTATTATTATTAGAGTTAACTGTCATTTTCGTCCTTGTGTTTTGGTGGAAATGGTACTTCAGTCCAAAAAAAAATGCGTTAGTTCCGTCCTCAACATTTTTGAAACGTGTCACTTCAGTCCAAAAAGATAACGCGCCGTTAAAAACGTTGAGGACAGAACTGGTGCAAGGCGTTATCTTTTTGGACTGAAGTGATACATTTCAAAAATGTTGATGACGGAAGTGTCGCAATTTTTTTTTTTTTTTTTTTTTGAACTTGGCATTTTTCACCAAACCATAAAGACCAAAATGACAATTTACTCTTGTTGTTATTAATTAGACATGACAAAAAGAAGCCACATAACAATATCATATTCAGCAAATGGCGTATGAATGTATAAGTCCTATTCACAATGATAGGTGAGTAGGTGACACCTATTATTGGGTAACATGGTTTAGGAGATGCACATGCCAATCATGGCTTTCGGCCTTCTCCGTATCAAGAATTCCTATATAAAGTGGTCTAGGATAAATTTTATAGGTATTACATACATACACTCTTATCTTTTGATATTTGGCTTAAAATGATTTTCTTAACTTAGGCATGACCATCACAACGCCTCAACTAAAACCCAAAATATTCTTTCTATTTTAGGCCAGAAAATATCGAGATTAAATCACCACAAGGTCATATATTATTCTTCAATACTTAATTATGTCTTAGGCAGAAAAAGGTTATTTAAATAACTATTAATAATATTTATTTATTTTGAATACCGAACATTTCCCTACTCCTACTAATTACATCAAATTTATCCTTATTTAATCCGTGCTAAGAATTGAGCCCTAATCTTTTAGACCATGCGGTATGGGGGTCGGCTCCCCCCAGTCCCGGCTCGTCCTCGGCGTCCCACACCGCCCCCTGATGGCGTCGCGTCCCCAGCGTCGGAAGGAAGACGGAAGCGACGAGTGGTCCTGATTGGCTAATGGTTGATGGTGGGGACCACATAGAGAGAGATTGAGCGAGTTTTTTTTAATTATTTATTATATATTAGTTTTTTATTAACTTTAGGTAGTACCCACACACTTGGATAGTCCCCTTTGGATGGTCCTTTATCGAACGTGACGTGGCGCCTATGTGGCGGATAGTGCCCAAAGTGACTACCCAAACCACACCCAATGGCCTTACTTAAAAGGCAAAGTTGAAATGATATTTACGATATTTAATCACTACTTAGTTTAAGTAGTAGTGGGCTTAAATTAATAGTTAATATTTCTTTAAACCAACAAAGTTTGTCATGATAAAGTGTAGCAAGAGTATTGTTTAATACTTTCAAGGATAAGTCCACCCCTAATTTACATTCATAATTAGCAACTAATCAACCAAAAATTAGTTATTTTATATTAACGATGAGGTCAACTCTTTGTTTATAGAATCTAATGCCTAGTTATTTTATATTAACGATGAGGTCAACTCTTTGTTTATAGAATCTAATGTCTAGACTGATTTCAATAATAAATTTAATAACGTTTTATGTGTTTTTTCTATAGAACGACAATAACGTTTTATTTGTCATATAAATAATTGTTGTTAAAACAATTAAAAGCATCAAGTGTATGTTAATTTGAGACTTTTCTAATCCACAATCAACCATACACATATCTTTTAAGAAAAACATTATTTAAACAATCATTTACGTCTAACTAGATTTTAAGCGAAAATTGGACAAGGTTACATTTTGATTAACTAATGTAAAAAAGAAAATGTTTTCGTGCATTGGTTTCCTTTAAGAGTTTCTATCTAAAATATATATAAAAAAAGTTACTTTTTCTTTAAACCGTCCAAAATAACACACGTTTTATTTTCGGTTAGGTAAATATAATTAGGTTACGGTTCTATAAAAAAATTACATTGTTTATTACGCAATATTTGTTATCACTAGTTTATTATATTTTATATTTATTGTAAGAGTCGTATTATTGGCACACCTTGGGAAATTAAATCGACACCTTCAATACGCATCGTATAGGCCTATACGATGCGTATTAAGGTTGGTTCAAACTTCTAGGTCAGTCAAAGGCTGACAATGTCCCCTTATAAAAAAGTAACACGCATCATATAGGCCTATACGATGCGTATTGAAGCAATTTAATTTTCTTATTTTTTTGCAAGGTAGTTTTCTGTCACGCGAACGAAGAAGTAGCACTTTGGACATTTGTTGGTATTCAAACATCTAGAAAACATTATTTGAGAATACCCCTGAATTTATCGAAGCTGTAGAATGAGATCTTCTACTGTTGGGTTATCATCTTTCAACATCATTTTCCCTAAAATTATCGATTCAGTTTTTTCAACGGGGATGTAATGCAATGATTTATCTCAATTGAATAGATAGATACTTGCTTCATAGGACTTACTTGAGTCGTCTCGGATGTAATAACCGTACGTTTAGCATCCATGCCTGCTTGAATTGCAAGAAGCAAAGGATATCGAAGATGAACATTGTATTTATCACGAAAGTACTTAACGACCGAGATAACAGCTCCGAGATAACAATTCGTTCATTATCTATTGTTGTCTTAACAATATGAATGCACGCAACGAATATCTACAATCCAATCAACGCACATTATGCGTTTCAAATCAAGGGTCCCATCATTACAACCACTTGTTTGAAAATGGCCAGGAGAGTTGAAAAAACTGCAATTGGAATTAGTCTTGGAACAACATACTCTTGTTACTATATGACACATGATAAAAGCGCTTCTCTAGACAATCTGGGACTATGTTCCGTTTTAGTTTCTGTTTGGCATATTCAATGTTCGTTGCTTCATTAAAATTTACTCTTTTCTTCGATTTCAACAAATCTTTTCAATAACCAGCAAGCAAATACATAACGGTTCTCTAATTCCAGATCAGTAATGTAAGGAGAAGCGTTGAGATAACGGACATCCATCAAGCTCAAAAACAAAACTTGTGTTTCCCATAGTCACAAACGATTGAGGTTTGTATTTCCCATAGCCACGGTTCCCATAGTAAAAAACGGTTACGATTCGCACATTCAATCTTCATTGCTTCATTAAAATTAAGAAGGCGGTCTCGGTTGCATGAAACTTTGATGTATGTTGCAAGTTAAATCCACAATCAATGTATGTTGGTTAATTGTAAGTATTGCATTTGCGTTAACACGCCTCATTTCATCTTTTTTACTCTTTTCTTCGATTTCAATAAATCTTTTCAATAATCAACAAGCAAATACACAACGGTTCTCCAATTCCAGATCAGTAATGTAAGGAGAAGCGTTGAGATAACGGACATCCATCAAGCTCAAAAAGAAAACTTGTCTTTACTTGTTCTAGACGTGCCACTTCGTCTGTAGGACCGGTTTTCGACTCCGTAACGATTGCGAACCGACTCGTGTAACATGCGGAATCCGTACACGAACGTGACCGAACACACGAACCGTATATAATCTGTGATTCTATTAAAGATCTGAAAAGATACAAGAACCCTGAATCACCTTGCCACTTTCTCTCTCTAGCCTCTAAGCTCTCCAATCTCCAAAATGGCAAAAGTTCTTAAGCTAACACCTAACTCCTCTATTTATAGGCCAAGGGGCTTAATGAGAGTTCTCATTAATTACAATATTGCCACCTTGCCTTTTCTAACTAGATATTACAATATAAAACATGACTTGTTCATATTTCCGCTACGATCTGTATTGACAGAGGCGATAGACATAAATGCACTAACAGACTCCCCCTTGGATATTGCCGCAGTCAATCTCGTAGCGTCTTGTCTTTCTCTCTCTCTCTTGAGTTTTCTTGATGCTTTATTACATTTTCAGAAACATAGACTCTCTCTTTTCTTGAACAGAATCCCCGTGGATCTGTCTTCAGCTTTAGCTCCCCCTTTCGGTAAACTCTTCAGGCTCCCCCTTTCGACAAGCTTCCGTGCTTTTGGGATCGACACCTGGATTTCCGGATACAAGCTCCTTTAGTATAGTTACCTGGCTCCTTGAATGCACGCTCCCCCTTGCGTTGAGCTCATCTTCAGACTCCCCCTTAGACTCGGCTACTGGGATCGTAGTCTAGAATAACATCTGCAACTCTCAAACATTTATAAGTGAAAATATTTTGAGCATTCAGGATTGAAAATCCTGGCTCTCTCAGCATAAGCTAAAATATTTCGACAGTGAAAGCATTTTCGAATGTCCAGGAATCGTGACCTGGCTCTCAAACACTTTAATCAAGAACCTGGCTCTTATTACAAGTATAACACTATACGTATTCCTAGGATTACTTGACTCTCTCCCCTATCAACAATCTTCAAAGATTTGGCAGTATTAAGAATCCAACATTGAAACCTAGCTCTTATCAACAGATTTTTAACAATTTAAACATCCAAATCCCTCACAGTTAATCATCCAAGTCCAACTTAATGACCTTGGAGATATCACAAACTGTTTTTGATTTTTGAATAAAAACTTCAAGTTTCAAATTAATGAACTTGTTTTATTTTCAAACACACGATCAGCATACTTAGATTTTGAAACTTAGCTCTCGGACATCGGTTGTCGAAAATAAAGCATAATCAAAATCTTTTTGGAATTTTCTGAAAATATAAAGTAGTAAAGAAATATTTACAAGCATATTTACAGACAATATTTTTGTTTGAGTTTGCGTCAGAGGATCATATCAGTTTATGACAAATCACTAGCACCGTTGAGCTTTAAACACTTTAAGTTCTAAATGATTCACTTAGATTGTCAGTATACTGATCCACTTAAATTTTTACACAAAGTTCAACTGTTTCGAGATACGGATTAATGTTTTAAGGACTTAAACTTATTCGTGTGTCCCACCTCTGAATATACTCCTGTATCAAAATTCCCTAGATTCAGTCTTACAGGTGAATATACTAATTTGATATCTGTTCTCTGGGTTAGTGCGAGACCTTGGGAGCTCAGGTATGAACTTTCGTTCAGTCAAAGAGATGAATGCTCGACTTTAGGTATGTTCCCCTTGGGAATCTTCTTTACAACTGCTCTTGATTTTAATCTTTCGATATTTATCAATTTTTAAGCAGAGGGTAAGCTTTTACAGCGCGTAAACTATTATACGAGGTCTAGGCCATTGCTTCCGCAATATCAGAAAACCAGGTATAAAACCCCATATATCAAACAGTATAAAGACCTAGTATCTCAGAATCTGGCAATCTCTCAAACAAGATTTCGGGGGTTACCCATATATCCGAGAGATGTTCCCCACGAGATAAGTAAGTATTTGATATTTAAGTTTATATCTCGAAAACAATCTACTAAGCGTGTAAAAACCTACTGGCATATCATCAGTGAGACCGTTTATTACATTTGACTTTCCATTTCTTTAGCGTACTGTGATTGTCTACTGATATACTATCATTTTCTCTTTTTACACAAAACTCTTTTTGAATTTTATCATGTTTTTTGCTTTTTCAAATTTTCAAATGTTTTTGGATTTTCTGACACATTTTCTTACTCCCCCTAAAATTCAAAACATTTAAAGAAAATTTGACAACCTGATACTGATAGCTTTTCTCGCCATCCATTTTCTGCATCTCATGCTCTGTTTTGCAGAAAATATACCCCTATGATTTACAACACATTGATATTTTACAGTTTGAAAACCGTTTTTCAATCTTGTGAAATTAATCATGTTTGTTCAGCCGTGAGGGTTTCGGCGTATTCAATCAACGTATTTTTGAATTTTGATTTTTGACAAATTTAAAAACAAATATATTTTTGGTTTTTAAATTTCAATTTTTAGGGTTTTAGAAATATGGTTTATTTATGTACAAAAATCAAACAAACTCTCTGATTAACAATCGCAGGGACCAGCAGCCTCTTCTTCTCGTGCCAGGCTTCTTCCTCCGTTGGTTTGACTTTCATCCTCTTTCTGAAGCACCTGCACTTTCAAATTACTCAATTACTTGAACAATTTAGCCAAGGTCTGTTTGACCTTAGGCATTTCAACACAATATGCTTCATTTAACTTCGGAAAATCTTTGTGTTTTTTGTACAAAGACTTTTTCAATTTTAACATCATCTTTTTCTTCATTTACCGAAGTCATTTGTTTCTTAATTGTCCATGTTTGACCTTTTGGAGTGCCTCTTTTGTAAAAATGTGAATCTTTTTGAGCATTTTTATTTTCAACAACTTTTGTTTTCCAAAATTGATTTGATTTCGTAGCATCGACAGTTGTTTTCCAACTTTGTGTTGTTCTAAATCTGGGTGTGTGAGAATTCCAGGTTTGTCTTGAATCGAACCTATTCGGGTTTGATTTCCAAGTTTGATTCGAAGCAAACATGTTTGTATTGTAACTCCAAGTTTGTTGTGAATCAAATCTGGTTGACCTTTGTTTCACATCCTCAGATTTTTCAACATCAGGCTTCTTTTTCTCAACATCAACAGGTTTCGGATTTGGACACTTGCGAGCAAGATGTCCTTTTTGATCACATTTGAAACATGTTCTCTTGGACACATCTTTGACATGTTGTTGTTGCTTTTTCTGAGCATAGAACTCTTCATTAGACTGTCGTCTAAATTGGAGTTCTTTCTCTTCTTCTGAACTTGTTCCGTGAACAAAGTTCATCTTTTGCTGATAATTTGGAGTTTCATTTCTTTTCCAATTTTGTTTCTTTTTATAACCCAAACCAGCCTTCATGTTTTTCTTTTTGTAACTAGGTTTGTTATAAACAGTTTTGTGACTCTTTCCAGCAAACTTTGGAATCTCAGATTTTTCAATATCAACCATTTTGAAAAATTTATCAATCTTTTTTGAAATCACATTCTGAATTGGGAAAATAATATCTAAAAATAATTTGTCCGATCCAATCATGGTATAAACCAATCCTTTTGAATCATCATTCAAATTTTTCTCAGATTTTGAGTTTTTCAGATAACCTTCGTGAAAACTACCTTCATTTCATCCTTTGATTCAGATTTACCTGTTTCAACCGACTCTTCTTTCAACACACTTTCAACGACCTTACCTACACCTCTGAATCACTAGAATCATCATATTTGGAATAGGTTATGTCAATGTTTTCTGGCAACTGATCGACCATGTTGAAAGCTTTTTCGACTTTCTCATCATCATAAAATGTGAACTTTTTCGGTGGTGTAACCTGATGAAACTCTGAGGCAATACCTTTCTTGTTTTTCTCAGAATCATCATCACCCGTTTTTATGTTGAAAATTCTTTCAAGCACATATGATGACGCATGATAACTTTTTAACTTGTTGTTATCCTGTTCTAAATCGGTTATTTGACGCTTCAACTTAGCAACATCCTCAATATAAGAATTAACAACTTGTTGCTTTATTGAATACTGTCGCTTAAGCGTATCAGTTGTTTCATAACAATATTTCAATCTCGATTGAACAAGTTTCATTTGACTTTTCGCATCTTCATATGACTCTTTTGTAATGTGATATGCCAATTTTATTGAATCGTATTCATTTTTCATTTCTTGTAAAGCATTTTCCTTTTGTAAACACTCTTTAGTCATTTTTGAAACCTTTTCTTTCAAAATCTCATTTTCTTTCTCTAAAAGCTTGCATTTTTGTGTTTGTTTTTCATCATTATCTTTTAAAACCTTTTCGTTTCCTAACGTTCCTTTACATTTATTTTTGAAAACTTCTTCAATTTTAGTGAATTCCAGATCTCTTGTTTTAAATTTTTCATCTTTTTCAGTACAAGCACTGCACGTTTCCATGCATTTCTTGCACTGTTCAACAGTTTCATTTAAGACTTCAGTATGGATTTTTACCTCAGTGATTGACACTTCGGCTTTCGCTTCTGTCTGTGTCTGATCAACTTCATTCTTCTATTGTTTCTCTCCAACACCAGCATCATCATCCACTTCAACCGAACTTTCAAACTTCTTCTTAGCTTCTTCTTTCTTCTTCATCTCTTCTTCAACCTGCTGTTCTTCAGTAACAGCTTCTTTTTAAACAACTTCAACTTTCACTTCCTCAGCAACCTTCTTCAAATCATCAACCAATTCTTCAACATTCTTTTTCATTCTTTCTTCATCCCTCTTTTTCAAACTCGCAGTCATCACATCACGAATTATCTTGTCCAGCCTTTTCAGATAAGTTTTATCTTTTACATTCGAGTAATATTTGCCAGATAGAGGAATAACTGCAAGAACATCATCAAAAACGACTTCCTTTCAATGAACGACAGGATCACCATTTTTGTTGACATAGCAATCTCTCTTCTTGTCGTATCTCCCACAGTATTTTGCATCTTCATTTTCTTCATGCATTTTCTCAATCCTGCAACCAGCAAAGAATCTTTCTCTTTCGGTTTTCTCTTTCAGAATTTCTTCTCGGCTTTTCTCTTTTATCTCAGCAACAAAAGCATTATGTTTGCTCTTTGATATAGTTCTGCCATGAGCTGTGAGACGGTCATCAACAAGATCATCTTCTGGAAGGAATTCGCTCCAGTCAAATCCTTCATCATCATGGATTACTGCACATGCTCTTGACTTCTCTTTGGGATTATTTTCAGTAAGTTTCGGCTCTTCTTTGCTACGGTGGTAAATCGCCTTTCGGTAATAATCTTCATTGAAAGGTTTCTCAGTTTCATCAACTTCAGAATTTTTGCATTCTCTTTTGAAATGACCTTTTTGCTTACATTTGAAGCATGTCAGTTTGGATTTATCGAATCCCAGCTTAGTTGACGGACCACCTATTGACTGCTTCCCAGTAATCTCCATATACCTCTGAGCTCTTCGAATGCAACTTGCTAAACACCAACGTATGTCAATGAGTTCCATTTTTGTTGGGTCGATCTGGTCGTAGTCTTCCTTTGTCAGCTCTGAGTTTCCAATTTTTCCAGATACTAGACCTTCGTATGACTCTAACACAGATGCCAGAAAACTCATTTGTTGTTTTGCTGCATTGATGCTCATAGCCGGAGAATTCTTCAGTTTCAAAGCGATGTTGCAGAGAATTTTTTCTGATTCTTCAGGATTTGCTTTTGCAGAAGATGAATGATATCTTGGGTTGTAGCTTGATGAGCTTTTCTGTGGTTCTGTTGATTTTTCAGCACTGAATCCTGTCTTTGGCGATTCACCAACAGTCACCGAAGGTGTGCTACTTTTGTAATAAAGACCAACATTCTGTTGATGTGAAGAACTGCTCATCTTGCTCTGTTTCTGCAATTCAAGCTCATGAGTTTCATTCTTTTCAATAAGCACATCAAGAGTAATTGTTTCATACAATACATCATTTTTCAAAATAAAAACAAACGTTTGCCACTGATCAGCTCGTGGTAACGCTTCAATTATTTTGTCAATCACTTCTTCTCTCGTTTTTACAATCCCAAATCTGTCTAACTCAATTTTTAAATGGTAAAAATGTTCAATCATTTGCCTCACTGTCTCTCCCTTTAAACTATCAAACAAATCAAACTCCTTTTTTAGCAAAGAAATTTTATTCTTTTTAATTTGTTTTCCACCCTCAACTTTAACCCTTAACACTTCCCAAACCGATTTTGATGACCCATCATGATTTAACAATGAAAATATATCATCACAAATAGACTGTTGAATCAATGCGATCATCTTCTGCTCATATGAGAATTTTCGTTTGTCTTCATCGGAAAGATCATTGAGATGAATCTCTTCATGCTTGTCATTGATCGGTCGGCTGTATCCAAACTCTAAGCAGAACCATCTCTCGTGAGCATATGCCTTGGTCCAGTTCAGGAATCTCTCTTTCCACCATGTATAATCTTCTAGATTCTCAAGTTTAGGTGGTTTCGAATAGGTTCCATAGAAGTTATCATGTTTTATGTTATCATTGATTGTTTTTGTTATTGATTTTGGTGTGATGATTGAGGTTTCGGAAGAATCGGACGTAAACGCCTTGTAAAACGTGTTATAGAATTCTTCAGCCATGATATTCCTTGTTTATCGCCTTGAATCACTTCGAATCACCTACAAACGATCAAATAAACGATTAGTTCAAACACTATCAAACAACTGGATCGGACGGGTATCCGATCGAGTGGGTCAACAGAAGTCAACAGTAACAACAATCGGGTGACAGCGGATTAGGTGGTGATCCGATCGAGTGACGAGCTGTCCGTTCGGGTGGGATGCTGTCCGATCGGGTGTGAATCCGATACTTTGACAATCACCTGTATCACAAACAAAATGAAATGATTAGGATCGGGTGGCAATTCGTTCGGATTGCCACTCGATTCTTTACACTTTAAACTTGAACAAACAACTTGCAGTGAATCGGATGATGACCCGATCGAGTGGGTCAATCAAAGTCAAAATTTTTAAAGAAATGTAATGAATCAGGTGGTGATACGATCGAGTCACCACTTGATGATAGGACAACAAGACAAACAAAGTACAACGGATCGGACAGTGATCCGATCGAGCAGCCGTTTGACTCTTTGACCTCAACAATGAAATTTATCTTTCAATATAATCTCACATGCAAACTGATGAACTACAGACTGACAATTAGCACATGCTCACATTCAGATCACATTATCACATGTACACTGACCAAATAATGACATCACATGAAGTTTATCAATGGCCGACTAGATCACGTGAGATACTGACAATTTTGATAATAGTCTAATTCTAATTGGACCTTTAATAAGAAGTTGGGCTTTATCACATGCTCTGATACCACTTGTAGGACCGGTTTTCGACTCCGTAACGATTGCGAACCGACTCGTGTAACGTGCGGAATCCGTACACGAACGTGACCGAACACACGAACCGTATATAATCTGTGATTCTATTAAAGATCTGAAAAGATACAAGAACCGTGAATCACCTTGCCACTTTCTCTCTCTACTTTCTCTCTCTAGCCTTTAAGCTCTCCAATCTCCAAAATGGCAAAAGTTTTTAAGCTAACACCTAACTCCTCTATTTATAGGCCAAGGGGCTTAATGAGAGTTCTCATTAATTACAGTATTGCCACCTTGCCTTTTCTAACTAGATATTACAATATATAGCATGACTTGTTCATATTTCCGCTACGATCTGTATTGACAGAGGCGATAGACATAAATGAACTAACATCGTCCTCATTCACGTCTCTATTATCCGCCATCTACACAACCATATCTTTCTTTCATTAGTAAATTCATTCATTAACTTTATCAATTCGATTACCTATATCCTCGTAATTCACACTATGCATTCATTCTATAGTTTACTCAATTCGATTACCTATATCCTCGTATCTTCAATAAGTCGAAGGACTTACCATTTTATACTCTCTTACCATTCTTTTCTTTTCAAATCAACATGTTTCCATCATACTTTTTAATAGTTTATCTAACTCGCATGCTTTTTATTGATTACTATTCCCTTTCAGGGCTTCTATAAGGGTTACGGAACAAGTTTCAGAGGGTACGGGACTTACGATACGTTAAAACAAGCGAAACAGAGTTTCTGAGTTGAGGAGGGGCGTCGGCGATGCCTAGGGATGCGTTGGCGACGCACACTACAAACCAACGTCAGGCAAAATTGGCCTAGACAGTGATTTTTCGCGTTGGAACCAAACATAGGCGTCGGCGTCGCACTGGGGGGCGTCAGCGACGCCTCCCCTGTGTTGCTGACACTGCTTTGCCTTGTTTTCGCTTGTTTGACCCGTTTCCCAGCCCCGTTCTAACCCGAACTGACCCAAAACGCTCCGAAATGACCCGTATCAACCTACACCCACACATAACATCCCGTAACCATCACGTAACATCTCGTAACATTTCGTAACTATCCCGAAACATGATCATTCGTTATGCAAAAATTATAAAAATTTAAATGCACTTACTTGCTTTGCGTCTCTGAACGAACACACGCTACGTACGAGCTTTCGGTTTGAGTTCAAGCACTTAGTGCTTAAATCCCTCAATCCTAGGCTCTGATACCAACTTGTAACGCCCACTTTTCATAAAGTCAAGACTCAATACTTTAACAACAAAATCATGACCCAATTAAACTTTTTACATACCATTAGAACAAACATAGTTGTCCATACAAAAAAAAAAACATTGCGTTTTAAACATGTACAACCAACTAGGATTTACAAAAGACACAGCATATTAAGGTTTAAAGTTTAACTACTAAACATAAGCTATTTATAACCAAAGTATTTTGACCCGTTAACATCTTTACAAAAATTGTAGAAGCGCATGGAGGGCATTCGAAGTGTGTTCGATCCGAGCAAAGCATGACCATTTAAACTTGTGTTTTACCTATAATCATAATAACAAGAACAACATTAGCAAGTTATACATAATTCAACTAACTTTCAACGAACATGACAAGTTATTATTCAATAACTTTACTTGCACGTTACTTAACTATTCTTTCTTAAATTTGACATTCTTGCTTTTGTAACCAAATCGGTTACAACATTCTTTCACATATTACTCGTTTGATTTGAGTCTCTTACTTAACCATTCTTTCTCATAAGGTCCCTCCTACTCTAACCCATTTACAACGGGTTTGCAAACATGAACACTCCTATCACCATTCATTCTAATTTTTCGACCCATTCAAGACGGGTGTTAGCGACATCATCGTTACCGTTCACATATCAATTGCTTGACCCGTTTATAATGAGTCAACATCACAACTTACATCTAACATGTGCTTCTAATAAATTGACTCGTTTGGGTCAATTCGACAACATAATCATTTGACATATTCACCTTGATATAATAGGCAAATCAATTCTACAATCAAAGGCATAAAAAACATCTTTACTACAATTCAAAATGTACAAGTGACGTACCTCGGTCTTGATTTCCTTCTTGCTTTGTGTGACTCGAACTCTCTTCCTTTATCCCTATACATAAACACGTTTACATTATGATCTTCTCATTTCATTCTTACTTATCATTATTATTTTTGGGATAAAGCATCATAACTCAATACAAGTGTTATGTACATACTTAAAACATGACCATCACATATGTGGTTCAAGTAAAAAATGCAAAATTCCTAGTTGAGGCATTTTGTCAAACACTTGGCGTGTGTACTACTAACAATGCATCATGTACAAGTGTTCAAATCATGATTCTACTAGTTCATAACATACTTCATCAAAATCAACAAATTCACATAATCATTCATTCTTTTAACCACCTATAATCAAAGATACATATCATACATGTTTTCATCACAACATTTCAACAATTGTTACTCCTACACATTAATCATTCATCATCATCCATTTCATACAATTAGGTTTTCTAACATAAATCACTAAGATGAGAAATCTCAAACATAATTCTTGTTCTATGGTGTTAATCTGAACTTAAAATCGCAAAATTCGACTTACCGTTTGTTAAGAAAGCTTAGATGATCGAGAATTGAGTTTCATGCACCAATTTAGTCTTGAATTTCCCTTCCAATTCCTTGATTTTAGATCAAGAAGGGTTTGCCCCTTTTTTCCTCTGCTTAGTCGATCTCAAACACACACCTGAGTACGTGTTTTTGAGTTTATTTGGTTTTAATACATTCCTTTTCATATTGCCCATATTTAATCCCTCTAGTATAAGTGTTTTTTTATATTTAGGCATTTTACATTCTTAGGCAAATATCATAACATATTTCTTAACTAAATTAAGTTTATAATTAGTTTAACTTATATGCATAATTAACCTTTTCGGGGTGTTACATGCATACTATAGAATGGAAGAGTTGTCGAACCTTATGCGAAGACATCGAGGTCGGAGAGTGAGAATCATTTTTATGGTCAAGTGTGCAATTCAAAAGCTACTCTAGTTGAGTTCATGACTCATTACGAAACTGCAATAGAAGCACAGCGTCACACGCACCGGAAAAATGATCATGAATCTCGATACAAACGCCCCCAGTTGAAGAGTAATTACCAAGTTTTGGAGGGCCAAGCTGCTGACATATACACGAAAAATATTTTTTGTGACGTTCAAGCTGAGCTAATCGGAATTGCGGATTGCATAATTCAACGTTACGGAGATCAGCCTGATGGGTTTTTTAAGTTTTACATAAATGATTTCCAGCAGCCTTGTACATCCTTATTAGAGGTAAACAATGGTGTTTTTGTTTTTTATATGTTGTTTCTGTATATGGCGTTTATCATATTCTATTATAACATTTAATTTGTTTTTTTATCCAGTTGTGTTTTTTTTAAATTTTTTTATACAAACATTGCCTGGATGGCGTTTTATACAAACATTGTTTTTGGCGTTTTTCAGGTAATGTACCGTAAGTCTGTTGCACATGTAGTTGCTCATGCAGGCGTTTTAAGCAGTTTGGTTTGCTATGTAGACATATATATTCTATGTTTTGAGAAGTTTAGACATTAGGGAATTTCCAAAACAGTACATTTTGAATAGATGGCGTAAAGAGGTTTCCCCAAACTGCTCTACCGAATACTCAATTAGTCGTGAATATATGACCGACCTTGATCCTGATGTGTGTAAAATGTAACATATAAATTACATCAAATGAGGCATAAAACTAACCGTTTTTTAGTACTAATGTTGGAAAAAGTGTGCTTTTGTATTCCTTTTGTATTTTCAGGACCAAATGAGCTTAAATGAACAAAAGGAACAAATATGCAACAAAAACTAACATAAATACAAAGAAAAGGAATAAACGTGGCATGCCTGACCACTCGACAGCATCTTCCCAAGCAAAAACAAAAAAACAGGAGGCTGACCACGTCCCCATGCCCAGCGGACACAGGGGCATGGCTAGGTGTCTGCAGAAAATGACAAAGTTGTAGAAGCTTCTATTCCCAGCACGGGGGCGTCCCAACTCAACACGGGGTGTGGTCAACGCTAAGATTCGTAGAATCTTGCAAATCTTGATAGTATAGATACGCTTATGCACACGGGGCCGTGCCCAGAGAACACGGGGGCGTGTGGAGCCTAATGCAGACAATTGTAATTAATGAAGAAAGAGAAAGATGATGGCCATGGGGCCGTGTCCAGCGGACACGGGGCCATCTCCGGGCTTCTGTTTAGGCTTTAAATAGGGGTGCTTGGCTCACTTCAAAGGCATCCCTTGGCAAACCACCTCTCTCCCACTTCACCACCACTACAACACCCACATCCACCACCATCATCCATCATCCACCTAAGAGTGTGTGTAGTAGTCTCTATGACACCCGGCTTTTCAGGCCGTACCGTACAATTGAAGCACATGTTGTAAATAGGTAATAGGGCCATATTTGACTGATTATGATGTTTACATGTGAAATTTAATGAGTTGGTAAATTTAAACTTTAATAAAAAAAATTATGTTGGCAACGGTAAGATAAACGCTTATCGCGTAACGGTTAAAATGCGAAACGAACATCGGTGACCACCCGATCAGTGTTAAAATCCTAAAATAGTCTGTTATGATTAGAATAGTAATTTTAATTATATTCATGAGGAAAAATAAATTAAAACGCTAAGAAACTCTATTTTTCGAGTTTAAACACGTGCCGCGCGATGTAACGCGTATACCGACAAAATACTATCATCACAGCCTGTCAAGACAACTGATAATCATTTTAGTAATAATTTAATGAGTTTATTATTTTAGAATGATAAAAATAAATAAAACGCATAAATCCCTATTTTTGTGATTTTAAGTGCATACCGCGCAGCACAGCGCGCATACTGCCAAATACCGGCATCGTAGCCAGACCAGACAAACAAAATATCATTTAGTAATATTTTGGTGAGATTATTCTTATAGAGCGTTAAAAATAATTTAAAACGCGCTAAAACGGGATCAAAACGCTAGATAAAATACCCGGTATCCAGTAAAATACCGGTTTTTACTCTTTATTACATATATATATGTGTGTATCCGTGTATATATGAGAGAGAAAGAGTGAAATGGCTGCCATGCAAGGTTGTCTCTCTCCTCTCTCATGTTCCTATTGGCCATGGATGGAGGTTGTGTGATGAGCATGCACTTATGTCCCCCATAACCTCACAAATCAAGATTAAACATTCATTTCAAAATTTCATCTCTCTCTCTACAAAATTTCAGCCGAACACCCCCTTATCACATCCATATTTTCAAAATTTTTGATGTTCTTGCAAGAACATCATTAAATCTAAGGTGTTTCCAAGCTATTTTGATGATCCAAAGGTGTTTTCTTGGTGAAATAAGCTTTGAAACATCAAAAGAATCATGTCAAAACCTACTTGAATCTTGAAGGTATAAAATTTATTTTAGAAACCTTGTTTTTGATTCTTGATGTTCTTAATGTTGATGGAAGTTTCTCCTGTTCTTGAATTTAATCACAAAACTTGAAAACTAAAACCAAATGGGTTTTTGTATAAAATAAAAATAAAGATGCATGTATGTGTGCTTCTGGCCGTGTGTGTGTATATATGTGTGTATATGGATTTAGTATTGATTTTTTTATTGATATATGTTTGATTGATTCTTGAAAGTTAATGCATGAACAATTTGAAAAGGGTTTTTGGTGATTTGAAGTGAGATCTTGAATATGTGAAAAGTAAATTTTTGAGTTCGAATGTGTATATGTATATGGCCGTGTATGTATGTATATACCTACATGCATGTGAATTTTTGATGATCAAAAGTCTTAGATATACAAGAATGTGTATGTCTTGTAGTTATGTTAAAAGATTAAATGATGATCATATGAAGATGATGTTGTTCTTGAATATTAAAACATGAGCTAAAAGCATGATAGATATAGTTTAATTCATGCATGTTGATGATGATATGAATTGTATGCATTAGATGTTTGTACTTAAGCATGCATGTGGATGAATGTTCATGAAATGATGATTTATGTATGGTATGATGAAGATAATATTTAATCAGGTTCTAAACACTAAAAATATAATTTCTTTGAAGTGTTAAAATGGTATAAAACTTTGTCATAAAGTTCACTAGCTTTGCATGTTGTACTTGGTGCTTTATGTGTTGTAAAATACGTGAAATCACATGATATATGTGACTTACACAAAAACTGTACTAAACTGATTATAACCACTATTTTAATCAGTAAATAACATGTCTTGTGTTAAAATATTAAGTCGTTTCGAGTTGGGATGGTTATAGTAACGTTTAACGCAAAACTATGCGTTAAGACGGTCAAAAATCGGCTTTTCGAGTGATTTTATAAAACTGATTTATATCAGTAAATAAACTGATATTTTTAGTATAAAAATAATTATTCTAACTAATTTTAAGTTTACTTGGTGTTTGGTTAGTCATACGTGACTTCCGACGCCCGAAACCGTTACCGAATCGCTAAAATACGCATTTTTCTAAGTACACTAGTATGGGTAAAATTTTGGGTAAACTTTATGTGTTAAAGTTTGTTATGTGATATAAACATGAGAATGTGAGAATATGTTAATTTTTAACGTGATTATAAAGAGTTAGATTATGCATGTATATTTGTGTGTTTGGTGCTGTAGAAACGGTAAAAATCGCGTTAAGTGTGTAACTTGTTTGTCGAGCATGAAATTTGATACATATGAGATATTTTATGAATATTTTCTATAAAAATGACAAAATAGATAAGTTAATAAGATTTTGCGTTTCTCGGTGTTAAATTATATGAAAGTTTATGTATATAAATTACGACGCGCAAATCGTAGATATATTGCATATAAACGATTGAGTTAACAGATTTACACGATAATGGTCACCAATAAAATTGTTCGAGTGACAAAATCATAAAAATATATGTATATGGACTCATATATATATTAACATGCCAAGATAATCAAACATGACAACTTTTCGAGAAAATCTCAAAGTTATGTGATAATTCTAAGAAACGGAGAAACATAGGATTTATGTGTTATGAATATTGATTTAAAATCGTTTCTATATATATATATATATATATATTAGGACGTGTAGAAATCAATTTCTGAGATTGCGCTATTTAAAATACGCACCCAAAGGTGAGTGTCACTAAACCCCTCTTTTTACATTTTTTATATATATTTTGGGGTGGAACACGTCATTAAAAGGGTTTAATAATGTTTTCGAAATAAAACATACCTTTTAATATAAAATATATATTTTCGCTGAAAATATATGAATTTGATAAGTCATGTGTTTCGAAGTAAAACGATTTTTGAAGAATGAATGTGATAAGTGTGGTGTTTATTAAGAGAAACCAGACCGTACGAAATGGGAATGAATTCCGGACTGAGTCTCAACATTTGAGTGACAGGGGAATTCGTAAGTCGTAGTATATTAAATTGTCATATTAGTAGGATATATATGTTGTACGTGAGGCAGACATCATATTGTTCTTCGAGAAAGAACCCTGCGCCCATGATGTCGTTTAATCAGTTAAGTATGGGACGCGAGGAATTGTTGGTAGATCTACCGGGTTGACAACCCCGTCATGACCGATCGCCCCGTGTCAATGTCAAACGACGAATTAAGATTCTGTTTTTTGTCTAGCTTTGATTATCCCTGCATGGTTAATATATAGTTTGTATCGTCTAGCTAACATACGAGTCTGAAAGTTGACACTAGAATTTAATATACAAAACCTGGGCAGTACTACTATTGTCGGAGTAATGAACCGATGGAACGCCCATGGATTTTATTAAGGAAGTAAAATGGACTTTCTAAAATTTCATAGATGTTTTCAAATAAATACCTAATCAGAAAGTTTTCCTTGGAACAAAATTGTTAGTAAACGAATAAGTGAACTCACCTTCCTTTGTGTTGACATTTGATTTTAACGTGTTCTACAGGTACTTGAGTTCGGCTTCGGGAAAATTATGGCGTATCTTGTGGTTGTTGATGCATATTTTGTCACTTAAATATGTTGGACTAATTTTAAAACTTTCTGGGACAAATGTAATAAGATCCATAAGGATCAAAGACAATTTAATTATGTCATGGTTGTGTCACGTATGGGATGTCATGTTTAAAAACTTATGTTTTAATTAAGTTAATATGTCCAACACTATAATGCATCAAACATCAAGATAGAAATGGGCACCAGCTTCCGTCACCACTACATTTTATATTCCGTTGCGACGTTTTTGGGGTGTGACAGAAGTTGGTATCAGAGCCATTGGTTGTTAGCGAACTAGATGTTTTCGGAGGAAAACACTAGACTTCAACCGAAGAATTTTGAGATTTAAAAGTCCAAAATTCTCGAAGCCAAGATTTTTAAATAAATGTGGAAATTTTATCATGTATGAAAACCCTTAGGTGTTTATGTACATACGTGATTTTCTGTATATTTAGGCCTTATTTGTTACTATTTATATTGATCACACACTTACTTTGTACGGTTACTATATGTCACGTCTCGGTTTACAGAACTATCAGTAGTCCTGCTCACTGATACTGTCGAGCCTACATTTGAGATTCTTTCGTCCGTCGTCACAGAATCGTTTATTCTGATATTCGTGTCACGTATTCTGCTACAGCTCTTTTAAGTCTACACTCGCCATAGGAAGAGGACTCGACCCGTTAGAGAAATCGCATCGACTTCGAGAGCTGAGACAACGTCCACTTTGAAGAAGCAGAAGGAGATTTGGGTCAATCGCTCTCACTACGATCGTCAGTTCACCACGTTACGTGGAGGCATGGAAACGATGAAGGACTTAGAGGGACAGATGGACTGTTATGATAAGCTAGAAGAGCTTGTTAGGAAGATGTTGGACTTCCAGGAATTGAAGCGTTAGTTGTTGGTTATTTCTGTTGTTTATTTTGTATGTCTCATTTGATGAACCCTATTTATGGCTTGCATGCCAAATTCTCAGATATTTAGGAGGAAATTTCATATAGGCTTGTTGAGGGTGTTGATGTAGACATGCCAAATTTTGATTAGTCTTCGTACTAAAAACATGCTTTGTAATTTCTGGTATGTTTCGAATCAAAAACCAATCTATGTTCACACTTTTAATACCAAAGCTGACTTAAGTTTCGTTCGAGAAACTTTGAACCATTTTTGTGTTCACCAACAAGTAAGCTGGGTATAAAGTGCCCGATATAACTAGTAATTGGTAAGTTGATAGAAACTAGTAAGATCATTTGCGATTGTAGTGTTTAGTAGATGATTGTAGTTTTACTGTTGGTATATCTCCAATGGAGCTGGGAAGCTTTGACGTAGATGTGAGGATGGATTGATTATCCAAGAGCGAAGTAGGGACTATCGCTTGAAGAAGCTAGCTAAGATATCTCGTCCTGATGACGATAGAAAGGTGGTAGTTGTTCACGGAAATCGACCGAGTCGAGTGTTGAGTATTGATAGTTGAGAGTTGTGAGTAGTATGAAGATGTTCAAGTGGTTGCGAAAAGGCTATCCTGCTGACGTGACCGTGTCGTCCCGATCAGTCAAAAACCCAATTAAACCTAGGTAGCTAGGGTAAGTCAGGTATCGAATCCATGAAGAGCATGTGGTCAGTATCGCACGACCCGTTCGAATAGTTAGACTATTGATAAATAATGTACAAAATAATTATGAAGTTTACTATTATTAATTCCGTCTTTTGAAATGTTTAGTAAAAGTAAATCCTTTTAATTTGGTTGAAAACAATAATATGGGAAAACAATCACACCCGGGTTCGAAATCATAAGCAACTAGGGTTCTTACACGTTTTAAACTTGATTTAATCACACTTGGTTATTAACGGGTTTAGTGTTACGAGGCTTAGGTGCCAATAGCTATCAACGTTACAAAGAACGGACAAAAATGCACTTCGTTACCTAGAACATGTAAACTCTAATCTATATTAAGGCATAATTGCACATATTCATTCCACAAAGTCAAATTTCATAACTCACTCGATAATTCATGGATTCAATACAAATGCAAGACAATTAATATAAACTTCAAATGTTCAAACGCATTTAGTCACGAATCAAAATTAAAACAAATGTTAAACCCTAGAATGCTTACAACTCTACACCCGGGGATGATCGTGGTGAATTAGCCGTGCATCTCGTTCAAAGTCATCAACATGAGATCTCTTTTTTTTCTTGATTTGCGTGCCAAGTAGCCAAGAACCACCACAGCCAAGGGGCTGCCTTCCGTGCGTTTCTCGTAACCGTCCCCCCAAGTCACGAGATAAAGGATGTGTATTTCCCTGCCCAATTCGGTGCCAATGATGATTTATGGGAGCCCACTAAATTAATGCCTTTGCTGCCAATAAATCGTGATCATGGGCTGCCAATATTTCGAGATGATGAATGATGATGTTGGGCCATTTGGGAGCCCAATTAATGACGGTTGCTGCCACAAGTCCTTATGGTGGCTGCCAATAATTTCGAGAGGATTATGAAGCCCAAAATTGTGTTATGTGCTCCCACCAATTATAATATATGGCTACTACTTTCGTGAATGTGCTGCCAACAGTATGAGTATTCTTGTTAGCTTCTTTTTGTCATGCATGTGATGATACTCTATTTCCAATAAAATCTCCCAAAAGTCCACTAAATGCTTTAGAATAATGATGATGATGTTTTTCAATAAATAAAATGATGTGATCTTCCCATGGTACGTGTATATGCTTGGATGCTTCAACATGTCTCTTTCAAACAACTTTCCTTGTTTATCAACTTCGAACGTTCCGCATCATCTCTAACTTCGCCCTATTACGCGTTTTACCTGTACACATACAAACACTCGCAAATAACCAATTCCAGGCATATAGTTATGTAAATCAAGCTAAACCACGTAGAATAAACACTTAAACACCCGTGTTTCACACTCTCCATCACCTGCGTTCTTTGTTAACGTGGTGGATACGAAAGCCGAATGTAGGAATACCAAGGAGATTCCTATTGTTCGTAATTATCCAGAAGTTTTCCTAAAAAGACTTACCTGGATTTCCCCCTGCGAGACAGATCGAATTTCGGATCGATCTTGCACCTGGCGCTGCACCCAATTGCACAATCTCCTTATGGATTAGGCACCGTCTGAGATGATAGAAATGTCAAATCAGCTTCAAGAGCTATTGGATAAGGGTTTTTGTTCAATCAAGTTGCCGGGATCCAGCTGCTACACGAAGATCGATCTATGATTAGGATACTATCAGTTGAAGGTTGCTGACGAAGATATGCTGAGGACTGCTTTTCGAACACAATATGGCCATTACGAGTTATTAGTCATGCCTTTTGACTAAATTAATGCGTCATTTATAATTTTGAATCTCATGAACAGGGTATGGGAACCCTAATCGGATGAATTCGCAATAATATTCGTCGACAACATACTTGCCTATGTGCGAACCAAGGAGAATCAAGAGTAACATTTGAAGTTAACTATGGAATCAGTGATTGATGAAGAGCGCCAAGGACCCCGTCGGGAGTATGATGATCCATATGACTAGCTAGATGCTACCGGAGGTTTATTAAGAATTTCCCTAAATTAGTGCAGCCTTCGACACTAATAACCCTAAAAGGAAAAGGGAAATTGATTGGACAGCAAGATAGTAGAAAGCTTTTTGGACCCTTGAAAGAAAAGTTGGGAGTGTGTATGATGGACTCCGAAGGAAGTTAAGATACTCACATGCCTTTGGCAGAATTATCTTACAATAATAGTTAACACGCTAGTATTCAGGTTGCTCCATTTGAAGCCTTGCATTGATGGAAGTGTTGATCACCATTTTGTTGAGCTAACATGACAAAGGACAATTAATCAGACCTTAGTTTATCTAGGAAACCGGCGACATGATTTACCTGAATCGAGGGAAGGTTAAAAGTCTCCAATTGATCAGCAGAAGGATTACACGGACAATTGAAGGAACTATTGTGAATTCCAGATTGAAGACTTGGTTCTGTTGAAGGAGTTATCTTGCAGAGATGCTATTAGGTTTAGCAGAGAAAAGAAAAGCTGAGCCACATTGACTTGGTCCTTTCAAGAGCCTATCTTGAATTGGATCATTCGCTTATAGGCTCAAGCTACCATAAGGATGGAGTAGTGTACATGATGTAATGTTGGGTTCAGTTGAGAAAGTGTATAATGGATAATACACTGATTTTGTACTTTATAGAGATTTGTTTGGAAGATAAACAGAAGTTTATCGAAGCACCATAGAAGCAGTACGTATAGCTAGAAGAGTCCTGTTAATAACCGGACATGCGATTACAGCATTCTGGTCGTATATGTGAATTATTGATTTGGCGATTTGTGGATATCTGAAATGAAAGAAAGAAGGAAGGAAGACGAGTTTATGGGATTTGATTCTTTCGAGAGCCCATCTCGAGTTGGATCAATCGGGTGTAAACTCATACTATCTTAGGTACGGGGTAATGTATATGTAAATATACGTAAGTAGAACCCGAATTGGTGGAATTTTGACTTAATTTTATTGATTACGTACTCGTAAATGTTGAACCTTGGAGAGGGCGGAGAGCGTTGAGATGTGAGATTAGGAATTGAGAGTGTATGTAATATAGGTCTACAAAGATTCTTTGTAAGAATCAAAGTTTCCCGCAGAAACTATAAGACTATATTCATTAAACCTGTTTTCACTATTTTCATCTAGTGCGAAAACAAAACCTGTAGAGTAAAATTTCGGGGACGAAATTTCCTAAACAGGGGGAGACTGTGACACCCGGCTTTTCAGGCTGTACCATACAATTAAGGCACATGTTGTAAATAGGTAATAGGGCCATATTTGACTGATTATGATGTTTACATGTGAAATTTAATGAGTTGGTAAATTTAAACTCTGATAAAAAAATTATGTTGGCAACGGTAAGATAAACGCTTATCGCGTAACGATTAAAATGCGAAACGAACATCGGTGACCACCCGATCAGTGTTAAAATCCTAAATATAGTCTGTTATGATTAGAATAGTAATTTTAATTATATTCGTGAGTAAAAATAAATTAAAACGCTAAGAAACTCTATTTTTCGATTTTAAACACGTGCCGCCCGATGTAACGCGTATACTGACAAAATACTATCATCACAGCCTGTCAAGACAACTAATAATCATTTTAGTAATAATTTAATGAGTTTATTATTTTAGAATGATAAAAATAAATAAAATGCATAAATCCCTATTTTTGCGATTTTAAGTGCATACCGCGCAGCATAGCGCGCATACTGCCAAATACCGGCATCGTAGCCAGACCAGACAAACAAAATATCGTTTAGTAATATTTTGGTGAGATTATTCTTATAGAGCGTTAAAAATAATTTAAAACACGCTAAAACGGGATCAAAACACTAGATAAAATACCCGGTATCCAGTAAAATACCAGTTTTTACTCTTTATTATATATATATATATATATATGTGTGTATATATATGTGTGTATCTGTGTATATATGAGGGAGAAAGAGTGAAATGGCTGCCATGCAAGGTTGTCTCTCTCCTCTCTCATGTTCCTATTGGCCATGGATGGAGGTGGTGTGATGAGCATGCACTTATGTCCCCCATAACCTCACAAATCAAGATCAAACATTCATTTTAAAATTTCATCTCTCTCTCTCTACAAAATTTCAGCCGAACACCCCCTTATCACATTCATATTTTCGAATTTTTGATGATCTTGTAAGAACATCATTAAATCTAAGGTGTTTCCAAGCTATTTTGATGATCCAAAGGTGTTTTCTTGGTGAAATAAGCTTTGAAACATCAAAAGAATCATGTCAAAACCTACTTGAATCTTGAAGGTATAAAATTTATTTTAGAAACCTTGTTTTTGATTCTTGATGTTCTTAATGTTGATGGAAGTTTCTCTTGTTCTTGAATTTAATCACAAAACTTGAAAACTAAAAACAAATGGGTTTTTGTATAAAAATAAAAATAAAGATGCATGTATGTGTGCCTGTGGCCATGTGTGTGTATATATGTGTGTATAAGGATTTAGTATTGATTTTTTTATTAATATATGTTTGATTGATTCTTGAAAGTTAATGCATGAACAATTTGAAAGGGTTTTTGGTGATTTGAAGTGAGATCTTGAATATGTGAAAAGTAAATTTTTGAGTTCGAATGTGTATATGTATATGGCCGTGTATGTGTGTATATACCAACATGCATGTGAATTTTTTATGATCAAAAGTCTTAGGTATCCAAGAATGTGTATGTCTTGTAGTTATGTTAAAAGATTAAATGATGATCATATGAAGATGATGATGTTCTTGAATATTAAAACATGAACTAAAATCATAATAGATATAGTTTAATTCATGCATGTTGATGATGATATGAATTGTATGCATTAGATGTTTGTACTTAAGCATGCATGTGGATGAATGTTCATGAAATGATGATTTATGTATGGTATGATGAAGATAATATTTAATCAGGTTCTAAACACTAAAAATATAATTTTTTGAAGTGTTAAAATGGTATAAAACTTTGTCATAAAGTTCACTAGCTTTGCATGTTGTACTTGGTGCTTTATGTGTTGTAAAATACGTGAAATCGCATGATATATGTGACTTACACAAAAACTGCACTAATCTGATTATAACCACTATTTTAATCAGTAAATAACATGTCTTGTGTTAAAATATTAAGTCATTTAGAGTTGGGATGGTTATAGTAACGTTTAACGCAAAACTATGCATTAAAACGGTCAAAAATCAGCTTTTCGAGTGACTTTTATAAGCTAATTTAGATCAGTAAATAAACTGATATTTTTAGTTTAAAAATAAGTATTTTAACTAATTTTAAGTATACTTGATGTTTGGTTGGTCATACGTGACTTCCGACGCCCGAAACCGTTACCGAATCGCTAAACTACGCAATTTTCTAAGTACACTAGTATGGGTAAAATTTTGGGTAAACCTTATGTGTTAAAATGTGTTATGTGATATAAACATGAGAATGTGAGAATATGTTAAGTTTTAACGTGATTATAAAGATTTGGATTATGCATGTATATTTGTGCGTTTGGTGCTGTAGAAACGGTAAAAATCGCGTTAAGTGTGTAACTTGTTTGTCGAGCATGAAATTTGATACATATGAGATATTTTAGGAATATTTGCTTTAAAAATTACAAAATAGATAAGTTAACAAGATTTTGCGTGTCTCGGTGTTAAATTATATGAACGTTTATGTATATAAATTACGACGCGCAAATCGTAGATATATTGCGTATTAACGGGAGAGTTAACGGATTTACACAATAATGGTCACCAATAAAATCGTTCGAGTCGCAAAATCATAAAAATATATGTATATGGACTCATATATATATTAACGTGCCAACATAATCAAACATGACAACTTTTCGAGAAAATCTCAAAGTTATGTGATAATTCTAAGAAACGGAGAAACATAGGATTTATGTGTTATGAATATTGATTTAAAATCGTTTCTATATATATATATATTAGGACGTGTAGAAATCAATTTCTGAGATTGCGCTATTTAAAATACGAACCCAAAGGTGAGTGTCACTAAACCCCACTTTTTACTGTTTTATATATATTTTGGGGGTGGAACACGTCATTAAAAGGATTTAATAATGTTTTCGAAATAAAACATACCTTTTAATATAAAATATATATTTTCGCTGAAAATATATGAATTTGATAAGTCATGCGTTTCGAAGTAAAACAATTTTTGAAGAACGAATGTGATAAGTGCTGTGTTTCTTAAGAGAAACCAGACCGTACGAAATGGGAATGAATTCCGGACTGAGTCTCAACATTTAAGTGACAGGGGAATTCGTAAGTCGTAGTATATTAAATTGTCATATTAGTAGGATATATATATTGTACATGAGGCAGACATCATATTGTTCTTCGAGAAAGAACCCTGCGCCCATGATGTCGTTTAATCAGTTAAGTATGGTACGTGAGGAATTGTTGGTAGATCTATCGGGTTTACAACCCCGTCGTGACCGGTCGCCCCGTGTCAATGTCAAACGACGAATTAAGATTCTGTTTATTGTCTTGCTTTGATTATCCCTGCATGGTTAATATATAGTTCGTATCGTCTAACTAACATACGAGTCTGAAAGTTGACACTAGAATTTAATATACAAAACCTGGGCAGTACTACTATTATCGGAGTAATGAACCGATGGAACGCCCATGGATTTTATTAAGGAAGTAAAATGGACTTTCTAAAATTTCATAGATGTTTTCAAATAAACACCTAATCAGAAAGTTTTCCTTGGAACAAAATTGTTAGTAAACGAATAAGTGAACTCACATTCCTTTGTGTTGACATTTGATTTTAACGTGTTCTACAGGTACTTGAGTTCGGCTTTGGGAAAATTATGGCGTATCTTGTGGTTGTTGATGCATATTTTGTCACTTAAATATGTTGGACTAATTTTAAAACTTTCTGGGACAAATGTAATAAGATCCATAAGGATCAAAGATAATTTAATTATGTCATGGTTGTGTCACGTATGGGATGTCATGTTTAAAAACTTATGTTTTAATTAAGTTAATATGTCCAACACTATAATGCATCAAACATCAAGATAGAAATGGGCACCAACTTTCGTCATCACTACGTTTTATATTCCGCTGCGACATTTTTGGGGTGTGACAGTCTTGAGATCCAAAATTGATCGTAAGAGTTCTTTTCAATCAAAGGCCGTGTTTGGCTAAGTCTCTTACATCACTTGGTGAAGACAAGCATTTAATGTATTACTTTTGATTTTTAATCTTTTCGCACTTTTTATTTGGTTTTGTATTAATGACTTTAATAACTAGTTTCTTATATTGAAGGTTAAACTTCTTTATCATTTGTCCGTGGTGTCTTGGCATTACTTTACTGTCTATATAAAGTAAAAGATTTTCACCATTCATATCTCTATGGTCTATATACAGATATGTTGGCTACCTGGTCGGGGGTTAAGGGAATGGTTTAGTAAGGTTCTTGTCTTGTTCAGTGTATAGATCCTGCAAGGACCTGGGTCAAGCTTACTAGGACCTCCTTCAATACTCACGGGTATTGGATGGCGGGGGTGCGAATGGCTTGATCCCCTCATATGTAAACTACTATTAATACATTAACCCGGCTACTTGGGATTGTATCCCTGCTGACTCAAACCACTTAGCCAAGGGTAACGTCGCCTTCAAAAGAGGGGCCTACCACTTAACGCATTAATAACTTAATTAATGTTAGTAGAATATCGTGTTTTATAAATTTAAAACTTGACTAATGTGTTAAAAAGGGCTTAAAATATAAATAAAAACATATCACACCCAACACACACCAAGTTTTTGGCGCCGTTTCCGGGGACACAAGGATTTTAAGAAAGCTTAAAATCGACGGCCTAATCAATTTTCAAAACCTTTTTAAAACCGCGTGCACATTTTTACATTTTAGGTAGTTTTTGCATTACAGTAGTCTGAACACGGGGCCATGCTCACTGAACACGCCCCCATGCTACATAAAAATCAACCAAACACCCAGTAACTGGGTCTGAACACGGGGTCGTGTTTGCTGAACACGCCCCCATGCTGCACAAAACCAGTCACATTTTCTAAAACGCCCAGATACAGAACCCGAACACGGGCCGTGCTCATTGTACCCGGGGCCGTGCTCAGCCTCTGTTTTCGTTTTTTATTTTTGTTTTCTGGTCCCAGACTCTGTTGTGATCTTCTGAGTGATTCTTATGGATCAATACTCAGGAGGTTACAACTACCACTATGAGGAGGATGATTATAGAGAAGAATATTGTACCATTTGTGGTAATCCTCATTCGGTACAATATTGTGACCTCTTTGAATCATCCCTTTCATACACATACTATGAGGAGCCCAGGTACGAGCCATCTACTTCATACACATCCTATGAAGAACCAAGGTATAAACCTTCTCCCTCATACTCATATTTTGATGAACCAAGGTATGTGCCTTCATACTCATACTTTGAGGAACGAAGATATGAGCCATCACCTTCATATACTTATTATGAGGAACCATGGCGTGAACAACCCACCTCATATGCGTATTATGAAGAACCAAGTTACGACCCTTATCCATCATATACTTACAATGAGGAACATTGGTGTGAACCATCTACCTCATATGAGTATTATGAGGAACCAAGGATCGAACTTCTGAACTCAAGCTTTGAGGATCCTTATTCTATCTCCCCCATAGCTGAAAAGATAATAGAACACCTTAAAACTATCGAGCGCTATATAAAGGAAGCCCGCGCAAGGGAAGATGAATCCCGCGCAAGCGAAGAATTAACATGTACTAAAGAAGTGATAGTTGAAGTGGTAAATATAGAAGAACAAGTAAGTGAAAAATCGACACATGAGTTAAACAACGAAAAAGGTGAGTCCGATAACGTTAAAATTCAAAAAGAGTCTAATTTTCAAGAAATTAATCTCTTGTCACCTTCTATCGAAAATCATTGTTTAGTACCTACTCATGCTAAGTTTTTAAAAGAGTTAAACACTAACACTAAAATTGACGAATTAGTAAGCGTTAAGTTAACAAATGATCAAACTACGCTAATAAAAGATGATCCATTTGAAACTAACATTACACCGGTTCCATGTTTCTTTCAAAACTCCTCTATTATTAATATTACAATTGATAAAGATCTTTGTGTTAACATAATGCCAAACTACATTTTTGAAAAATTAAGTATTGGTGATTTTTCTCCACTTCAAATACCCATTTTTCTATCTAATCGGAAAACATTAAAATCAATGGGGGTAGTTGAAGATGTGTTAGTCGAAACAAATCAAATGGTAATCCCAACCGACTTCGTCATCCTTGATCACGCTCCACTAGTGTTGGGACGACCTTTTCTGTAAAAACCCTTGAAGCTTTGAAAAATCGGAAGCATAACAATCTACCCATTCAATTAGGGGCATTCAAACGAAGTTTCGATCTCGAGCATTCAATGAAATATCCAATCGGCAATGATGACCCCCTAATTGAAGATGAAGCTGAGCCACCCGATACAAACGGAGAAATCGACCACTTTGTTGAAGAAGAGGTCGCCATTGAACAAACCTTTTTGGTTCTTGATCAAATTGAGCAACCAAATAAGGAGTCTCCTAAAGACCCACCTCTTGAGCTCAAAGAACTTCCAAAAGGTTTGGAATATGCTTTTCTTGACAAAGATAGTAAGTTACCTGTAATTATTTCGTCAAAATTAACTAGTGTAGAAAAAGAAAAAGTAATTACACTTTTGAAAAAACAAAAAAACGCGATCGCTTGGAAGCTTGTAGATATAAAAGGAATAATCCCTTCCATGTGTACGCACAAAATTTTAATAAATGATGACTATAAATCGGTAATACAACCACAACGTAGAGTAAATCCAAACGTCCAAGAAGTGGTTAAAAATGAAGTCATCAAATTACTTGACGTCGGACTCATCTACCTAATTTCTGATAGTCATTAGGTAAGTCCCGTCCAAGTAGTTCCTAAGAAAGAAGGTATGACGGTGGTCACTAACAAAAAAAATGAATTAATACCAACAAGAACCGTCACAGGATGGAGAGTATGTATAGATTATCGTCGATTAAATGAGGCAACAAGGAAAGACCACTTTCCTTTACCTCTTATTGATCAAATGTTAGAAAGATTACCCGGTCACAAATTTTATTGTTTCTTAGATGGTTTTTCAGGTTACTTTCAAATACCGATAGTACCCGAAGACCAAGAAAAGACAACATTCACATGTCCCTATGGAACTTTTGTTTATCGACCCATGCCTTTTGGTCTATGTAATGCCCCCGCAACTTTTCAACGTTGCATGGTGGCCATCTTCTATGACATGATAGAAAAGACTATTGAAGTCTTCATGGACGACTTTTCTATCTTTGGAGATTCATATGATCAGTGCCTCGATAATCTTGAACGAATGCTATCCCGATGTGAGGAAACTAACATCGCCCTTAATTGGGAAAAATGCCATTTCATGGTAACGGAGGGAATAGTACTCGTTCATAAAATCTCAAGCGAAGGAATGGAGGTTGATCGAGATAAAATAGACACTATTTCTCGATTACCACCCCCATCCTCCGTTAGAGCCATCAGAAGTTTCCTAGGGCATGCCGGATTTTATAGACGATTTATCAAAGACTTTTCAAAAATCTCAAGGCCTCTAACAAAATTACTTGAAAAAGATGCTCCTTTCATCTATGACAAGGATTGCAATCAAGCATTTCCCACACTAAAAGAAATGCTAGTCAATGCACCTATCATGATAGCGCCTGATTGGAAATTACCTTTCGAAATCATGTGTGATGCAAGTGACTTTGCAGTTGGAGCCGTCTTGGGACAAAGAAAAGATAAGCATTTTCACCCAATATATTACGCTAGTAAAACACTTAATGATGCACAAGAAAATTACACACCAATTGAAAAAGAATTACTAGTTGTGGTATTTGCTTTTGATAAATTTCATTCTTATCTTGTTCTTTCTAAAACGATAGTTTATACAGACCATGCAGCCATTCGTTATCTCTTTAAGAAACAGGATGCTAAACCACGTTTAATCAGATGGATTCTACTCCTCCAAGAATTCGACATTGAAATAAAAGACAAAAGAGGAGTAGAAAACACCGCTGCAGATCAACTTTCCCGCTTGGAAGATCCAACTTTGGAGGCTACTAGGGATGAGCTAATCAATGAAAAATTCCCAACGGAATCCCTAGAAATGGTGGAATACCGAGAAGAGCCATGGTACGCTGACTACGCTAACTACTTAGCTAGCGGAATAGTCGCAAAAGGATGGCCACATCATCAAAGAAAGAAATTCTTTGCCGATGTAAAGCATTATTTTTGGGAAGATCCTTATCTTTTCAAAATGTGTGCCGACCAACTTATCCGCCAATGCGTACATGGTAGTGAAGCAAGAAGAATTCTCCGCTATTGTCATGAAGGTCCATAGAGAGGACATCATGGTGCCGCTAGTACCGCATGAAAGGTATTTGATTCAGGGTTTTATTGGCCAAACATTTACAAAGACGCCCAAAGTCTTGTCAAGACATGTGATGCTTGCCAATGATCAGGTAATATTTCTTCCAAAAAAGAAATGCCACAAAATGGCATTCTTGTTGGTGAAATTTTTGATGTGTGGGGACTCGATTTTATGGGACCTTTCCCACCGTCAAAAGGAAACAAATATATACTTGTGGCAGTAGGTTACTTGTCTAAATGGGCCGAAGCCGAAGCCCTTCCAACAATTGATGGAAGAGTTGTGGTAAGATTCCTGAAACGATTATTTTCTCGTTTTGAAACTCCAAAAGCATTAATAAGTGATAGGGGTACCCATTTTTGTAACCATCAACTTGAAAAAATCTTAACCAGGTATGGGGTCTATCACCGGATCTCAACAGCATATCACCCTCAAACAAATGGACAAGCCGAAGTGACTAATCGAGGTTTAAAAAGAATACTTGGGAAAACCGTGGGGTCAAATAAAAAGGAATGGGCCGATAAATTAGATGATGCTTATGGGCTTTTCGAACCGCGTATAAAACAACAATAGGTACCACCCCATATAAGCTTGTCTATGGAAAGAGTTGCCATTTTCAAGTAAAAATTGCACACAAAGCCTACTGGGCAATTAAAACGTAAACTTAGACAAAGAAATTGTCCGTAAAAATCTATTTTGTCATTTAAATGAATTAGACGAACTAAGGAATCACGCATATTCTAACTCCGAAATTTATAAGGAAAGAATGAAAAAATTACATGATAAACACATTAAACCTAATGAATTCGGATAGGAGATCAAGTTCTATTGTTTAATTCACGACTTCGATTATTTCCTGGTAAATTAAAGTCTAGGTGGTCAGGACCTTTTTCTATCACCCACATTTTTCCACACGGTGCAATTGAAATTAAGTCTCGGAATGGAATTCCATTCAAAGTCAATGGCCAATGGCTTAAGCTTTACCAAGGATTGATTGAGGATGAAGAGGAGGAGATCTCGCTACAAGCGGCGAACGAATAAACGAAGGTTTGTGCATCAACATCATATCTTGGAAGTAACGAACGTAGGAAAAGCTTCTAAATCGGTAAGATTTCTAAAACCAAGTTTTCGGAAACAGGTCACTCACACGTGCACTATAAAAAATAAAAAAAATTTCACCCGCCCACGGGGCCGTGCCCAGCCGGACATGGGGCCGTGGTCGGCTAACTGACAGGGATAACACCCCTTTTTCCTTTCATTTCTCACTTCAACACGACCTGTTTCCCCGAAAACTCTCTGGTACCACCGTGATTTTCTGCAGATTTTCACGTTCTTCCACCGTTCAACAACGTCAAGGTATGATTCTATCATCATAGTTAGTTAGATTAATCATTTGCATGTAGTTTAACATCAAAAATTTGGGGAAAATCTAGGGTTCTTCAACTTGAACCGAATCAAACCTCGAATTTTTGCTTAGATCTGTTAGTAGTAGTTTAGTTACATGTTATAGGAAGTAAATCAACTTGAATTGTTTGTAGATTTACCCGATTTCAAACAAAAACCTCAAACCCTTGTTTTTTAACCGAAAAAGATGAAATTGAAGGGGTAAACGGTTTGTTTTGAGAAAAACGGCACTTGGGGTTTCATTTTCGGGGAAAACCGCCCCTACTGAATCAAAAATTTTCAATTTTTCACAACCGGCTCGAAAAATGGGATTTTTGAGAAACAGACGCCTGAGCACGCGGGCGTGTCCAGCAATTTTTTACGAACACGGGGTGTGGCTAGTGGCCACGGGGCCGTGTTCGACTTGCTGTTTTTAGTTTTCTTCGAAAATTTATTGTTTCGTGCTAATTGTTTTGTGTTTTCTTTCAGATGGCCAAGAAATTCACACGCTTCAACCAGAATGAATGGGCTGCTCAAGCCCGATTTGAAGTTCTTTAGACAACGCCCGAGGAAAACCCACGACAAGTATGCCTAGACACCCTGGAAGTAGTAGGGCAGATTGACCGCTTCAATAACCTAGCCACTGGTCCACTTAGGGCAGCCCTTTGCACTAGACTCCATTCGGTCCACGAATACAACATGGAGTTCTATAGCATGTTTGCATTCAAGGGTAAAGCAGAGCCGTTTGATGAAGAGGGGGTTGAGTTTCGTGGTGTTGGAAATGTGCTTTTAATCTCGATCGCACAATTTGGGTCGATCATTGGGTTGTATGCTGAAGAAGATGCCGGAAACGAGGAAAATATGGGTGGTCTCTGTGAACTCCTGCAAAACCTACGTCAAACGGCCAGCTCTCAAATTGGGGATGGAGCATACAATCCAAGCCAAACCAAAACCTCACAGTTGCAGGACCCTCAATACCGTTACATTCATAGGGTCCTTAGCAACTCCTTCAACCAAAGGCATGACAGTACCGGTGTTGTCAATCTAAGGGATCTGACAGTCTTATACTGCATTCACAACCGTGTGCCTCTCGATGTTCCACACTTGCTCCTCCGAAACATGCACCTGAACCAACTAGCCAATCCCCCGACTCCTATCTTCTTTGGAGGATGGATCTACCACCTTTATAAGAACTATGTGCAAAGGGTGCCAAGATCCTTCCGTAAGTGCCCATGGTCGGGCAAGGTGGATCTCGTCATATGCCGCTCAATGGGAATCATCAAGGAAGTATGTGACACCCCAGGAAAACCAGGAAAAACATGCAACTTAACTAGCTTCCTCAGTGAGTACGTGCTAAATTTCGGGATGAAATTTCTTTCAACTTGGGGATAATGTGACAACTCGTATCTCAGAACCTTTCTTGATACTTCGATGTAACCTGTATGAACATTACGTGACTAGTTGACGTGTTTGATTGTAATGGAATATTATGTTTTGTTATGCTATGTGTTACGTAATTGTGTGTGAATATTATAAGTTCGGTTTCACAACACTTGTCTGGTCGCACAAGCAATTGGGCCGCACACTTTGTCCCTTTCTCTCACACTCTTCTCGACCCACTATGCTTGAACTCGAGACCATGGGTAGCCCAAGGGATGGGTTCGGCCACTCTCTTTTGCGCATACACAAACCCTTTGTGGGTGTTTACTTCTCACTAATTGCAAAACAAGGAAACACACACACAAACCCTACTCGCTTTCTTCCTCTCTCCCGAAGCCAACAGCAAACACCCCTCTCATTCGAAGCCCTTGCATCGATCAAACCAATCCATTCAACTTTCCGGTTAGTGTTCCATCATTAGTAGTTTGCCATGATCTTGTTGTTGTGTTGTTATGTGATAACTAGGGTTTCATGCTAGTGCTTCAATTGATGAGATTATGCTTGAACTTGTGCCTGATTATGATGTTAGAGGTGATATGATTTGGTGTTCATGTAAATCGGCCCAAGGGTGTACACTAAATGGATTGATATAGGGTTTTGATAATTAATGATTTCATGAGTAAATGGTTGATGTGTTTTGCATGATGATGATGTGATAATACATGCTACTTGAATTATGATTCCTGAATAAGTGTTGTGTTGTATGCTTGGGTTGATTATTTGATGCTCATAATTTAGGTCACATGATAGTACTAATAAATGTTAACCTAATGATCCGATTGAATGCTTAATTGTGGTTCATTATTAGAGAATAATTAGATTTCATGATTTCTGAATAAATTGTTGATTTGATCTAAATTGAAACTGCCTAAACTGTTAGCAAATGTTACGGTGATAATAGGCTGGGAAATTGGAAGGTTGTTACACTTTTAGTCTCGACACGGGTTGCGAGTCGAGAACCCCTAGTCTCGACTCGAGACCACACCTCATCTGCACACAATCAGCAGGACTCGCGACCTTGGTTGCGGGTCCTGTTGCGACTCGAGACCACCTGGTCTCGAGTGATAAATGCATGACCCGAGACCTCCTTAATTTCGACTCGAGAACTCCAAGACTACAACTCGAGATCTCTAGTCTCGACTCGAGACCATAATACCCATACATACTGTTTGGACTTGCACACTGTTACGGGCCTAAGTAGTTGGGCCGCATACGTAGACTTTGTTTGTTTATGAAAATGTTACAGTTGAACTTGTTACGTACTGTTGTGAACTGGCATGATACTATGTGTATGCTATGATCATTGTTTGTATATGACTTGTTAGTATACATGTAGAAAACATACGTGTATTACTCGAACTTAGACCTGACTTGTATGGTAACCATGTTAGGACGTGGTTGATCATAATTAGCTCAAGTGACCTTCTTTTATCTGCCGAGCGAATCTAAGGTGAGTTCACACTTTCTACAAAGCATGGGATTCCCAGGGGTTGGGAATGGGTTAAGGAATATGGATTCCTCGTCCTTCTTGGGTAGGATAGTACGGGTTCAGGAATATAATTCCTCGTCCTCATGGACAGTTAACTTTTACTAGACCAAAACTCTATCACGAAGTCCCTCCTTTTTATATCGACTTAATCGCCGGGCCAATGGCGAGCGGGTCATTAGTTAGATAGCGCTATTTAGGTTTGACAAGCCTCACACCGTGCCGCAGAGGACGGGCGTGAACTAATGGATCTGGGCACGTCAATGATGATAGACATTGACAGTTCAGGGCACATAAACATGACTACAGTCAGCAGTCGATATGGTAACGAGTCTAGTGTATACATGGGGTAGCCCCCACGGCCGAAAAGCCAGATAACTAAACATGGGGTAGCCCCCACGGCTGGATTGCCAGAGTAAATGGGATAAACTAATCACGTTTTCAACTATGGGGTAACCCCCATGGAAGGGATGCCAGTTAAAGGAAACTGTTTTCGAAATAACTTAAAACAAACACCCAACTGTGAACTCGCTCAACATTATTGTTGACTCGTTACTACATGCTTTGCAGGTCACTAGGTTTAGCTGGAGCTTGCATGGGGAAGAGTCGTTGTGGAGCATGGACATTGAGTGTTCATGATAAACTTGAACATTATTAACTTATGCTTTGGTTTGAGACATTATGCTTCCGCTTGCAACTTAAACTATGTTTTGTTTGGACACCAATTGTATTGGTTGAACTTTTATAATTACTTACCTGCTTGTTCAATATGATTGGTGGCTGGATCCTGGTCAGTCACGCCTCCAAGCGGTGATACTCCGCAGGTGGATTTTGGGGGTGTGACAGATTGGTATCAGAGTGAACTTGGTTTTAATAAGGGGAAAAACGTTTTTGTTAAAACTAGACTATAACCTGTACAGTGCTCAACGGTCCACAACGACGCTTCACTCCACGTGCAAGGCTCGACATTCTAGGTGATATGGTTTATGTTTTATTGCCTACTTGCTAGATTACATAGAACTTTGCTTATGTTATGCTTAGATAAGCGTAGCAACGATAGTATGAAAACACATGTATGCTTACTCTCTTCTGTTATCGAACTTTCACGAACCCCTCTCACTCATGTTTCCCTTGATATGAAGATCATGGCTGGGCGCGTTAACATGACTCAAGCCCAGTTGACGGCTCTGATTAACCAACAAGTTGCTGCGGCACTTGCAGCCGCACAGACAGGAGGTATATCCTGCAGTCGAAACTTATTCTAGGATCCTTAGATCCTACTCTCGTGAACCAACCTTTGTGTTAAACTTTATCCTTTCTTACTCTCACAACAGGCCAACCTGCACAGCCTCCTGTGTGCACTTTCAAGACCTTTATGGACTGTCGACCTGGTACCTTCAGTGGTACTGAAGGTGCTGTCGGTCTTCTCCACTGGTTTGAGAAGCTCGAATCCGTCTTTGAGATGTGTGAATGCCCTGAGGCTCGCAGGGTGAAGTATGCTACTGGTACCCTTGAGGGGATAGCGCTCACGTGGAGGAACGCTCAAGTCCAAATGCTGGGGTTGGTTGCTGCTAACGACACCCCCTGGAACGATTTTAAGGAATTGATCAAAGAAGAATACTGTAGCCGTGATGACATTCATAAGCTGGAGGTAGAGTTTTACAACTTAAAGATGACGGGGTCGGAAATTGAAGCTTATACAAAAAGATCGAACGAGTTGGCCATCCTGTGTCCCACTATGGTAGACCCTCCCATCAAACGCATCGAACTGTATCTCAAGGGTTTAGTGCCAGAGATTCAAAGTCACGTAACCTCAGCAAACCTTGGCACCATCCAACAGATTATCAAGCTGGCTCATCGTCTCACGGATCAGGCGGTGGAGCAGAACAGGTTACCAAAGCGCATTAGTGCTACCACTACAGATGCTCCAAGTGATAACAAGCGAAAATGGGATGGAGCTTCAAGAAAAGGTTCAACTTCTGTTCAATCACAGTCTCAGCAGAGGAGGACTGACGACTACAAAAGCCCTAGTCAGCAATCATCTGGTAGCCAAAGTCAGGGTGGGTACAAGGGAAATCACCCCAAATGCAATCGCTGTAACCTACACCACAGCGGGCCATGCACCAGGGGTAACTGTCATCGGTGCAACAAGCCAGGCCACGCCGCAAAGGATTGTAGAAGCTTATACCCCGTAAACCAGAATCGTCAGCAACAACAAGGCCCACAGAATCAAAGGGTGCTTTCAGTGTGGAGCTGAAGGCCACTTCAAGAGAGATTGTCCCCAATTGAACAGGAACCAGAACAACAACAACAACAATAATAACAACCAGGGAAATGGAAATAACGGGGGTAACAACGACAATGGTGCAAGGGGTCGTGTGTTCGTTATTGGCCAGGGTGAAGCGAGGAATGATCCCAATGTTGTGACGGGTAAGTTCCTTCTCGAAGAATTTTACGTTACAGTTTTATTTGATTCGGGTGCCGATACTAGCTACGTGTCCTTAAAAGTTAGTCAAATGCTTAAGCGTACCCCAACACTGTTGAACACCAAACACACTGTAGAGCTAGCTAATGGTAAGAGTTTAGAGGCCACACACGTAGTCAAGGGTTGTAGTCTTGTTCTTGCTGATCACACCTTCTCTATCGACCTTATCCCTATCGTTCTGGGTAATTTCGACGTTGTCATTGGGATGAATTGGTTATCCCAACACCGAGCAGAGATTCTTTGCAATGAAAAGATTGTCCGTATTCCTTGTTCAGGTGGTGAACCTCTCATGGTTTGTGGCGACAAGAGTGGTGCTGTTGTGAGCATCATCTCTTTCCTTAAGGCGCAGAAGTGTTTGAGAAAGGGTCACACTGCTATTTTGGCTCTCGTTACTGACACCTCGAAGAAAGAGAAGAAGATAGAAGATTTTCCGATTGTACGCGACTATCCTGAGGTATTCCCTGAGGAATTACCTGGTCTTCCGCCTCATCGTCAGGTCGAGTTTCAAATCGAGCTAGCTCCTGGAGCAGCGCCCATAGCTCGTGCACCGTATCGCTTAGCCCCATCAGAGTTGGAAGAACTCTCTACGCAACTGCAAGAACTTCTGGACAAGGGTTTTATCCGCCCTAGCTCTTCGCCATGGGGAGCTCCAGTGCTATTCGTGAAAAAGAAAGACGGTACTTTCAGAATGTGCATCGACTACCGTGAACTCAACAAGGTGACGGTGAAGAATCGTTATCCTCTTCCACGTATTGATGACCTGTTCGACCAGCTGCAAGGGTCAAGCTACTACTCGAAGATTGATTTGAGATCGGGATATCACCAACTGAGAGTTCGAGAAGAGGACGTCTCCAAAACAGCCTTTAGAACTCGTTATGGACATTACGAGTTTTTGGTTATGCCTTTTGGGCTGACGAACGCACCTGCGGTTTTCATGGACCTTATGAATAGAGTGTGCAAGCCTTACCTAGACAAGTTCGTCATAGTTTTCATCGACGACATCCTGATCTATTCTAAGAGTCAGGAGGAACACGAGCAGCATCTACGACTTATTTTGGAACTCCTCCGAACAGAACAGCTTTATGCAAAGTTTTCGAAATGAGACTTCTGGCTTCGTGAAGTCCATTTCCTAGGCCACGTGGTAAACAAGGATGGGATCCATGTTGATCCATCCAAGGTAGACTCGATCAGGAACTGGCCTGCACCAAGAACACCAATGGAAATTCGCCAATTCTTGGGTTTGGCGAGCTATTACAGAAGGTTTATCAAGGATTTCTCCAAGATTGCGCAACCTCTCACCTCACTAACACAGAAAGGTGTCACCTATCGTTGGGGTGATGCACAGGAAACTGCGTTTCAACACTTAAAGGATAGACTTTGTAGCGCCCCTATCCTCTCATTGCCTGAAGGCACAGACGATTTTGTGGTTTATTGCGACGCATCCATCCAGGGACTTGGATGTGTGCTGATGCAACGTGACAAGGTTAACGCTTATGCTTCACGTCAACTTAAGATTCACGAAAGGAACTACACTACACACGATTTGGAGCTGGGAGCTGTTGTTTTCGCACTCAAGATATAGAGACATTACCTGTACGGTACCAGGTGCACCATTTACACCGATCATAGGAGTCTCGAGCATATCTTCAAGCAAAAGGAGTTGCACATGCGTCAACGTCGATGGGTCGAGTTGTTGAATGATTACGAATGCGCGATCAAGTATCATCCAGGCAAAGCCAATGTTGTGGTTGACGCCCTCAGTCGAAAGGACACTACGCCTAAGCGCGTGCGAGCATTACAACTTACCATTCAGTCTAGTCTTCCTGCTCAGATACGAGATGCTCAGGTTGAAGCATTGAAACCAGACAACGTCAGGGCTGAAGCCCTACATGGCTCAAGGCAACGATTAGAACAAAAGGCAGACGGTTCCTGCTATGTAACAGGACGCATTTGGGTCCCACTCTATGGCAACTTACGCGAACTTGTGATGGATGAAGCACACAAGTCCCGTTACTCAGTACATCCTGGTTTGGATAAGATGTACCACGACTTGAAAACTACGTATTGGTGGCCTAGCATGAAGGCCCATATAGCAACTTACGTTAGCAAGTGCTTGACTTGTGCGAGAGTCAAGATTGAATACCAGAAACCCTCAGGCCTACTTCAACAACCAGAGATACCACAATGGAAATGGGAGCAAATTTCCATGGATTTCGTTACTGGCCTGCCTAGATCTCAGCGCGAAAATGACACTATTTGGGTGATCGTGGATCGACTCACAAAGTCTGCACACTTCTTGGCTATTAAGGAAACGGATAAGTTCTCTACCTTAGCAGACGTTTATCTTAAGGAAGTTGTCTCGAGGCACGGGGTGCCCACCTCCATTATCTCTAATCGTGATGCACGTTTTACTTCAGAGTTGTGGCAAGCAATGCACAAGTCTTTTGGCTCACGTTTAGATATGAGCACAGCTTATCACCCGCAAACGGATGGGCAGTCTGAATGCACCATCCAGACCCTTGAAGACATGCTTAGGGCATGTGTGATTGATTTTGGCAACGGTTGGGAAAAACATCTACCACTAGTGGAATTCTCGTATAACAACAGTTACCACATCAGCATTAAAGCTGCTCCGTTTGAGGCATTGTACGGGCGTAAATGCCGATCACCTCTTTGTTGGGCAGAGGTGGGGGATAGTCAGATCACTGGCCCAGAACTTGTGGTAGATACAACATAACGGATTGCTCAGATACGACAACGAATGGCGGCAGCTCGTGACCGTTAGAAAAGCTACGCCGATAAGGGCAGGAAACCACTCGAGCTCCAGGTTGGGGAGCGAGTGCTACTCAAGGTTTCACCCTGGAAGGGTGTGGTTAATTTTGGCAAGCGAGGCAAACTTAACCCACGATACGTCGGACCTTTCGAAATCATCGAGAAAATAGGCAAGGTGGCCTACAAACTGAACTTGCCAGTAGAACTCAGTGCAGTTCACAACGTTTTCACGTGTCGAATCTGAAGAAGTGTCTGTCAGATGAGACCCTCATAGTTCCCTTGAAGGAGCTCACTATCGACGAGCAGTTGCGATTCCTCGAGGAACCAGTTGAAGTCACGGACCGGGATGTTAAGGTCCTCAAGCGCACTAGAATACCTCTCGTTCGAGTTCGTTGGAACTCACGTCGTGGCCCAGAGTTCACCTGGGAACGCGAAGATCAAATGAAACAAAAGTATCCCCAACTGTTCGCAAACAGTACAACCACTACTGAGGCTGAAGCTACGGAATTTCGGGACGAAATTCCAGATCAACGGGGGGAGGATGTGACACCCCAGGAAAACCAGGAAAAACGTGCAACTTAACTAGCTTCCTCAGTGAGTACGTGCTAAATTTCAGGACGAAATTTCTTTCAACTTGGGGATAATGTGACAACTCGTATCTCAGAACCTTTCTTGATACTTCGATGTAACCTGTATGAACATTACGTGACTAGTTGACGTGTTTGATTGTAATGGAATATTATGTTTTGTTATGCTATGTGTTACGTAATTGTATGTGAATATTATAAGTTCGGTTTCACAACACTTGTCTGGTCGCACAAGCAATTGGGCCGCACACTTTGTCCCTTTCTCTCACACTCTTCTCGACCCACTATGCTTGAACTCGAGATCATGGGTAGCCCAAGGGATGGGTTCGGCCCACTCTCTTTTGCGCATACACATACCCTTTGTGGGTGTTTACTTCTCACTAATTGCAAAACAAGGAAACACACACACAAACCCTACTCGCTTTCTTCCTCTCTCCCGAAGCCGACAGCAAACACCCCTCTCATTCGAAGCCCTTGCATCGATCAAACCAATCCATTCAACTTTCCGGTTAGTGTTCCATCATTAGTAGTTTGCCATGATCTTGTTGTTGTGTTGTTATATGATAACTAGGGTTTCATGCTAGTGCTTCAATTGATGAGATTATGCTTGAACTTGTGCCTGATTATGATGTTAGAGGTGATATGATTTGGTGTTCATGTAAATCAGCCCAAGGGTGACACTAAATGGATTGATATAGGGTTTTGATAATTAATGATTTCATGAGTAAATGGTTGATGTGTTTTGCATGATGATGATGTGATAATACATGCTACTTGAATTATGATTCCTGAATAAGTGTTGTGTTGTATGCTTGGGTTGATTATTTGATGCTCATAATTTAGGTCACATGATAGTACTCAAAACTGTTAACCTAATGATCCGATTGAATGCTTAATTGTGGTTCATGATTAGAGAATAATTAGATTTCATGATTTCTGAATAAATTATTGATTTGATCTAAATTGAAACTGCCTAAACTGTTAGCAAATGTTACGGTGATAATAGGCTGGGAAATTGGAAGGTTGTTACACTTTTAGTCTCGACACGGGTTGCGAGTCGAGAACCCCTAGTCTCGACTCGAGACCACACCTCATCTGCACACAATCAGCAGGACTCGAGACCTTGGTTGCGGGTCCTGTTGCGACTCGAGACCTGATTCGAGACCACCTGGTCTCGAGTGATAAATGCATGACCCGAGACCTCCTTAATTTCGACTCGAGAACTCCAAGACTACAACTCGAGATCTCTAGTCTCGACTCGAGACCATAATACCCATACATACTGTTTGGACTTGCACACTATTACGTGCCTAAGTAGTTGGGCCGCATACGTAGACTTTGTTTGTTTATGAAAATGTTACAGTTGAACTTGTTACGTACTGTTGTGAACTGCCATGATACTATGTGTATGCTATGATCATTGTTTGTATACGACTTGTTAGTATACGTGTAGAAAACATACGTGTATTACTCGAACTTAGACCTGACTTGTATAGTAACCATGTTAGGACGTGGTTGATCATAATTAGCTCAAGTGACCTTCTTTTTTCTGCCGAGCTAATCTAAGGTGAGTTCACACTTTCTACAAAGCATGGGATTCCCAGGGGTTGGGAATGGGTTAAGGAATATGGATTCCTCGTCCTTCTTGGGTAGGACAGTACGGGTTCAGGAATATAATTCCTCGTCCTCATGGACAGTTAACTTTTACTAGACCAAAACTCTATCACGAAGTCCCTCCTTTTTATATCGACTTAATCACCGGGCCAATGGTGAGCGGGTCATTAGTTAGATAGCGCTATTTAGGTTTGACAAGCCTCACACCGTGCCGCAGAGGACGGGCGTGAACTAATGGATCTGGGCACGTCAATGATGATAGACATTGACAGTTCAGGGCACATAAACATGACTACAGTCAGCAGTCGATATGGTAACGAGTCTAGTGTATACATGGGGTAGCCCCCACGGCCGAAAAGCCAGATAACTAAACATGGGGTAGCCCCCACGGTTGGATTGCCAGAGTAAATGGGATAAACTAATCACGTTTTCAACTATGGGGTAACCCCCACGGCAGGGATGCTAGTTAAAGGAAACTGTTTTCGAAACAACTTAAAACAAACACCCAACTGTGAACTCGCTCAACATTATTGTTGACTCGTTACTACATGCTTTGCAGGTCACTAGGTTTAGCTGGAGCTTGCATGGGGAAGAGTCGTTGTGGAGCATGGACATTGAGTATTCATGATAAACTTGAACATTATTAACTTATGCTTTGGTTTGAGACATTATGCTTCCGCTTGCAACTTAAACTATGTTTTCTTTGGACACCAATTGTATTGGTTGAACTTTTATAATTACTTACCTGCTTGTTCAATATGATTGGTGGCTGGATCCTGGTCAGTCACGCCTCCAAGCGGTGATACTCCGCAGGTGGATTTTGGGGGTGTGACAAAGTAGGTGACGGGAAGGTTCGATATCAAACGGTTCAGGGACATGTTTGGAACCCGCAGGAGGCTCTCGTCCTTCACGCCCCACAAATCCATCCTCCTCCTCAGTATCAGTATCATGCTGATGCGGGCCAACCATCCTCTCAAGTGGGTGGTTTTCCTAACTTTCAAAGCTTACATGATCTCTTGCAGGAAAACCTTTTGTGCACCCGCAACACCTACAACATGGCCAGCGACACCTACACCCGGGTCGGAGCAATAGAGAGGAACATCTCCGACATACAAGATGACATTGGCAACATCCGGGAGTACATGGCAAATCAAGGAGGAGATGACGATGATGTAACACCTCGCAAAATCATGTCCAATATATTAAAGACACGTGTCATGAACTTTAAATGTGTAATGATTTGAATTCGAGGGACTAAAGTTGATAAACAAAGAAAATATGTGTGTAGAAGGATCCAAAGTGTCAACATGCCAAACTTGAGCCTCTGAATGACCTCACACGACGTTCGTATTCTTTCGAAAATAAATTATCGAACGTGGAAAGCCGTTTGTGCTTAAAGATCAAAAGTTTACAAAGCATAGGGGTTAAACGTGTCAACATGTTAATTCTTACCTCTGAGTGACCTTTTAACGATCCCGAGGCTTTGTAATATTTCATTATACTCTCATGTATATCGGATAATGATTTCGTGGAGTTTCGATGCACATAAGTACATTTCGGGTGATCTCGTAACTAACCGGGAGCTTAACGGTGTTTGATTTAGGACCCAAAACTCTTAAAAGTTAACTATGGAGGTCACACGTGCAATAAATGAAACTTAATTAAACTTAAAATCGACCAGGGACTAAAAATGAAAAGTTTGCAAACTTGTTACCGGAATTAAGGGTTGTCGCGGGACGCGAAGGACGCCCCCTGATGTCTTCGCGGGCCGCGAGAGAGGGGCCAGCGACAATAAACTGGACAGCTGCATGTTGCAGGCTGTTCCACCGCCATTGCATGCTTATTTTTGATACCAGGGTCTGTGCAAATGGTTTTTACTACCCTAGGGACACTTGGGATCATCTGGATTACCTCTAGGAACAGATGGATTGATCTTAAAGGCCATCAAACTCCTATAAATAGCCCCATTGTTTGCACTTAGAACTTGCACATTTGAAATTTTCACTCTCAAGTGATCTCTGAAGCATCCTGGTGTTCAAGGAAGCTTTCTCTAGTCTAATTTTCGTGCTAAGGACCATTGTAAGTGTTCTTAGCTTCCATAGTTAAGTTTTCATTAGCTTAATGATCGAAAGTCAAAGTTATTGTAATGATGATTTGACTTTGTGATTAATCACTAACGGTCCAGCCATTATTCGTATTGAAAGTGGCTATGTGTTGGTAATTATGTAGGTGTTAAATCCTTAAAAGAGCACCTTCTAATTATCACGTTATCTCAGTCAATTGTCGGGTCAAAGTTATGAACAAAAAGTCAAACGAGTCAGTTTTTACAAAATAATTCATAACTGATAATGCAGAAGTTATGGAACATGTTTTAACACTTAAATAACTTGGTAAATAATATAAGAACATGTTTAGGCATGTTCAACCCGACAATTCTGAGTATTAGGCTCGGTTCGCAACCGAAAGTCGCAAAAGTAGACTTTTGCTTTGACTTTCAGTTCTGACCCGATTTAGCTTAGTTTAGTTATTCCTTAGGGTTCCTTTAGGACCATATTATATGTTAGTATAACCCTCTGAGGTTATACAACATGGTCCCATAGAAATCCTAGTGCATTGCATGTTTCCGTTAAATGCTTAAAAGTTGACCATTATGCCCTTTTGATATAAAAACGAAATTTTTGGAAATGTGAGTGGACAAAAATCTTCATTACTGATTTATAAGTATGTCCTAAAAATTTGGCATCCGTTTCTGGTCTCAAATAAGAGTTATGCAAGATATCGTAAAACAAAAGCTTTTTATTAATTAAATTTCCTTTTTAGCATAAATCATATTTTAAACCCAAATTTTGGCATCCAACTTACTACCCACTGTTAAGATATAATATTTAGGGATTTTTGGAAATTTTTGTCAAATTTTATATTGACCATAAGAAAGAGTTCTAGCATAAATTCGGTAAATGACGGTAATGCCCTTTTTGTTAAAATGAGTTTAACATATGATTTGAATACTAAACATTTTCCTACTGATATCATATGTTAAATAAAATATTTTAAGCTTTAGAAACTGATCAAAACTTCAGAATTTTATAAACATCTTGAATACCGTCAATTACCGACTTTTACGCTAATTAGGCACATAGTATGGTTTAAACCATATTTAATGCCTAAGACCTGTTACCTACTGATTTTATAAATAAATCTTTATACTTTAACAGTAAGTATAAGTCTTGAACTCAGACTTCCAAATTTGACTTTAAAAGCATATGTGAAATGACCAAAACGCCCCTACGGTGCATAGTTTGGCCATAAATTATAAACCTCACATATGTATGATATCTTACTGATGTAACTTGATAAAATAAATATTTTTACTGAATATTTTAGACCAGAACCTCAGTTTACTATTTAACCTCTTTTATAAACTTTAAAATGACCAAAATACCCTTACGGGGCTTAAAATGGTTTTAAATTCGTTTTGGGCATAATGGAATATATCCTACTGATATCACAACATAACTTAAGCATAATAACTTAGGGAACTTATACATGACTCATTGGGTTACCCGTTACGCATATACGCGTTCGGTACGGTCTATGTAACTAGTTTGCATAAATTAGCCAAAACGGGCCAAACCTTATCATTTTAACTTTAAAATCCAGAATGTGATTAGTTTACCCATTTCATACAAGTCTTCATACTTGTTGGGTCTAAATCACATTCTAATCTGGTCTTCGCTTAATCTTGCGTTTTGAACCGTAAACCTTTCTTTAAAACTAACAGGTCTAAGTTATAACTTAAATAAGACCCGTTGGGAATCTAATAGGTTAATTAAAACCTTCGTTCCAGATTAGGAGCCCAGTAAAAGCTCTCTGTACTTGCTGATTAGAAAATACGACTGAGAATAAATTTCATTTAGCTCAGGTAAATACTTTTAACTTATTTTCCCTTATACGGGCTTGGGATACGGTATTATAATAATACCGCTTGGTCGGGTATGAAATCATTTAATCGGATTGTGATTAATAAATTGCATAACCTGTTTTAATCTGTTTTGTTTGATACAAAGCCTTTGGGGGTTAATATGACCGTGTCCTGGATATCCTCGGCTCATTCATTTGAAATGGCCACAACTTAAGCACGGGGTGTAGGCATACACCTGACAGTTACGTATGTAAAACGGTATCTCACTCGTGAGGAAACTTCTTGTGGGCTTATACTAGTGGTGTGTCTATTAATCTTGACTCGGCTCTTCTAACCGGGCCCTGAACGTACGACAAACATATAAATCTGTATACAAGATTATTTTAAATAATTTTCCCAAGATATAAAATATTTTATGCTTTGTGCATCCAAACCAAGTTTATAAACACTTTTTAAAAGAGTCAGTTAATTGTATTTACCAGTGTAAACTGACGTATTTTTCAAAAAGATTAAGTGCAGGTACTACACGAAATAGGCTGGAAACTCCTGAGTATTAGTTAAAGAGTCTTGCAAGCTCTTAGTACTTAAAGTCTGTTGAACAATATTTACTTTCTGTTTTAGATCCGCATGTGGATCCACATACAACCGCTTGTATAATATTTCATTATACTTTATGTTTTGGTTTGTATTAATATTTTACTTTCAAGTCTTCCGTTGTGCATTAAACTGTGATTATTGACTATGATGATATCAACTACGTCACGATATTCCCCACCGGGCCCACCGGTAATACGTGAAAATATCGGGGTGTGACAGATGAAGACATGGATTGAGGCGAAAGGTGTTGGAGGTAGTGTGACATGGTTGAAGCTCTTACCAGGTTAACCCTTTATCTCACAAACAATTATCTGGCCTGCGTGCCAATGTTGAACAATTTACTTTCCGTTAACACTTTTACTTTTCTGCATTTTCTTTGTTTTTTAATTTGTGATGTGGATGATAACTTATGGTATGTTAGGATGTTTTTTATTTATGTGGTGTGGTATTTAAGCAAAAACAAGTACCTAGGAGGCTTGGAAGCACTAATTATTAGTGCTATATAAGCTCGGAAACTAGAACCAAAAGCCAAAACCTGTTTTCAAAGATTGCAGATTATCACCACGGGGTCGTGCCCAGCCAGCACGCCCCGTTCCCATCACTCTGCACCTGCTGTTTGTCTGTAATCTGCCCGCCACGGGGCCGTGTTCACCACACGCCACCATGGCCACCTTCTGTAAGTTATTGTTACTGGCACTTTGAGCACGGGGTCATGCTCACCCAGCACGAGGCCATGGCCAGATGCCCATTAACACCAAAACCTTGTTTTTAACACCTTTTTACACATTCAATCAACCTAAAAACTTATTTTGGGGACACATTGAGAACAATGTGTAATTTAAGTGTGGGGGGATGCTAAAACCTTGAATTTTGCAACTCCTAGTAACAAGCCTTACACAAAACTCTATTGGAACCGCTAATCACCCCAAATTTTTTCAAAAAACTTTTTTTTTACTTGTCTTGGATTAATTTGGGAATAACAAGTTCTAAAAAGGTTATATTTTTACAAATTTACAACCGATAACGTCATGATAAAAAGAAACAACATAAGAAAATTATGAAACAGCATGACAAATCTAGTTAAAATTTGATTATATATACTTGATCACATTATAAACTCATTTGTCGCAACCCCGACCCCTGCCTTGGGAGGCGGGCGTTGCGACAGAAGGTGGTATTAGAGCCTAACCACTGATTTCAGCCAAAGAGGTGTTCTGCTGACATTGAAATTATAAATTTTGTTAGGAAATAATCAATGAGACTGTGCATACGTGTAGATTATTATTTTTTGTTATTTGACAATTTATTTTTACAGTATGAGTGATCAAGGACCTTCGGACGCTTACCGTCAACTGTCCAACTCCCCTAGGGACGAAGGAACCTCTTCACAGTCTAGCCCCTTGGGGTATTCGGCTGACAGCAAAGAAGGGATTTTCGTGTTCAAAGCACAATCTGAAGAGCCATTCCCTCCCAAGAAGAGAGGATGGTTCAGCAGAGGAGCTCATGAGTGTAGAAAAAGGATGAGAAAACTTCAGCAGCAGCAAGCTTTAGCAACCGCGAATAGAGAAATGAACGCTCAAACACAGGATATAATCAATAGGAGACTGGCAAACTTCCACATACTAGCAACCACAGCTGTAGACCCTAATCTAGAACAACACATAGCACCCCAGCCACTGCAGTTGTTCCCAACACAATCCATGGAAGTAGAGATTGACCCAGCTGACCAGAACCCACTACCTGACCTAGACCCAGCTAAAATCCCTAGAATACCAGCACCCCGTCCCCCAGACTATGACCCGTGGTTTGACGACCACAGGGATTACCAGCAACGTTACCCAATCCCAATAGAGGAGCCTATGCAAGATCCAGTAGGACCCTACCCAGACCTTGACCCTCTAGACCCCTATTATGATAATGACCAACATATCAGGGAGATTCTAGAGAACCCATACCCTCAGGAAGAACCGATGCCCCAGTTTCCTGACCCTATACCAGCCCCCGCACCACCCATGAGTACTGAGAACATACAGGAACTCCACACCTTTGGTGAGGAGATATTAGAAGGGAGTGAGAGAATGAGACAGATAGGGGAAAGACTCGTCTGGAAATATGACGAGCGTAACATGCAATACTGGATGAACCCCTATCATTAGTAATAGTAATAATAATAATAATAATAATAATAATAATAATATATAAATATATATGTGTGTATGTTTGAAAAAAAAATTCCAAACTAGAATAGATAATCTTATAATTATTAATGCATACTAGTATTGTAATTTGAATTTCAGTTGTGTTTGTAATAAATATAGATGCATAATATAAAATAGAGTAAAGGTCGCAATGACGACGATTTTGGATCAATGTGTTGTTATGTGATTATTCGCATTCAATATTGTTTCGTGATATTAATACTTGGTAATTGTCTTTAAAATCCAGATGGCCGACAACGCAAAACGGGAAAACCAGAATAATGAAAACCCGATAAATAACAGTGCTATTCGACATATAGTAACCCAGGGAAATATAGATGCTCTGCCAGCTATCATCCAAAATGTTAGGGAAGCAGAAAATAATAATAGTAACAGCGGAAGTAAACGACCATCTAATGAACCCAGTCACAGCGTGAACAATGGACCACTATTTCGATTGCAAATTCCAAAAAGAAGAAGAACCATGTCTTATGGTTGTTCTTACAAAGAATTCTGGTCCTGCAAACCCATAGAATTCTCTGGCAATGAAGGAGCCATTGCAGCTCTACGCTGGTTAGAAAAGACTGAGACAGTCTTAAAAATAAGCAAGTGCGCAGAAGAAGAAGATAAAATCATGCTTGCTTCCAATTTATTTAAGAATGCAGCCCTGGAATGGTGGAACACTATTCTCCAGACTAGGGGAAGTAACAGGGTTTATAGCATGGAATGGATTGTGTTTAAGAATATGGTTGAAAGAAAATTCTGTCCACCCAATGAAAAGGAGCAGATAGCTAATAAATTCTTAAACCTTAGAATGACTGGAGTTGACAGCAAGGGTTACCCTAATACATTCTTTGAATATGCTAGAATAGTGCCAACCCTAGCATCACCAGAACCAGTATTAATCTCTCGTTACATCTGGGGATTAATTGGTGAAATTAGACATGTAGTCAAGGGAGCTAGACCACAAACCATAGAAGAAGCCATAGAACTAGCAAATACCCTGACTGATGAATTAGTGCGTACCCAAGAAGAGAACCAGAGGAGGAACCTAGCTCAAAAGCTTACCCAAGAGTTTCGCTACGGAAATTCCAATCGTGGGAAAAATATAGGTTCTACCTCTGCTCCTTACTGCAAATATTGCAAAAGAAAGCATTCGGGAAGATGCTCTGTATATTGCAATTTTTGCAAAATATCGTGTCACACCCCGACCACGTAGAACAAGTAGACGTGGCGGAAACGTCGGGGAGTATTGTAACATAATCATTGTTTCATAACCATGGAATAAATAAATTCTGTTTTATTGAATAAAAGAACTCATTGTTTTAATACAATCAAATAAGTACAACTATGATCTTCCAAGTTTTAAAGTTGCTAAGGCACGAGTCCATCCTAAATGTAGCATGTATCAACAAATCATTGCAAAGCAGTACCTGAAACATGTGTAAAAATAGGTACGTCAGCATAAAAATGCCTGTGAGATACATAGGTTTTGTGAAAATAGGATTCATGACTTGTAAGTTTAAGAAAATGTTTAATAAAGTTTAGTCATGAACCTTGTAAATTGATTTGTTTTGTAAATCGTTTGAAAAACAATAAGATCAGATGATATGTATAAATAAATGTAAGGTTAAATGAATAACCATGTAAAATGAGTTTGTATAAGATAAGTTGCTTGTAAAACAATATTTTGATAAAAAGGCTTATGGTATATTTGAAAATATACTTTGGATTTTAAGAGAATCGAATGAGTAATATATTAAAGTATATTTCAGTTCCAATATTGTTAACCCAAGTTTACTAAATAACACCACGGTATGTAATGCAATGAAAACACTTATATATAAGAAGTACTAGCGGCGTATCTACCATGTTTTCATCACGTTACATCCGTCCCGTTATCTAAACACTAACCAAAACCCAATCGTTAGATAGATAGTACATTAAATATACCTTAGTTGTTTAAAATAATAGTTTGAAGTAGTATATTACAAGTATACTTCGGATTTATAAATAACATATTAAACTATGTTTTGGTTTCATAAATAACATATCAAAATATGCCTTGGATGTGATAAATAACATATTAAACTATGTTTTGGTTTTGTAAATAACATATCAAAATATGCATTGGATGTGATAAATAACATATTAAACTATGTTTTGGTTTTGTAAATAACATATCAAAATATGCTTTGGATGATTAACAAAATATATGTTGGTTTTGTACAATACCACACATGAGAGTATATCAAACTATACGTTTGGGAGTATATCAAAATATACTTTAAAGGTGTGATTTAAAAATTCATTCAGACCTAGTGCATCAAACTACACCTTTGAGACTATAAGGATACCACAAAGGCAATCCCTATTTGGATGGAGAAACAAATTGGTTTCAGACATTCCATGACAACAGGAATGGGGTGTCTAATCCTATAGCGCTATATCATACTAACAATCGTTCTGGTGAACATAAAATAAGTACAATTCAACATTTTTATTTTATGTTCTTTGAGAAATCAGTGTTTAAACCATAGATAGTCATTTAGTTTGTCAAAAGATAAGTAATAACATGTATAATCAATTATACTTTGAAATCATGAAAATAACACATAGGTACACATGCTTCACCCCAAAACAGTTTGGAAAACAGTAAAATAGGGGAACTATGTACTCACTTGAGATTGCTTAGAAGTCCTAGGATAACCACCAAGCAATGCTAGAGATCACGGAAATCAAACGGCACCTAATATAGGTAACTATGTTAATATACCGGACCTAAATCGGAGGATTTAGATAGAATGAGGGTTTGTAAACCAAACGAGTATGGAGACTCGTGTCATATGGTTTAACAAAGCCTACATACTAAATGAAACCTAACCTAAGTGCTTACGACCCATTACGACTCGTTTAGGTAGCTTATGCTACTTTAACGCGTTGTTCGCGTGAAACGCGTTCGGACCGCCTAACTAGTCCTATGACAAGTAGAATATGCCTTAACATGTTTAATATTGTTGATAAATCAGTTTAGAGGTCATAGGTTATGTTACATATGTTTAAAATGAATTTTGGCATCAAAGGGGTATTTTGGTAATTTACCTAAGGCATATAAACTACCTATCATACAACTACTTAAACGAAGCGACCATAAGGTATAACCTCGGAAGGTTATTCCCTATACACTATGGTCACCTAAGGTATTTGGTCGGATCCTAATGATCGACCAAATGGGTCGGGTTCGAAGGTATAAGCGATTGTTTAGATCGCTTACCTTAGACCCTATATAAGCACTAAACTAAAAGTGACGAGCTAAGCATGCTAAAACATGCTTAACTAAGTTTAGAAAACAGGTTTGGTATCAAAACAAACGGTTTTGATACCCAAGAGTAGTTTGGTTACAAAATACGCAAGAATGCGCATTTCGGCCGAAACTACGACTCGTCACTGAGCCTAGATAACGTGGTAATCAGTAGGTATAGTCACTAGGGACTATAACCATCGTGATTACGCTCACGTTATGAAGTTCAAACGAACTTCGCATTGACCATAAACTGGTCAATGCAGAAAGTCAAACAAAGTTTGACTTTCGGACTTGAAAAGCAATAAAAGAACGAAGGAACACTTACAAAGGGTCCCCGAAAGCTAATCTTGATTCAAGTAGCTCAGGTATGAAACAATGGTTTCAACTTAGAGCTTCTCAAATCAGATTCTTGTGAGGAATGAGTGAAGTTGAGGTGGGTATTTATAGTAAATGGACCACCGTTAGGATCGTTTCTTGGATAACGTGCCTTGATCTCACCCGTACACTTGTCGGAATGTTATGGTAACTCATTTTGCCCCCACCATAAGAGTTTGACACATGGCATTGGCCTTTGGGGTGTTTGAAAGCCATTAATCAGCAGCCAAAACAATTTTCTGCATCTGACCCCTGCTTTCGCACCGTAACACTCAGAGTGTTGAGGTGCACAAGGACCTGCAGACCAGAAAGTTTGAAAAATGGTAGAACAGGCCCCTGAAGCTCCAAACTTGCTATTTGAGGCATTTTTGACACGTTTAAGCCCCGTTAACCCCATTTCAAAGCTCTAAAATGAAGTTAAAGTATAGGGAACTTAAAATGTGCTCAAAAATATCTCGGGTGTCGGTTCGTTTGGCCGTACGATTGCGTTGTTCGGTTAATTACGACGGAATGCGCATAAGCGCGAAAAACGATCCAAATGGCGTGACGAATGGATTTTTCTTATGCCAAACATTAAAATAAAATGTTTTAGTACTTACATAAATTTTTGGATGTCCGGATGTATTCAGAACGTAAGTTATGCGCGAAGGTGCAAACTTGTGCACTTTTTGACGCATTTAGTCCCTGAATGACCCAAAAGTTTATTTTAGCACACCGAACCCCTCAAAGCCTATTTCTAAGCTATATAAAGGATATTTAAGATGTGTTTAACTTATGGTCATGTTCCGGAATGTTCGTTATAGTTCAAATTGGCATACTTTCGCAGTTTGTCAAGTTTAGTCCCTATAAGCGAATTAACTTGTTTTTGCCATACCAAAGCCTTCAAAACTTATTTCTAAGTTATGTAAAGGTTATTTAAGGTATATTAAGCCTATTTCACTATTCCGGAGTGTTCGTTGGATTAAACTGGTTATATTTACGCATCAGAGCGCGTATAACCCTCCAGAAAGCGATTTAAAGCTTAAAATCGAACAAGAGTTGATATGTGCAAACGATACACATATTTTTACAAATCCCAAGTATGAAATACAATATTTCATTGGTTTGGAATTTGTTTGATGGTTGAAGTGACACATGTGTCACATATCGGGACACAAGGAAGAAGATTGCAGGAAGAAACCTAACAATAGGATATGCTACAACTGTGGAGAACAAGGTCATATCAAGCCGAACTGTCCAAAACTAGCTCCGACCACAAACAACAAGACTACTAAAAATGCTAGAGCATTTGTTTTGACTGCAGAAGAAGCAAAGATGATCCCGGACGTGATTGCCGATACGTTTTTAGTTAATGATGTTTTTGCTAAAGTGTTATTTGACTCTGGTGCGAACCAAAGTTTTATTAATACTTCGTTTTGCAAACTTCTCAACCAACCATTAACTAAACTCCAACAAGAATGTTTGGTAGAAACAGCAAATGGAGAAACCATTAAGATTTCTGAAATCTTGCAGGAAGCAAGAATAGAAATATTAAATCAAAAGTTTATTGCAAATCTTTACCCAATGAATCTGGCAGGATTTGACATTGTATTAGGAATGGATTGGTTAAAAGCCAATAAAGCCAGTATTCTTTGTGATCAAAAGTCAATACAAGTAAATTCACCCAGAGGTAAAAAGATCACTAAAGGAGATAAGCCAACTAGACACACAAAATTCATTTCTGTGATGAAAACTGCAAGTTGTGTAAGAAAGGGATCAATAGTGTATATGATTTCCATAATCATTAACACTAAATGAAAAGAATTAAAAGATATCCCTGTAGTATCTCAATTTTCAGATGTATTCCCGGAAGAATTACCAGGACTACCGCCAGACCGAGAAGTCGAATTCAGAATTCATCTACTACCAGGAACAACACCAATTGCCAAAGCCCCTTACCGTTTGGCACCTGCAGAAATGCAAGAATTAAATAAACAGTTAGACGAACTGTTGGAGAAAGGATTCATACAGCCAAGCTCATCGCCATAGGGAGCACCGATATTGTTTGTCAAGAAGAAAGACGGATCAATGCGTATGTACATTGATTATCGTGAATTGAATAAGGTCACGATTAAAAATCGGTACCCATTACCGAGAATCGACAATCTGTTTGATCAACTACAAGGAGCTCGATTTTTCTCAAAGATCGATTTACGCTCAGGATATCATTAATTAATGGTACAAGAAAAGGATATTCCTAAGACCGCTTTCAGAACAAGGTATGGCCATTATGAATTTACTGTCATGCCATTTGGTTTAACCAATGCCCCAGCCGCATTTATGGATATGATGAACCGAATATGTAAGCCATATTTTGGATAAATTCATAATTGTCTTTATAGATGATATTCTAATTTACTCTAAGAGGAACATGCAGCGCATCTGCATACACTTTTAATTTACTGAGAAAAGAAAAGCTTTATGCTAAATTTTCAAAATGTGAATTCTTGTTAAAGGAAGTGCAGTTTCTTGGACATTTAGTCAACCACGAAGGAATTCATGTGGATTCCACAAAGATTGAGGCAATTACTAAATGGAAAGTCCCTGAGTCACCAACCGAGGTTAGAAGTTTCCTAGGACTAGCCGGTTATTATAGAAGATTTATCCGAGATTCTTCTAGAATAGCCATTCCCTTAACTAAGCTAACCTGTAAGTCCGTTAAGTTCGAATGGGGACCAAAACAAGAAGAAGCCTTTAGAATTCTTAAGCAAAGACTAACCAACGCACCCAAACTAGCGTTACCAGAAGGAACGAAAGACTTTGAAGTCTATTGTGACGCTTCTAAGTTAGGTTATGGATGTGTGTTAATGCAACGTCAAAAGGTTATAGCCTATGCTTCTAGACAATTTAAGAATCATGAAGAAAATTATACAACACGTGATTTAGAGTTAGGAGCTATAATTTTTGCCCTTAAGATTTGGAGACACTATTTATATGGAAATAAATTCGTTGTCATTACTGATCATAAGAGTTTAAGGTACATTTTTTGGCAAAATGAACTAAATATGAGACAGAGACGCTGGATGGAATTTCTTAGTAATTATGATTGTAATATCCAGTATCACGCAGGAAAAGCAAATGTAGTAGCTGATGCTTTAAGTCGAAGGTATCATGAAAACCTAGAAAAGTACGTTCTCTTAAATTAAATCTACAAGTAGATTTAAATGACCAGATTAGAGAAATACAGGAATCTGTAATCAAGGAAGATACTGAGAAATTGAAAGGAATGATTAAGGAATTAGAACAAGGAACAGATGGAATTTGGAGATTCCATAAGAAAAGAATGTGGATACCTAAATTAGAAAACCTATGCCACCGAATATTAGAAGAAGCCCATAAGTCTAAATATACGATACATCCTGGAAGTGATAAAATGTATCAAGACTTAAGAAAAATTTCTGGTGGATAGCAGCGTATGTTGCCAAGTGTCTAACCTGTTCACAGGTTAAAGCTAAACATCATAAACCCGTAGGTTTGTTGCAGCAATTGGAAATTCCTGTATGGAAATGAGAATTGATAACAATGGACCTTGTTACCAAATTACCCAAGACACGAAAAGGTAATGATACAATCTGGGTGATTGTAGATAGGTTAACTAAATCTGCTCATTTCCTACCAATGAAGGAAACTTTCAGTATGGAACAACTAGCTAAGTTATATGTAAATGAAATAGTTTCATTACATGGTATTCCTTTATCGATTGTTTCTGATAGAGATAGTCATTTTACTTCTCATTTTTGGACAAGTTTCCAAAAAGCAATGGGAACCAAGCTAAATCTAAGCACCGCTTATCATCCTCAAACAAATGGACAAAGTGAAAGGACAATTCAGACGATGGAAGATATGCTTAGAACTTGTGTAATTGACTTCGGAGGAAATTGGGACGATCATTTACCATTAATAGAATTTTCTTACAATAACAGCTATCATACCAGCATCAATGCTGCACCATTCGAAGCACTTTATGGACGAAAGTGCCGAACTCTAGTCTGTTGGGTAGAGATTGGAGAAAAGAAATTGTCTGGACCTGAGATAGTACAAGAAACCACGGACAAGATTATTCAAGTCAAGGAACGACTAAAAGCAGCACGCGATCGACAGAAGAGTTATGCTGATAACTGGCTAAAGCCGTTTGAATTTCAGGTAGGTGACAAGGTATTATTAAAAGTCTCACCTTGGAAGGGAGTTGTCAGACTCATTAAAAGGGGAAAGCTAAGCCTCAGGTATGTTAGACCTTTTAAGATTATTAGAAAAATAGGACCAGTAGCTTACCAGCTACAACTGCCAGAAGAAATGGTAGGAATACATGATGTATTCCATGTAGGCAATCTCAAAAAGTGCTTAGCTAATGAATCACTGGTAATACCTCTTAAGGATATATAGGTAAATGAAAAGCTTAAGTTCGTAGAAAGGCCACTACAAATTGAAGACAGGAAAGTCAAGAACCTCAAACACAAGAGATTGGTTTTAGTCAAAGTAAAATGGGATTCCAAGAGAGGACCAGAGTATATATGGGAGCTTGAATCTGAAATGCAGGGGAAATATCCACACCTATTCCAGTAGACCTCGAGGACGAGATCTAAACTAAGGTGGGGATGATATAACAACCCTCCTAAAATATTTCCGACACTCATAAAATATTTAGAATGTCCCTATACGCTTTAAAATACACCCCGGATTTGAAACCCGGTCCCGAATACCTTTAATTTTATAAAATAAAAATAAAAACAATTTTTATTGGTTCTTGGCAGGCCGCGAAGACTTGCTCTTTGTCTTACGCGGGTCGCGACAGGTCAACCACCAGGCCACTCCCGGTGTGGCCACGTGTCAGCAACGTGTTGGAGCTAGTATACTGAGTCAGCCAAGCTAGGCCCTACATGGTCTACGTAGCGGGCCGCGAAGGCTAAGCCTTCGGCTTACGCGGGGCGTGACAAACTCAAATATCAGCCCTATAAATAGAAGCTATCGACCTCAGTCCCAACTCGCTCAAACTTTTCTTTCTCTCTCGTTTTCTAACGTGTAGACACTATAATCGGGTGTTATACCCCCTAATTAATGAAGTTCTGCCTCGTTGTAAGTATTATAACCCCCCGGTTACGTATTAGATATGCTGCCCGATTGATCTAGTGCTCCGTAACGGCTGTCGAGGTTCTGCCCGACGTAGTCGTTGGAGTTCTGTCTCGGGGAGGGTATAACTAATGTAAATATTGGGTTATTATACTAACGCGTGTGCATTGTTTAATTAATAGATTATAACCAGGAAAATCACAGGAAAAACCCTAAAGTAGCAATGTGAGTAATCCTCCTTTTTGCAAAATGTTTTTACAAAACCTTAAATATTTTACAATGTGATTAGCAGTGATTGAGTCTTTGTAATTCTTCAATTACTGCCGGTATGTTGGGGTTTTCTATACAAAATGTGGAACACGTTACCATTGGACAACGAGATAGCCAATGTGTAATATGACCCACCAGTCAGGATTGACAGTACTGAATGAGTAATTGTGTAGATGTAAACATTGTAATAGCTCTCAATACTGTGAAATAACAAAAATCGGTTTTGATTAAACTGGGATTCACTCACCAGTATTTCCCACTGACAAATGTTTTTAAACGCGTTTCAGGTAACAAAATATGAAAGCCAAATAGAAGCCAGCTAGAGAGCACTGAACGCTTGGAAAAATGTGGCTATAAAAGTTACCTAATAAAGAAAGATGTTTTATTCCATAAATTAGGGTTTATCCCTATAAACATGTTTGTAATGAAAACATGGGTTTTATCCCATTATGTTTATTAATATAAAATGTGGTGTTTACTCTAATAAAATATTTCCTAACTACGGTCCTGATGAAAATTCCGCTGCCAAATAACGATAAACACCGATACCACCATCTCTGAGTAGGCCGTGGCCGCCTGCCTCCCAAGGCAGGGGTCGGGGGTTGCGACATCATTCCCACAAAAAGTGAGTTTTGAGCCTTTATTGAGCATACAAATACACATCTTTAAACTAAATGCTCATTTTTTGTTTCTTGTGTGAATAGCCGCTTAGTTCTTACAACTCTAGAACTTACCACGACGATACATTCCCGGTCCTTACTAACTTAAACCCAAGTAAGTAAATGATGGAGGCATTAGGACTAACCCATTTTCTTTTCAACACCATTATTTTTCATTTTCTTTTTCACCTACCCAAAATCCCCCTATTTAACCCCTTTGAGCCTAAACATTTTCATTTCTAAACCCACAAAACAAACACACTTTACCCACCAAAACCTTTTTCTTTTCAACCCTTTATTTTAGTATAAAGCTCGGTTGTCTTATGATGTTTCTTTATAAAAAAAAATATATTGAAGTCAAGCAATAAGCAAACAAGTTCCTCAAAGAAACTTTGTTTGAAAATGCTTAGTTTGAATAAAAGTCACAAAAACAAAAAGTTTTACGATGACCGACGCTTTTTACGCTTTTAGCCCTTTTTACTAACCACTAACCCAAAACCACCCACCTTTAACCCAAGCCTAACCCTTCCCCAAAGTCCTCTTGATATTTACAAAGGTCTATAGTTAAAAAGGAGGAGGATTGATTGCTTGGCAAGCATATGGTAGAACTAAGTTCCATACCGGTCTCGAGTGTTTCTCAAAAATACATCTTCGGCCGAGTGTTGAGTGATCTCCCGTGAGGTATGTGAACTTGTATATAAATGGAATTTTAAAGAGGCATGTTATGCCCAAATAAGTAATTTCTCTTATGAAATGTTCTAAATAAATCATAACGAATAGGATTGTAAATAGTATAAAAATAAAACCCAATAAAGATCTTGGATTCTTGACACTCAAGACAAGCCCAAAACTTCTCTTCTACCTATTCCATTTGGGTGTGTAAGCCACAAATTAAAGAGTTTTGCTTGAGGACAAGCAAAGATTCAAGTGTGGGGGTATTTGATGTGTGTAACATGCAACATATAAATTACATCAAATGAGGCATAAAACTAACCCTTTTTTTTAGTACTAATGTTGGAAAAAGTGTTCTTTTGTCTTCCTTTTGTATTTTTAGGACCAAATGAGCTTAAATGAACAAAAGGAACAAATATGCAGCAAAAACTAACATAAATACAAAGAAAATGAATAAGCGTGGCATGCCTGACCCCTCGACAGCATCTTCCTAAGCAAAAACAAGAAAACAGGAGGCTGACCACGGCCCCGTGCCTAGCGGACACGGGGGCGTGGCCAGGTGTCTGCAGAAAATGACAAATTTGTAGAAGTTTCTATTCCCAGCATGGGGTCGTGCCCAGCTCAACACGGGGCGTGGTCAACGCTAAGATTCGCAGAATCTTGCAAATCTTGATAGTACAGATACGCTTCTGCACACGGGGCCATGCCCGGCAAACACGAGGGCGTGTGGAGCCTAATGCAGAAAATTGTAATTACTGAAGAAAGAGAAAGATGATGGCCACGGGGCCGTGTCCGGGCTTCTGTTCAGGCTATAAATAGGGGTGCTTGGCTCACTTCAAAGGCATCTCTTGGCAAACCACCTCTCTCCCACTTCACCACCACTCCACCACCACTACAACACCCACATCCACCACCATCATCCATCATCCACCTTAGAGTGTGCGTAGTAGTCTCGGGATCCACGATTGATCGTAAGAGTTCTTGTCAATCAAAGGCCATGGTTTGCTAAGTCTCTTACATCACTTGGTGAAGACAAGCATTTAATGTAATACTTTTGATTTTTAATCTTTTCGCACTTTTTATTTGGTTTTGTATTAATGACTTTAATAACTAGTTTCTTATGTTGAAGGTGAAACTTCTTTATCATTTGTCCGTGGTGTCTTGGCATTACTTTACTGTCTATATAAAGTAAAAGATTTTCACCATTCATATCTCTACGGTCTATATAGAGATATGTTGGCTACCTGGTCGGGGGTTAAGGGAATGGTTTAGTAAGTTTCTTGCCTTGTTCAGTGTATAGATCTTGCAAGGACCTGGGTCAAGCTTACTAGGACCTCCTACAATACCCAATGGTATTGGATGGCGGGGGTGCGAATTGCTTGAGCCCCTGATACGTAAACTACTATTAATACATTAACCCGGCTACTTGGGATTGTATCCCTACTGACTCAAACCACTTAGCCGAGGGTAACGTCGCCTTCAAAAGAGAGGCCTACCACTTTACGCATTAATAACTTAATTAATTATCTTTCAATATTCCGACCCTTTGGGATTGTATCCTTGCTGACTCAAATCACTGGGGTGAGGGTAATGTCACCTTCAAAAGAGGGGCCTACTACTATAACTAAGATAATCTCTTAAAAACTGCAAAAGTGCGAAAATCATCAAAGGTTACGTTAAAGGCGAGTCGGATCCAAGTGATTCATCTTGTCTATCTTTTTTTCTTTTATTTTCATTTTCAGCATTTTAGTTTTTATTTTTCATGTTTAAAACCTTTTCTAAAAATTTTGATTTGATTTGACGTTGAGGATAAACCGATACTAAAAGCTCTTGTGTCCTTGGACGACCTCGGTATCTTACCAACGCTATACTACGCTCATGATAGGTGCACTTGCCCATGTGTATGTTTAGTGTTAGTAGGATATCGTGTTTTATAAATTTAAAACTTGACTGATGTGTTAAAAGGGCTTAAAATATAAATAAAAACATATCACACCCAACACACACCAATCCCGATATGCAAAGCATGATGCAAGAGATTATGTTTTCAACGGATTATACTTTGAACCGTTTATCTGGTAATAAAGAGAGCGATATCCTTATACGAGGATCATGTTCAATCTTACATGAAGAAGGTTCAAGATATGCAGTTTGGGAAATAACCGGTCAATATAAAAATGACAATAATCCGATAAGAGTTCTTGTTGGGTATAAGTCCAAAGGTTCTGGATCTTGGAAGCGCCTAAAATCTAAACATGAGATAGCAATCGAGAAAACACCAAAAAAAACAACACCACTAAATAAAAGTACCTTAAACCTCTAATTTTGGTCATGTTAAACTCAATAATGTTTTGCTGAAAGAGATGGACAACATTGTTAATCCTCAGTTAAGAAAGATGTTAAACAATAATGTCCACCCCATTCAGCTAAACTTTATTGAGAACAAAACTGAATCTCCAAGAAATGACGTTTTGCAATTTTGTGGTTTTTGTATGTTTTGGCGTTTATATTGAGGATAGACTCAATATGATTTTGCTCAATGAGATGAACAATATCCCCACATAAGGATTTTTCCCATCACATTGAGTGAAAGTTTAATGAGAAAATAATGTATCTCAAAGAAACGTCGATTGGAATCTTTGATGTTTAAGTTTCTTGGCGTTTCTGAGATGAATGGTATATAGTAAAATATGGCGTTTTGGGTTTGGTGTGTTTAATGGAAGGTCTGAGATGTTGTTTATATAGGCTAAATTTGGCGCGTATTTTAGGCTGGATTTTATAATAAGTGCTAGTAATTAAGTTCCATCGTTTCAGTTACTGTTTGTTCAGCTTTATCGTTTAAAAACACAATTTGGCGTTTTATATTTAATGACGTTTAGATTAGGATGATGTGTGCTTTGTATTTTAAGGCAGGAATTTAATGGCGTTTTATTCATAAATTTGGTGTTTTGTGTAGAGAAGTCTAAAGACCTCTTTACCCTTAATGAAACGAGTCCACGTAATAAAATTGAAGTTATTTACGAAAACGCCACCGCGCCAATCTAGTCCATAGATTGTTTTGATCTGACGATCCATAAGCGTTCTCACACTTTTCATCGTTTTCCCTAAATCCTGACCCTGTATATATATATGGCTTGGAGTTGGCTACAAAGTCCAAATTTTATTTGTGAGTTTTAGTTGTGTATTAAGGCTGAAATTATAATTTTTTATAACTTTTTACACTTTTTAGCAAATTTGGAATTTATTGCCGAACCCCACCCTATATATATATATATGAGAAGGATCCGTTAGGAACCACCCTTAATTGCGAGAACCAATGTGAACACAACCAAAAATACCTAAAAATATCTAAAAAACACGCAAATTTTTTTTAAATATTTTTTATATAAAAATCACTAAAAGTAGCGATTTTTACATAAAAATGTTAAAAAAATTGTGTGTTTTTTAGATTTTTTAGGTTTTTTGAGTGTTTAGTTTTTAGCATTTAGCTTGTGGGGGTTAGGATTTTTTTTTTTTTTGGGAGGGGGTGGGGGTAAGGTTTTTTTTAGGTGTAGTGGGTTTATTTTGTTGTGTTAACATTGGTTCTCGCAATAAAGGTAGTTCTCGCATGAACCCTACCCTATATATATATATTTATAGCCGCTAAAATAGAAACCATCCCCAGTTGTAAGAACCGCGAGAACCACTCTCACCCACTTCAAATGCCCAATCCTTCATCTCTCCTCTGTCTGCCTTTGAAGTTGCAGACCTCATCTCTCTTGAAATTAAAACCCCATCTCTCATCTCTCTCTCTCTTGAAATCCTTCACCACCATCTCTCATCTTGTTCGAAATCTTCTGCATAAGGAAAAAAACCCAAATCAAAACATATAACCCCTCACCTCATGTCCCTGCTCTCTCACTCCCTCAAACCCTAACCCAAACACACCAGCCGCACCTTCCTTCTCTCTCGCAACTCCGGTCGACGGAGCAACTCCGGCCGGCGGCTAGCGGCGATTTCTCCCGCAAAGACACCCCCAGTCCCCTTATCTTCATATATGCACACTCACCTGTTAGAAGTTAGGACAAAGAGAGAGAGATTCGATGAAAGAGAAGGGGAACCAGAGAAGGAGATCGGAGAGAGAGAGAGAGAGAAAGACGGCGGAGGCCAATTAGTACAAAGAGAGAGAGAGAGATTCGATGAGAGAGAAGGTGGTGGTGTTTTGGACGATGACGGTAAAGGTGGGGGTACGTCGGAGCTCCGATCCGGTCAGCGATGTCAACAAGTTTCATTCCGGTAAGCACCCCCACTTATTTCTATTGCAGATCGGCAGATCTGTTAGTTCTACCTTTTTTTTAATTCTTGTTTCTTTCTTTTCGCTTCCGGTAATACTCGATGAGGATGATGATAACCGGCATGATGATGTTGAAGATGATCGATAATGATAATGATATTGATGACGGTGGTGGTTCGACGGCGGCGCGGCCGCCGGAGCCATACCGTATACGGCAGTGGCAGTGGTGGTGGAGGTTATGTTTTGGGTCAGTTTGGGGATGTTTTCAAGCAAAATCAGTTTTTGGTTAAAAAGTTTCGAGTTCTTGGTTCAAGCCCTGGTTATAATGTTACAGATTCTCATTTTGGTTCAGGTTTTAGCCCTGGTTATAATGTTACAGATTCTCATTTTGGTTCAGGTTTTTTACTGATTCTTGTAAGGGTCGCGATGGTTTGAATTGTCGTTAGTTGGAAGAAAAGGTTTCGTATAACTTGAAGAGATCGATTTGGTTGTGATTCTGTCTTCCGTTGTTTTCTGTGAATTGTCGTTAGTTGGAAGAAAAGGTTCCGTAAACTTTTTAACGTAAAACGTAAAAAGTTTAACGTAAAACGTAAAACGTAAAAAGTTTAACGTAAAACGTAAAAAGTTTAACGTAAAACGTAAAAAGTTTTACGTAAAACGTAAAAAGTTTAAAAAATCTATTAAAAAAATCTGAATTTAAAAATACTTTTAATAAAAAAATTATGTTTAAAAAATAGAAACTAATATAATAATACAAAAAAGTTTAACGTATAACCTAATCTTTTTAACGTAAAACATAAAACGTAAAAAATTTAACGTAAAACGTAAATCTTAAACTTTTTAACGTAAAACGTAAACTTTTATGTAAAAGCTTTTTAACGTAAAACGTAAAACTTTTTCTACGTAAACTGTAAAACGTAAAAAACCGTGTGATAAAACGACGCCTAAACAAGGGGCGTGAATACGGGGCATAAAAACGGCGTGAAAAAAACGGGACGTAAAAAACGGTGCGTTAAAACGGGACGTAAACACAGCGCGTTAAAAAACGACGCTTGAAAAAGCCGAGCGTAAAAAACAGTGTGCAAAAACGACGCGTTAAAAAATGATGCGTGAAAAAGTCGGGGGCAAAAACGGCGTGCAAAAACCGACGCAGAAAAAAAAATTGTTTTGTTAAAAAATCTGAATTTAAAAATGATTTTAATAAAAAAAAATTTGTTTAAAAAATAAAAACTAATATAATAATACAAAAAGTAATAAAAAATAATAAAGACAAAAAGAAAAAAAAGAGTAATTTTACTAAACTACTTCTTTTGGATTAAAATATTAATGAAATAATAAAACAAAATGTATTTAATATTAATTTTAGTTACTTTTAATCTCATCCATCAATCTTTTTGATCTAGTGGCAAGAAAGTGGTTCTTTCGGTTCTTACAACCGGAGGTAGTTTTCATTTTAATATATATATATATATATATAGGGTATGGTTCTAGAGTGAACAACCTCCCAAGAGTGAACTGTGTGAACTGATCTGAACCCTTGATTTCCTTTTTAGTTGTTAAGGATAGGATTGTAATTATATAAAAAATTTAGATTTAAATCATTATTTTAATAATTGAATAAGTTACATCTTTCCTATTTTAATTTCATTATCTACAATATCTTTTATTTTTTAAGAAGATAATTATCAAAACAAACAACAAATCACCAGATTTCAATTTCAATTTTTAAGATCAACAGTAACTTTCAGATTTCATCACTAGAATTCAAATTTTGATTTTTAAGATCCACGTAACCTTCATATTTCAACGGTATACACATGTGTACTTGGATATGAATAGCACAGTACGCATGTGTACTCAGCATCGTACATATGTGTAATTAGCTACATAATACATACATAGAAACAATACGTGTAAAACTATTTTATATTTAACAAATTACAAGTTCCATAATGTTTGTCAAACCAAGCAAAAAAACATAAAATTACAAGTTCCAGTTTCGTAAAAACAATAAACCCAACATAATCGGAAAAACAAAAAACATAGTTTTTTACAACTATTCGCCAAGTTGTATGCAGAATCATCTTTATTGACCAAGTAAACAAACATACGTGAATCATCCTTATCGACCTTCCATCTCCACTTTTCTCGTTAACGACATCTCCTATAATAGCACAAAAAAACTCAGCAACTAATACTTTGCATAATTCCCAAGTGTACATCAACAACTTTACACATTCAATACACAAAAAATTCTGAGATATCACAAAAACATACGCTATACACATGTGTACATCGCATTAAAAACAGAGCAAAATCAGAATACACATGTGTATATCGCATTAAAAATAGAGCAAAATCTCATCGAAGCCTTTGTGAGATCGACAAATTGTTGAAGAACATATAAGTTTCTATTAATTTGAAAATAAACACATGTAATTAAATCTAAAACAAGAAGAACATACAAGTTTCTATTAATATGGATGATACTTTAATAGAAAATCATGGTTGGGTCACAGCAACATTCGTCAAGAAGGCAGCAGCAACACAGAGCAGCTAGACTGCACCATATTTGCAAAATCAATTTGTCATTTAACATTTAAAATTTAATTTTCTCAAAATAAAAAAAACAATTTAATCATCAAGTATAAATTGGAAGAAATGAATACAATTAGCAAAAGAGACAGTACCAGCCTTCAAGGAAGCCAGGTTCTCTTCTAGGCGTAGGCGCAGCGACGTATTGCGGAGGTGCCATCACCGGTTACAACCCAATTGATTTGTCTCTAATTGTTTTAACCTAGTAACCCATTAGCTTAAGTTAGTCGGCCCATGTTAACCGTCCCATAGCACGAGCTTATAGTTGGACACACACAACATTAGATTAACAGCATACAAATCAAGATTAATATAAAATCCAACAATCAATAAGTAGCAAATTAATTAATAATACTACATCAACCCACCACTAACCTGAGTTACTCATATAATGCAGCAGCAATGATAATCACGAAACATATAAACACAAAGTAATTAACCAATGAAATATCATAAAAAAATACCTCATCCTCTTGCAACTGATCATTTTGTCTACGCAATTACTCTGACAAATCCAGTTCTTCACCAAACAACCTCAACTTTTCTAATCTCATCACATCACCCTCATCTTCTTCAACCTCACCCTTATTTGCATCAAATCCCCCAGTCAACTCCTCATGTTCTTCTAACTTCCCTATATTCCCATCTTTATTACCACCTTCCCTTGTTTCTGGTCAAAATTCACTAAACCCTGAGACCCAGAAGCTCGATTTCTTGAGGGGTTTCAAGGGGCTGAACATGTGGAAGGCTGGGTTAAAGATCTAGGGGGAATATCCTTACGCTTATCCTTACCCCGTTCAAAACCCTAGGGGGAGAGTGAGTGAATAGATTGGAGGAATAGGTCGGGTTAGGGTTTGATCAGGAGGTGTGTGTGAATTTGGGGGGTGGTGTAGGTGTGGGTGAGTTTGTGGAGAGTGTGAAAGGGATTGGAGATGCGTACAGAGGGTAGGAAGTTTGGGGGAGAGACAGACGCCATTGGAGAGAATTTAGTTAAAAAAAACTGGATTTGAAACTGATTATATTCATCGAGATGGAGAGAGATGACCAAATTTACTGGATTTGAAATTGATTAGATTTTAAATAATGGAAAAAATTTATGTTTCTTTTTTGAATTATTTTGATTGTGTAATTACGGATATACCCTTATGTATTTAATTAAATGAAAAAAATTAACCAAATAATTACTATCATGCCACTCATTTAAATCTCAAGATCATAAAAATCAATGGCGCAGATCAGTTCACACAGTTCACTTTAGAGAAGTTGTTCACTTTTGAACCCAATCCTATATATATATATGTGTGTGTGTGTGTGTGTGTGTGCAGGGGCGGACCCAAGGTGGGCGGGCGCACCCCCGGGGAAAAAAATATTTAGTGCTAAGTTCCGTCGAAAATCCCGTCCGCACCCCTTGGAATTTTTCGACCGCACCCCTTGAATTTTTCGACCGCACCCCTTGAAATTTTTCGTCCGCACCCCTTAGGTAAAAAGTGTTATCAATTTATATTTTAATTTTTTTAGTAAACTCTTATTTAAAAAAAAATACTACCTAAATTATATAACTTTTAATACATAACTAACTAAACCCAAATACTCATACCTTTACCAACTTATAATTCCTAACTAGCTAGCCCACTAAGTCTTAGCTCATTAACCAAACCTAACAATATTTCAAACTATAATAAAATAATTAAAGCCCAAAACCTTTAGAAATTCTCTCCCGCTCTCTCTCTCTTGCGTCCCTGCACTGCCAACGAATAACATCACCCAGCGACAACAGTCCAGCAGCCGGCGACCACCGTAATCAGCCACCATACCACCGTCGTTCGACGACAAATCTAACCAGAATCCGAATACGGGTAAGTTTCTTTGTTATTTTGATGATTTTGATTGATATTATAGGAGAAAAAAGGGTAATAAAGTTGTTAAATAGGTTTGAAATTTTGTGTGTTTTAACGTTGTTTATGGTTGTTTAGATGATTTTTAGGGTGATTATGTTGCTTATATATTTTTAGGGTGATTACAACTTACGTTATGATTTCTAGGGCTTGAATAGTTGAAAATTAAATAGAGAAAGAATTGCTTAAGAAATTAGCTTTAGATGATGTTTTGAATAGATTTCAAAAAATGAAAACCCGCAGGGCGTCGGCGTTTTAATTATGTTTGTAACAAGGTTTGACATGTTTTTTATTATTATATAAATTTAGTTTGATGTTCGTTTGTTTTACATGACCCGGCCCGACCTGATACGAACCGATTTTTTTACTTATATACCTAGGGGCCTAAAATTTTTAAAAATGTTCCGCACCCCTATGGAAAAATTCTTGGGTCCGCCACTGTGTGTGTGTGACGGATATGTAACGTTATGAATATATGTTGTATTTTAATGGGTTGCAAACAATGCCGGTTTGGCATGCTAGTGTTCGTGGAATTTGCGTGAAAGTTAGGCATGGCTTTCTCCACGATGGGGGAAGAGTTTGATTTCTTTTTAAAATCAATAATAAATATAGAAATTCCATTGATTTAACTATATCTAATTACATATTTTAGTTTAACTTTCACACCATAATTATAACTGAGGTGGGTTTTTATTTCAAAACCCTCTCATATATGTATGTATGTATTTATGTATGTATGAATGACGGATAGTTTACATATTTAACATCATGAATATAGATTGTATTGCAAAATGTTGAAATTGTTGCTCTTGATGAAAGTTTTAGGAAAGTTTTGTAGAAGATATTTAATAATTTTTTTTTTTTTTAAGAAAAAGAGAAATATATTGCATATAGCTCCAAAGTAACAAATTACAAACAAATTTATTTTAAGAACATCATGAATATTAATTTTTTTCTAATTAAAAAAATACCCTTAAATCAATTTAGACTAATGATTAATGGTTGATAATTAAAGTTATATTTTTGTTTAAATGAGTTTTTTAGGATACCTCATTAAGGTGTGTGTAATGTCATACTTAAGAAGGCTATGTAGTGTGGGGATGAATTTTCACACCGTCCTAGGTGGAATTTTTCATGGGTTGCAAACAATGCCCGTTTGGCGTGGTAGTGTGCGTGGAATTTCCGTGGAAGTTAGGCATGGCTTTTCCACGGTAGAAGAAGAGTTTGATTTCTTTTTTTTAATTAATTAATAATCAATATAGAAACTCAACTGATTTAAATATAATAACTTATTCCAGTTAATTTAAAAAGAAAATCTAATTACACATGGTAGTTTAACTTTCTAAGAAACATTCTGCTACAAATTTTGATGAAAACTTAGTTGGTTTCAAAACAAGTATTTTTTGATCTCGTATATAGCTTTAAATCATACTTGTATTTGTAACTTTAAAGGCATGTATTTACTCACCTCGACTATCCATTGCAAGCCCAGCGATTTGTAGTTATTATTTTTTTAAATATAGTTTTTTTAGTTATTAATGAAATACTAGTTATGAATATAATATTCTTTTAATTACTAATGTAACTTTAGTTCATAATGTTAAAGTTACAACATAATAAAGGTATTTAAAAATATAAATTTGACCTCGTTGTGGAATGGAAAACCACACCATCTCAACATCTCAAGTGAAAAAAGGTAAAATAAATTGGAATCGAATATAATGTTGACATGGTTGTTTCAATGAGTCTGGAAAGTGAAAGCATACCCGAATTCTAAGTTATACTATAGTGTTATTAATAATAATAACAGCGACAGCAACAACTAGTGCTATTACAATAAAGAAATAATTGATATTAGAGCATTCACATCCCATTCTCTAAACTAGTGTAAGCTTGTTTGGCTTTGTGTCTGGCAGTTGGCAGTGAAGTTCGCCTCATTTTTTGTGATTTATTAATGATTGAAATTGATGTGTTTAGTTGTGCTAGATGTTGCCTATCAAAATGTTTAATTCAAAAATGATAAATCCTTAATATTCAAGTATCTACCTTCTATTTTGATGTAACTTAACAAGTTTTCTTAATTGAGAGATGTTTTATTTTGATAAAAAAAAAAAAAAAAAACTTAATATTCACATTAAAAAAAATAAATCCTTGGTTTTAGTTTAAAATATGACTGACTTAGTGTAGCTATCTTTTTTATGTGTATATAAGGTTAACAAGTTCATACTTCATGAGAAGTCCACAACATGGAATGAAGGCTCCCCTAGTTATTGGTGTGGCATCTTATCTACCCTAGTTGACCCCATTTATGTTAATAGAATTGATGATTTTTTTTAAACACGATGAATTGATGTAATTGATACTTGATGTTTTGATGCACTTTCTGCTATAATTGACGAATATTATTGACTATACAAGGAGTAACACGAAATGATCAAATCAGACTATCAGAACCATAATCCAGGATTCAACATTTACTTCTATCTACATGTCATCGAATGTGAAGTACGTTGATTCCTGTAGTGGCATGTTTTTTTGTATCTTTAAAACGCGATATTATTTTACGTTCTTTGATTGATTCATCTTTCTAGACTTTAAACTTGCTCCGAACCACCATAGGTTTTCTTTTTATTCACGATGTTCTAGGCAACATTTTTCCTCAAATACATTCTCCCGGCACCTAGAACGTGTTGATCCAATAATTCTCTATCCTTAGGTTCTCATCCTCTCATGTTATGATGTCTGAACCATTGAGTGCTGAACCAGTAAAATGTCTGAACTATTAAGAGTCTGTATAATGCTTAACCGTTCAGAAGATTTATACAAGAGTCTGTATAGGTCTTAACCGTTCAGACTTTGTATAAATCTTAATCATTCAGAGGCAAATGTCTGAATCATTCACACATCTGCTCGTGAAACAAACAGTCTGAACCATTAAGTGCTAAATCAATAAGAGGTCTAAATCATTAAGAGGTAAACAAACAGCCCCTTCTACCCTTGTCTTTTTTCTTTGAAGAGCTCATTTTCTTTTAAACCTTGTCGTCTATGAGACTTGAATCCTAAACGTTCCCTTTCTCAACTTAACTGTTTAAATCAATAAGAGGTCTAAATCATTAAGAGGTAAACAAACAGCCCCTTCTACCCTTGTCTTTTTTCCTTGAAGAGCTCATTTTTCTTTTAAAGTTTGTCGTCTATGAGACTTGAATCCAAAACGTTTCCTTTCTCAACTTAACTGTTTAAAGGTTTTGTCTTTCTCAATTAACGACAACTCCATTGGTTCAACCTTTCTTTTGAAAACCAAAGTCATGATCGTCAAATTTAACAATCTTTTTCTTCACATTTTTTGTCATTGCTTTAAAACAAAATAATTAATGTAGACACTCATGTATATACACCCTTAGGGGGACATGGGATGTGATGAGATGGCAGTCACTTGAAAATGGAAAATTTGAGGAGAAATAAGAGAAAAAAAGCAAACAATTATGCAAAATGAACCGAGGAAAATGGAAACCTTACGGAACATTGGACCTATATTCTTTTATTAAAATATACATATTATTGGATCAAACTTAAGTTCTTAAGTACGCAAAGTTATTTTAGACCAAGATAATATTCTTTTTCTTCTCTACAATCCTCTGATCAAAAAGATGATAAAAATGATACCCATCACCCACTCTATACTATACAACCAAAATTAAAATGATCAAAACTATAAAAACTTCTTAAAAAATTATTCCAACTCAATTTTATTAAACTAAATCATCCCCTAAACCCATAGATTCTTCTCCCTTGTTTGCAGGTTTGATTAACTTATAATTCTCTTCCTTAGTTTCTTCGCTGTCAGCATCATCCTTACCAATGTCACCACCACCATAACCACCGTGTGTAAGCTCCTTAGCTCTCTCCGCTTCAACCGCCCAATCCGTCCGCCCCAACACCACCAGCATCACCACCACACAAGACATCTGAGCCGCCAGCATCCCTAGCCACAACCCTTTAAAATCATATTTCAACCAGAATCCCAAAACCACAGCCACAGGCATGCCCACAAGATAAAAACATCCCAGATTAATATTCGCCCCGATTTTCGGCCGGGCTGTCCCTCGCAAAACGCCACAACCCGTCGTCTGTGGGCAGTTTCCGAGCTCGCATAACCCGATTATCGGCAAAACCAACGATGTTAACGCTATGATATCTTTATCTTGTGTGAAAATAACCGCCCATAAGTTCCGTACACTGGTAGCAAACAAAAGAGCTGACAAACCCAAAACAAAGCTGCAACATATTCCAACAACGGCTGCTAGTCTTGCTTTACGTGGTTGACCCGCTCCCAACTCGTTACCAACCCGAGTTGACACACTAAAACTCAAAGATGAGGGGAATATGTAGATTAACGCGGTGGTTTGGATCAATATACCCATTGAAGCCACGGTGGCTTTAGGGTTTACAAGTAGCCCACATAACAAGATCATAATCTCGTACCACCACCATTCGAGACAGACTGATACGCAACTCGGAAGCGCTAAGTTTAAAAGCATGTTCCAGTTTTTAAAACATGAGTTTGACATGCCTGCCCATGTTTTTTTGTAAACACCGGAGATTATTATGTAAATGATTAAAGATGCTACGAAGTTGAAGTTGGTACAAACACTGCTGATAGCGACACCTTTGATTCCCATTTGAAGCTTTGTGACGAGAAAATAGTTGATGGGTATGTGAAGAATGATTGAAAAAGATGCACAATATGTTAATGGTAGGGTTATGGATTGAGAACGAAGGTAGATTCGTAATGGGTGTAAGAAAGATTGAAGGAAAAGGTCAGGGAGGTTATAAAGAAGATAGCTTTGTGCCATTGTGGCGATTTCTTGATCTTGCCCACAAAAAATCAAGATTTTTTTCATGCTGATCCACAAAATGGATATGGGTAATGAAGTGAAGAGTAGAAGGAGAATGGCTCTTTGTAAACATAGGCCGAGACGTTTGTGTTTTCCGGCGCCAAATGCTTGGGCGCAAATGGGCTCCATTCCCATGGCAAGGCCAGAGAGAATGGAGTATCCGGTGATGTTGGCAAAGCCAACAGCGAGTGACCCTCCGGCGAGAGACAACTCGCCGAGGTGTCCAAGAAAAAGCATGGAGATCATTGACCGGGAATACATTAGTATCCCGGTCAGGATCATGGGAATTGCGATGCTGGATATCGCAATGGCTTCTTGGATTGCTAATGAGATTTGGTATTTGTGGGGCTTGACATGATCAAGTGTTGGTGGTAATGTTGGTTGGTTGTTTTCAGTGGTTTTGGGGATCAAATGATTGAAGATTTCGGATTGTTCGTGGGTTGAGTCACATTTGACATAGGAATGTGATGAAGTTTGCTGACACATGATTCTGTTTTGTATGTATTGAGATAGAGGGAGTTGCAGGGGTTGAAGTGTAGGTATCGTCGGTATTTATAGAAGCCCGAGTACGGCTTTAATATATTTGGTGGCTTTTGTCTATATCTAATTAGCTCATGGACCAAATTTATTTTATATAATATTATTTGTAATTGTAATATACTATATATGCTTCTTTGCATGCATGTATCTATCAATACATGTGGTGTTAATTAGTTGTAATATCAATATACCATGGAATAAATATACAACTCTTTTTATCAAACAAAAACAGAATGATTTTTAATTTGTACAATAAAAAATAATAGTAATATTCTTGTCATATCCAAATTGACAACAAGAGACAAAAACGGAAGAAAAATAGTTAAGAAATAATAGTATCGTCGATGAAATGTAAGTTTGATTCCATATACAGTTTAGTAAAATTAATGATTATTCATAAAATACAAATAAATAAAAAAGATAGAAACTGATAATGATTGTTCAAAGATAGGCTTACAAGTAACATTTTTTTTTGGAAGGTGACTTTCTATGTACTGGACCAGTGGTCACCGGGTTCATGTCGAAGACAATCCCCCGTCAGCCCCGCGCCTGCGGATGCGATGTTCGATCGGGCCCCGGCCGCCGCGTAAACTGACTTCCGCCCGGAAACCATACTGCCCCCACACGAGAGACTCGCTGGGGTAACAGCTGGGTAAAACCGGGTTGCCCTCAAGACCGCACCATGCCTCGGTAGGATACGGTCCATCATTGGGACGTCCCCCCCCCCCCCCTAAGACCACGAGTGGGAGTCGAACCGGTGACCTCCAAGGAGGCACCCAAGTGGGAATACCCACCGGGCCACGAGGGGAGGATAGGCTTACAAGTAACATAGTTTATGCATTTAATAAATTAGGTCCTTTTTAAGAAAAGTAATAATCATGATTGAAAAATGTAAAATATCCAATTCAAATATTAATTAATTAATAAAAGTTTTCATGAAGTGTAGAACTTTAATTGCGTTAGAATATGAAATAATTACATGATTATTCAAAAAGTTAAATGAGTCATTCCCACGACAGTGGCGGATCTAGAAAAAATCTAAAGGGGCAACGTTTCTATAAAAAGGGGTAGCGGAATCGAAAAAACGTCAAATTTTTCCAAAATTTACACTAATTTTACACTAACGCCGAAGCGTCAAGGGGCAACGGGGGTTGCCCCTTGTTCTATGCTAGGTCCGACCCTGTCCCACGAGGAAGACGATAAGGATATATATGTAATTTCCTATACTTTTTAATATTCTTAACAATCATATGTAATCGAGGAGATTTTCCCCTGTAAATTATTTAGGCTAAAACTATCTACACACCAAGTGTGAAGATAGCCAATCTAAAAATGTGTTTTTTGTCCTATGTGCATACCTTACAGTGTCGAGCTGTGGTCAAAGCGCGGCGTTTTGGTCCGGTCAACCAGACAAAGACTGACGGGTGTCTGACGGGTCTGTTGACCGGACCAAAACACCGAGCTTTGGCCTTGTTTTGGTCCTGTCAACCAGACCGGGTGTCAGTCTTTTGTCTGGTTGACAGGACCAAAACGCATCCAAAGATCGGCGTTTTGGTCCGGTTAACAGACCCGTCAGTCTTTGTCTGGTTGACCAGACCAAAACGCCGCGTTTTGGCCACAGCTCGACACTGCAGGGTGTGCATATAGGACAAAAAACATCTTTTTGGTGTGCCAATAGGCAAATGAGTGTGCAAATAGGTACACCCATTATTTACATGTTTACTTTGTGAGTTAGTGATGCACAATCTGATATATGTAATTTTTGTTTTTTTTTTTAATATTTCTTTTACGAGTTAGTGATGCACAATCTTGCTTAATATACAAGTGGGAAAGCACACCTAGATTCTTGAATCTTGAGGGTTGGTGCTTTGGTGGGTTTGGAAGTTGTTTGTGGAAGTGACACATTGTGAATCCTGAATCAGATGGTATTTGAGTAGGGTCGTATTATTGGTACATCTTAGGGATTAAATCGACACCCTCAATACGCATCGTATAGGCATATACGATGCGTATTGAGGTGTGTTCAAACTTCTATGTCTGCCAAAGGCTGCCATTGTCCCCTACCAAAAAGTAATACGCATCGTATAGGCCTATACGATGCGTATTGAGGGTGTCGATTTAATTTTTTAATTTTTGCAAGGTAGCTTCCTGTCACGCGGTAGCTTTCCGTCACGCGAACGAAAAAGCAGCACTTTGGATATTTGTTGGTCTTCAAACATCTAGGAAACATTATTTGAGAATACCCCCTGAATTTATCGAAGCTTTTGCGTACTGATTATTTTAGTTGGTTTCGAATATACTCAAAATAGTTGATCCTCCACTGTTGGGTTATCATCTTTCAACCCCATTTTCCCTAAATTTATCGATTATGTTTTTCAACATGGATGTAATGCAATGATTCCTCTCAATTGAATAGACCGACACTTGCTTCATAGGACTCACTTGAATCGTCTCGGATGTAATAACAGTACGTTTAGCATCAGTGCCTGCTTGAATTGCAGAAATCAAAGGATAACAGCTTCGGTTTCATCAGCTGCATTTGGAACAGGAGAGTTGAAAAAACTGCAATTGGAATTGATCGTGGAACAACACACTCTTGTTACCATATGACACATGATAAAAGCGCTTCTCTAGACAATCTGGGATTATGTTCCGCAAATTGGGGACCACATATTTGCTTCAAGATTTACGTCTGATGTCCAAGTTTCCCATAGTCACAAACGATTACAGTTTGTATTTCGCATAGCCACCGTTTCGGTAGTCAAAAAAGGTTGCGGTTTGCAGATTCAATCTTCATGCAAGGATCTTCGAATGCGGTGTGTACGTTAAATACCGTTCACAGCTTTTTTAGTTGCTTCTCTTGTTAAGTTTCCGAACCAACCGAAATCCACAAATTCCAATAGTTTCTCCGTCGCTAACGGATAATAAACGGATTGTTGGACTTCTTGTTCCAATTGCAACTGTGAATATTGAATGTGCAAACTGAAACATCTTGACACGATATAATTGCAAGACTGTTTGTCGGATTTCCAATGCTCACACAGGGTGATAAACAACGCTGATACGAACACATGTGTTTTGAAATAGGCTTTGTTCTTCGTACACTAGAACTATTTGTGTATGCATTCTTTTGGTAGTTAAAGAGCTAATGAGGCGCCATTAGAAGAAGTACCCAAACACTCTCTCTCTCTCTCTCTCCTCAGCTATACAACTGATTCCTCTGGGTTTCTTAAATCGGATTTTCACTTAGGGTTTTTATTATTTGATCAATGGAAGTTGAAATCGACATAAAGGACATCATTGATTCAGTCGCAAACAAAACCAAACACGATCAAGTATCAGAGAACGTGTACTTCAAAAATTCGGTTACGTTTTTCAATCCGTTCATTATCTGTTGTTGTCTAAAACAATATGAATGCACGCAACAAATTTGACAACTTCAAAAATTCAGTTACGTTTTTCAATCCGTTCAATCCGTTCATTATCTGTTGGGTATATTCGAAACCAACTAAAATTCGTTAAAATACGCTAAAATTACGTTACAATACGCTAAAATACGTTAAAATACGCTAAAATGCGTTAAATTATGCTAAAATACCCTAAAATACGTTAAAATATGTTAAAATACCCTAAAATACGTTAAAATACTCTAAAATACGTTAAAATACGCTAACTTACGTTACAATACGTTAAAATACGCTAAAATACGTAAAAATACCCTAAAATAGGTTAAAATAAGCTAAAATACGTTAGAATACGCTCAAATACGTCAAAAATACTATTAAATACGCAACAATATGTTAGAATACGTCAAAGTACGCGACTAACGATATTTACACACACGTATACATATAACAAGGCACTATGGAGTCCAAGTGGATTTCAAACAAAACTGTACGTAATCATTGAATACGATATTCGCACGCAACCGAACGGCACCGAAACGACTTATGTTGAAGGTATACGTCATAAAACGACAAAATATGCGAAAGTTCGGTAAAAAACGAGATGTATACACGTCGAACCGAGGGAAACACGATAAAACTAAATTTTAAATAATGCCCAATACGATCGTATAGGCCTATGTCGTATCGTATATTAGCTTAATACACATCGTATAGGCCTATACAATGAGTATTAAACTTTAAATTTTCTCAAAAATACCCCTGAATTTATTAGAAAAATAGGGGTATTTCAGTAAATTCATCGTTCAATACGCATCGTATAGGCCTATACGATGCGTATTGAACTATAAATTTCTCAAAAATGTTTTTCAAATCAAGGGTTCCATCATTACAATCACTTGTTTTCAACGGGGATGTAATGCAATGATTCCTCTCAATTGAATAGACAGACACTTGCTTCATAGGACTCACTTGAGTCGTCTCGAAAGTACTGAACAACAGAAGGATGAGATATCGGCAGTTAGCTTGAAGAAGTTTCTCTCAATCAGGTGTTCCATTAGATTCTCCCTTTTAACAATGTCTAGTTAATTGTTGGACATTTGTGGATTTCGGTTGGTTCAGACAGACACAATTTGTTTTTAACGGGGATGTAATGCAATGATTCCTCTCAATTGAATAGACAGACACTTGCTTCATATGACTCACTTGAATCGTCTCGGAAGTACTGAACAACAGAAGGATGAGATATCGGCAATTACGAGATTCTTCGAGAATTAGAAAGGGAGAAAATACGGAACGGCAAGGGTAGTATGAGTCTGAGTCCATTGTGGTTCGTGTTAGGTTTGTATTTCCCATAGCCACCGTTTCCGTAGTAAAAAACGGTTGCGGTTTTCCACATTCAATCTTCATTGCTTCATTATAATTAATAATGCGGTCTCGATTGAAGATGTAATTGCAAGGCCGTTTGTCGGGCTTCCAATGACACAGGGTGATAAACTTGGACATCAGACGTAAATCTTGAAGAAACGGAACATAATCCCAGATTGTCTAAAGAAGCGCTTTTATCATGTGTGATCCAGAGGTCGGTCTCGGGTGGGCATAAGATCCGTGGGCCCTATTGTCGGATTATTGAACCAAGATAGTCATTGGACTACCGCAAATGAAGTCAAATGTGATCAAACTTGGACATCAGACGTACATCTTGAAGAAAACGGAACATAATCCCAGATTGTCTAAAGAAGCGCTTTTATCATGTGTGATCCAGAGGCCGGTCTCGGGTGGGCATAAGATTCGTGGGCCCTATTATCAGATTATTGAACCAAGATAGTCATTAGACTGCCGCAGATGAAGTCAAATGTGATCAAACTTGGACATCAGACGTAAATCTTGAAGAAACGGAACATAATCCCAGATTGTCTAAAGAAGCGCTTTTATCATGTGTGATCCAGAGGTCGGTCTAGGGTGGGCATATGATCCGTGGGCCCTATTTTCGGATCTGTGACTCCATGGAAGATGTGATTAAGGTAAGCGTGCCGTATCATGTGTCATAAAATGGAACATAATCCCAGATTGTCTTAAGAAGCGCTTTTATCATGAATGTTTCGAATCATCATAGAAGACGTATAGGGTGAGTTGTGGTTGATTTATAGGAGGAGGTTATGAAACGAGTATATGTTTATGCGAATTTAATGGACAATACCGACGGAGGTGCTGGTCTTTTCTCCCACTATGCAAACTTGAAAAATCTCACCATAACACATTTAATATGACACATGATAAAAGCGCTTCTTTAGACAATCTGGGATCATGTTCTGCAAATTGAGAACCACATATTCGTGTGTAAAATCTTGGAAAGATGAACGAATAGAGATCTGTATATAGACCCTTGGTATTTGTTTACCACATGACACATGATAAAAGCGCTTCTTTAGATAATCTGGGTTTATTTTCCGCAAATTGGGAACCACATTGTAGACTGGTGGGCTTGAATGGTTTTAATAATACTTGAAAATGGAAATAATCGTGTCAAGATCTTTATCTATCATATCATCGACCAACTACTCGAAATCCCTTTCGTTTCTCGGGTTCGCATTCGTCACAACACAACAAAAAATAAATTCAAAAAAACTGTGGGCTGATACGCATCGTATAGGCCTATACGATGCGTATAAAGCCCGCCGCCAGACATAACCTGCACCTGTCAGTCTGCCATGTCTTTTACTTTAATTCAATACGCATCGTATAGGCCTATACGATGCGTATTGAATTCAAAAAGTGTGCAGATAAACAGGGGGTGTGCCATTAGAAAACCCCTTTGAGTATTCGTTGGTTAATTTCGGAAGGGATTATACCCTAAATATTTCTTACATAATATTTATTTAATTGTAGTTTGTTACAATTTATTACTTGATTTCATAAAAGTATAAATACTTATTTTAAAGTTTTATATGTATCATTTTTTTAAAATAAAGTTTTTTCTTCGATTTAGTTTTTAATTTTTTAGATTTCTAAAGACGTGTGATTTGAATGGTCCATATGATTTACCTAAATTACGTATACGATTTCGGGCCCGGTGCAATGCGTGGATCCTCAATACTAGTTATATAAAAAGTTAAGAATAAATGGAATTCGAGTTTCGACTTAACTGAATGTATTTGTGTTGGATCGTCGTGTGACCCTAACGAGTCAATATGAAGAGTTCAACATCAAAAACAAAGGCGGAATCAACGAATTTGACGTAACACAGCTTGTTTTCCTCTAATTATCTACTTATTGATCAATTCTGAGCTTTTACAGATTCAAATGACAAATGGACAGCACCTCGGCTCTGAATCTATGACCTAATCTCGTTTCAAATGACACAGGCACTTCAGTATTTATAGGCGTGGTAATTCCGTATGAACATGTCTCAAACGGAATCACTTTTAAACGAAATTACTGATTTCGTTTGAAATGACAGGATGCAAGTTCAAGCGGAATTACATATTCTAATTCCGTTTGAAACTGCCACTCACCCTATATTTGACATTTTTCTCGTTTTCCGTGCCCTGATCTATCTAATACAATACAAGACTTAATAAAGATGAAGTTAACAGACATTAGAGCACTAACAGACTCCCCCTTGGATGTTGACGAAGTCTTTAGCATCCAGTCTTCAGTCTTTAGTCTTGATCTATCGCTTTCTGCCCTAAATTGTCTTGACATGTAAAAGCATCCTTCAATCTTCTATCTTCAAACTCCCCTTTGAATGTTGATCCAGAATGTAGACTCCCCCTTTCGAAGACTCCCCCTCACGATAAGCTGAGACTTAAATTCTGGTTCAAACTTTGACATTTTCTTTTCCATGGGGATCTTGACTCCTATTTCCTGCACAATCTCTTCCTAAATATAAGATTTATGATAATAACAGTTTCAATCCAAACTTACCATTTAACTTCATTTGTTGGTCATGTTAGAATTTAGAAATCCACTTAAGTATTCAGGTCCAAATTAATGACCCTGATTACTCAATTTGTCTACCAAGTCCAACTTAACAACCTTGGTTGACCTGAGACAAATCACACTGACATTTTATACAAATTTGTTTAAACAATTTTCTGAAAATTACAAGTTTCAAATTAATGAACTTGTTTTGACTATTCAATTTCCAGGTTTAACAAGATTAAGCTCTCAACTCATCTTCCAGCTCAGAAACTTCCTGCATCTGCTTCAATTCGGATCCGAAGATCAGCTTTCCACTTTGGTTTGTTGGAAAATAAAGCAGAAATGTAAAATCTTTTTGATTTTTTTAATAAAATTTCTAAACTAGAAATGAATTACAGAAATAAAAAGCAATGAAAGTAAACTATTTACATACATATTTTTGGTGAGCGTGTTAGGGAATCATATTAGCTATTCGACAAGTCACAAGTACCGTTAAGCTTTAATTTCATACTCAGAATTAAACAATTCACTTAGATTGTCGATATACTGATCCACTTAAATTCTCACACAATTTTCAATCTGTCCAGGATACGATTTAGGTGTTTTAAGAACTTAACTCATTCATGTGTCCCACCTCTTGAATATACTCCCGTATCCAAAACCCAATATTCAGTCTTACAGGTGAGTATACCACAGATGATATCTGTAAGGGGTTAATTGCGAGACCGTGAGAGCTCAGGTCAGAACTTCCGTTTAGCAGAGAGATGACGGTTCGACTTTAGGTATGTCCCCTTTAGAGGATCTTTTTTTTACAACAGCAATGATTAGCATTTTTAATGTTTCATCATTTTTGTGCTGAGGGTGGTGTTATATTTCAAGCAAGCAGTAAAGTATTATACGGGGACTAGGCCATTGCTTCCACAAAATCAGAAGTCCCGGGATAATACCCCAGATATCACTGAGTATAAAGACCTAGTGTCTCAGAAAGAGGGATCCTTCAAACAAGATTTCAGGGGTTACCTATATATCCAAGTAGTGTTCCCCACGAAATAAGCAAGTAAGGATTTTAGGTTTATATCCCGAACAAACCTACTAAATGTGTAAAAACCTATCGGCACATCATCAGCGAGACTGCTTAAAACTTTTAAACTTTACATATCTTTAGCATACCGTAACTGTTAAGCCAATGTACTATCATTTTCCCTTTTTACACAAGCTCTTTTCTGGTTTTCTATTGTTTTTGTAATTTGAAAATATCTCATGTTTTTGGATTTTTGAAATTTTTTGCTATTTTTGTATTTTCTGAAAATATTACCCTATACTCCCCCTAAATACCAAAACAAGTAAAAAATCGACAAACCATTGCAGATTGCTTCTCAACATCATCTACAATGTCTCCTTCATCAATGCCAAGAATCTCCTCCAACACCGATAAAAGCTTCATACCATTCAATTTTAGCAAATATTGAAAACGATTTTTATCAAATGCTTTGGTATGTAAATAAGCTTTTTGTTCGTCAGTGTGGATTTTCTTAATTCGAATCAACTTCTTCTCGAAACAATCTCGGATGAAGTGATGACGAATTTCAATGTGTTTCGTTTTAGCGTGATGAACATGATTTTTAGTAATGTTTATCGCTGCCTCATTATCAACAAAGATAGGGGTGTTAAGAAATTGCAAACCGTAGTCTCGCATCTGTTGCTGGATCCACAAGATCTGAGAGCAGCAACTGCTAGCAGATACATACTCCGCTTCACATGTGGATAAAGCCACAGAGGTCTGCTTCTTGCATTGCCAGGTGACCAATCGTGATACGAAAAACTGACATCCCGCTGTTGTTGATTTAGCGTTAACTTTTCAGCATCCGAAATCGGAATCGAAATACCCTTCGAGCGTGAAATCGCCTTCTCTTGGATACCACAACCCCAGTGATGGAGTTCCTTTCAGGTAGCGTAATATCCTTTTCATAATCACCATATGCGAAGCTCTCGGGTTAGATTGAAATCTTGCTGCGAGGCAGGTTGGATACATAATATCGGGTCTTGAAGCTGTCAAGTACATCAGCGATCCAATCATGGAACGATACAACATTTCATCTACCTTCTCTCCGGTGAGATCAGGGTTTATCCCATGGTTCGTCGCTAATGGGGTGGAAGCTGGAGTAGAACCTGACATCCCAAATTTCTCTAAGATATCATGAACATACTTCGTTTGATGCATGAAAATTCCCTTAGGCAGTTGATCAACCTGAAGTCCCAAGAAAAATTTCATCTCACCCATCCATGACATTTCAAATTTTTGCTTCATAACTCTTTCAAAATCTTTGCACAGATTCTCATTTGTAGACCCAAATATGATGTCGTCCACGTATATCTGAACTATCAGAAGATGTCCATCGACTTGTTTAGTGAAGAGAGTGGCATCCACTTTTCCACGGATGAAGCTGTTGGCTAGTAGGTGTTGAGACAAAGTCTCGTACCAAGCTCTCGGGGTCTGGTGTAAACCATACAGCGCTTTATCCAGCAAATAAACCTTGTCTTTATGGATTGGATCGGTAAAGCCCGGTGGCTGTCCGACATATACCTCCTCTTTTACCTTCCCATAGAGAAACGCCGATTTAACATCTAGCTGATAAACTTTAAAATTTTTCCAAGATGCAAATGCTAGGAAGATTTTGATCGCTTCAAGCCGAGCAACTGGAGCATATACTTCGGTGAAATCTATACCCTCCTGCTGACTGAAACCCTGAACTACGAGTCGAGCTTTGTTTCGAATAATAACCCCTCGATCGTCTCTCTTACACTTGAACACCCACTTGGTGTTTATCTTCCTCTGACCATCAGGTAAATCTACCAATTTCCACACTCCCAACTTCTCAAACTGACTCAACTTTTCTTGCATAGCATTGACCCAAGAATCTTCAGTTAGCGCCTCCTTATATGTTCGCTGTTCGATCTGCGAAATAAAACAACTTAGTGAAAACTCAGTTTGTAAAGGAGCAACTGTAGAATAAAAACAAGTAAGGCCTTGGTCAATTTGACGTCTAGTGCGAACGCCTGATTGCAATTCTCCAATAATCAACTCTTCTGGATGGTACGAAAGAGTTCTCGGCATCACCTCGCCTGGAACATCTACCTCGCCTTCAAAATTTGTGACATTCTGATTTGCACCTTGTTCACTGACTAGATTTGTTTGACTTGAAATCTGAATCTGCTCCCCTCAGAATCTGAATCACCATGATCAAATACAGGCATATTATCAGATTCTTGATTATCATTGACTGCCGTCTGATTATCATGAGCAACTTCATCTTATTGAATATCATCATGTTCTCCAGCATTGCTAGGACCTGCTTCATCGTCATTTGAAGCTCGATTTTGACGTCTAGAATACTCAGCTGGGAACCTTTCCTGCGATGACTCATACTCTCTCAGAATATCCAACTCATCAAAGAAATCTTCTTCTTCTTCTTCCTCTTCCATGTCAAACGAATTCCACAAAGTATCATAGTGAAAACGCCATGAATCGCCGGGATTTTGCGGTGGCATAGTGTAGCCTTGACATTCAAGATTGTGTGCTTCAATAATCCGCTTCAAGCTCGGAACAAAGCCTCGTTTCAAAGGACTTGAGTATCCCACAAATATTCCCTCGATGCTCTTTGGACCAAACTTTCCAAAAGGCTCTAGAACTGTGCAGGGAGACCCAAACGGTTCTAAATACTTCAGGTTCGGTTTGCGGTTATTGATCAGCTCGAAACATGTCTTGTTGAATTTCTTCACTGTGAGAACCCGGTTGAGAGTATAGCATGCGGCTGACACTGCTTCTGCCCAAAAATTGACAGGTAGTTTTGAATCAGCAAGCATCATCCTGGCCGTTTCAATTAGCGTCCTGTTCTTTCTTTCAACTACTCCATTCTGCTGCGGAGTGTAAGGCGCGCTAAATTCATGCAATATACCTCTTTCATCACAATATTCTTCCATTTTGAAATTCTTGAACTCAGTACCATTGTCACTACGTAATCTTCTGATGCGGGTTTGGTACAAGTTTTCTATCTTTTTGAAAAGTGTCATCAAACGATCGAACGTCTCATCTTTTGACTTAAAAAATAATACCTATGAAAATCTTGAATAATCATCTGTAACTACTAGACAATAAAGATCCCCATTTATGCTTTTGACGTTCACTGGACCAAACAGATCCATATGGAGTCTCTCTAAAGGTTTCAAAACTGAGTTTTCCTTCTTCCCAGGGTGAGATTTCTTCTTTTGCTTGCCTTTGACACAACTAATGCACTCCCCCTCAAGATGAAAACCTTTCACATGAACACCAATTACTAAGTCATTATGCACCAGGTGATTCATTTTTCTCAAGTGAATATGACCCATTTTTCGATGCCATAACTGTGATTCTTTTTCCGTTGCTCTTGACATAAAATAATGAGCCTGACCCATGGTAGTAGTTGCTACACTCATGTCCAACACGTACAGATCATTGACTCTGGGCGCTCTCATGATAACCCACTCTTCGGGAACAACAAATTCTGGTTTCAAGATCAAACATTCTTTGTCTGTAAAGTGCGTAGTATACATGCGATCACAGATTTGAGATATGCTCAGAAGATTGTTTTCAAGCTCGGCGATGTAGTTTACTATTTCAAACGTGACAATTCCATTCGATAGAGTTCCTTCACCAACTATTCGACCACCTTGATTTCCTGCAAATCCCACGTAACCTCCATTAAACCCTCTAACATCATACAGCAGGGTTTTCTTCCCCGTCATGTGCCGAGAAGCTCCACTATCCATAATCCAACGTGAAACGGATCTTGGTAGCTCCTGCACATTTCAAAAACATTCAGTTAGAAGTTGATGCCACCCAAGCCTCTTTTGACTCGGGCAACTTGACATTTAAGTGAGTTTTTGCAATGTAAAGTGGCGGAAAATTCTTGTCATTCATCTTTAAGCTCTCCTCAGACCCAATCTCAACCTTTGTGTATAAAAAGAAATCATTTTGAGAAGGTTGACCAGATGATTGGTCTTTCTTTGGTACATTCTTCTTTTCAGAAGTAGTAGCCTCTTGTGATTCAAGTTTCTCATAGTAATCCAAAGGTACATGCATCTTCTTGGTTGAAGATGATGATTTTGCAATCTCAGAAACCTTTGGTTTTGGAGAAATTGTTTTCTTTTCAACAACTTTTGGCTTCCATGTTTTTTGAGATGACGCAACCCGTTTGTAAAACTTGTCATTTTTAGTTACCACATTTTTAACAGGTTCAGTTTTGATTTTGATGTTTACATTTTTCAAAACCTTTTGCTCAACAACCATTGGAGCTTTTCCTTTCACATCAACTTTCCTTTTCTGAATCTCAACAACTTCAGTCTTAGGCTTCAAGTTGGTACACTTTCGTGCAATATGTCTAACTTGATTACATTTGAAGCATGTTCGAGTGTCAACTACTCGACTTGTGCCTTCAGACTGAGGCTGTGAGGCCTTCTTCTGAAAGAATTCTTCATTTGTTTTCGAAAAAAATCTTAGATTCTTCATCAGAAAGTGAACTTGAACTCGAAACAAACACCTTTTTCTCAACAAATTTCTTGTTTTGAAAGTTCCTTCGTTGATAATTCTTACCACCCTGATATCCACCCGACCATCTGTTTTGGTTTTTGTTATAAAAACGTGGTGGAACAACTGGTTTCTTGTAGTAAGCTTTATCTTTTTCAAAATTCATTTGCCTCTTTGTCTGATTTAAACCTTCTACTTCAGACAGATCAATTTCAACCAATTTAAACACGTTTTTCAATTTGTTCACATTAACATTCTCCAATGGAAACTCAGAATCCGAATACAACTTATCCGATCCCGACATCTTGTACATAACAAGAGTAGGTTCTTCATTTAAGTTGTTTTTGGATTTTGGTTTCGGAATGTAATTGTTCAAGAAACATTCTTCATCCTCAGCTGAATCACTTTCAGATTTCAAAACATTTTCAGCCACGCTTTTAACAATTTCTGACTGAACACTATCCTCATCGGATGATGTATTGAATGTAACATCAATTGACTCTGGAAGTTTAACCTCATCATCATTAACCAAACCGGACTTTTTCTTTGAAAAATTGTTTAACACTGGCGGTGGAACTTGATGAAACCCAACCCCAGTTCCATCCGAATAAACATCTTCGCCTGCTTTGTTTTTCCTGATGGGTTTGGGAACAATGTGTTGTAAAACAAAGCTTGCGGAGTTGTAACTGGTTAATTTCAGATTGATGCGCTCATTTTCAATTTTAGCTTCTTGAACTTGAAGCTTCAGATTAGCAATCTCATCCAACTGTTGGTTGATTTACTCTTCTTTAACTCTAAGAACACCGGTCAACTGAAGATTTTCTTTGTCAGTTTTACCATTTCTTTCATCAGAATCTTTTACCGTTCGTTTTAATTTTTCAAAATTTTCTGAAATTTGACGATTTTCAAGAATCAACTTTTCATTTTCTTTCCTAATTCTTTCTACGTCAATTTTATCGTTTTTGATTTTCTCAGTTAATTCTTTTAATTTGTCGTTCGAAGCTTTTAAGAATTTATCACGATTTAAGATCTGATCTTCAACACTTCTGACTCTACCAGTCAGTTCTTCAACCTTCTTACCACTGAGGTAAGCAATTGTACTACAAACTTTGCACTCTTTCATGCAATTTTTGCAGTCGTTCACATATTCAACTTTCTTACCTGACTCATGTGTATCATTTGAACTGACCTTGTTTTTTAACTCAGTTCCAGAACCATAAACTACCTCTAGTTCTTTTGCTACAAAAACTTTATCAGCCATCTTCTTCAAGTTTTCTGCGGTAAACTCTTGTGATGTATCAATAATCCCATCATCAATCTTCTTTGTCTGCGACTCTTTTTCTTTCTCTTTTTCTTTTTCTTCTGCTTTCTCTTCTCCACCTCCCCACCATTCTCTTTGTCTGGCTTCTTCTTCATCAGCAATTTGTTTTGTGAGAATTTCAACATCAACGGTATCTGGATCAACAGCTATGTTTCCATTAGGATCAAGATAACATTCTCTATCAGGATCCCATCGATTTGCTTTCTTTGCTTCCTTCCAAGTTCGATAGATTTTTCCTTTCATGCATTGAGCTGTTGCCTTCCTGTTGACATACTTCACTTCTTCAGATCTGGTATCTTTAAAAGGAACAATCTTTGCTGCTGTAAATGCATATCCAACCGCATCTTCCTCTGGCAAAACATCACTCTAATCATAACCTTCATCATCATGAAAAACAGCAAGTGCTCTGGATTTTTCTTTGGGTGCCTCCTCTGTTTGCTTCATCCTGGGAGGTTCTGCTTTATTTTGATGATAAATTGCTCTTTTGTAATAATCCTCTTGAAAAGGATTTGCAGTATCATCAGTGTAAGCATTTCGACACTCACGCTTAAAATGACCTTTTTGTTTACATTTAAAGCACGTGACTTTTGACTTGTCAAAGCCTAACTTGGTAGAGGGTCCACCAATAGACTGTCTTCCAGTAATCTCCATGAATCGCTGCGCTCTTCTCACTGCACTCGCCATACACCACCTTATATCGATCAACTCCATCTCCTCAGGATCGATCTGATCGTAGTCTTCCTTTGTTAGGTTGGTGTTACCTATCTTTCCTGCAACGAGACTTTCATACGATTCTAACATAGACGCTAAAAACACCATCTGTTGTTTGGCAGATTCTTCACTAAAATTCTGACCATTCTTCAGATCCACAGCAATGTTGCATTGAAATAGATTCTTTGGTGCAGATTGATTTGAAGTATTTAACGATGAACCACCATGATAGCCACTGCTAGGAGTTTCTTGATTCATTGTGTTTGAACTTTCTGCTGAAAAAGCTGTCTTCGGAGATGCAGTCTTTGGGAACATACTACCTCTGTAATACAGCTCCACATTCTGCTGATAAGATGTGTTATTGACTTTATTGGATTTTTTGATCTCCAATTAATGGCTTTCCAGTCTTTCGATTAGTAAATCAACCTTCAAATCAGCTGGCTTTATCGTATTCTTCAGCATCAATGCGAGGCTTTTCCAGAAATGGGGGGATCAGACACCGAGTTCTTTCTAGGGCCAGTTGGTCTTAAAGGGATAATACATATGAAATGGGGGGAGTGATAATACATATGAAATGGGGGGAGTTGGGGAGCGCTATGGCTCTGATACCAAAGCTTTGGGGGAGGCTAGGCTGACAAACATAAAAGAAGGGTGATAAACATAAAAGACTCAAGGGGGTGGACTCAGAAGGACTAGACTCAGAATAACATAGGAGGACTCAAGACTCTGCTCAGATCGACTCAAGACTCTTTACCGGACTCTAAATTTTAGAGTGAGAAAGTAGAGAGAAGATAGAGAGAAATATAGAAGAAGATTTTATTTCTTTCCAAGGATGATTTACAAGTGAGGGGGAGCCTTCCTTTTATAGACCAAGGAGAGGCTTGATTACATCATCCATGACATCACACTTACATCATCCATGACATCACACTTACATCACACCTACATCACACCTAATAATACATATGAAAAATCTAGAAAAACATGACATAAGCGCTTACATCACTTTAAGAGTGATTAAAGCTTTATTTTATCCTAAGCACACCATTACCACTTTAAGAGTGATAATACTTTATATAGTCCTAAGCACACCATTAGCACACTTAATAATATCCATAGCCCGTTTATTTTGGTTTTGCTGAGTCGCGAATCTCAATAGTAAACGGGAGCGTGTCTTTGTTGTACGGTTCTTGGTCTTGGGCAGGATCAGACACCGAGTTCTTTCTAGGGCCAGTTGGTTGAACGATCATGGGAGGGTGTGTGAACACACGAATATTATTGAAATATTCTATGACCGTGTTTTCCCATTCAATCGTCTGAGGGTCTTCTTGCTTCCACGGGTGTTCTCCATTCAGTATTTTTGGTGGCAGATCTTCAGTCTTTATCTGGTTTGCCTTTGCAAGATTAATGCGGGTTTCCATCCAAGCATCCCGGTAGTTGATCTTGTAGTAGTATCCTGCAGGATTTATATCATACCAAGAGTGTATGAAATTGGGTGGTTCTGTAGGGACCTGATCATAACTTTCTTTTTTGAAATGGCTCGGCTTGTGGAACAAAATCATGCAGTGTTTTCTGGGAGAATCCCTCATGAGATGGTCCCATTCATAGATTGGGAGGAACCATTCAAGGAACTTGGCAAAGTTCTCCTTTTCTCCTGATAAGCAGCCTAACTGGTAGTCTAAAAGATAGGCTAACAGTTTGTTGGAGTTAAAGGCCATGGCTATGACGAAAGATTCTGTTAAGTACCATAGGAAGGCCAGGCCTTCATTTGATAACCTGCGCAAGTTTTTAAGCCTAAAAACATTAAGGAAGGGATAATCTGGGAAAAATTTATCTCCGTCCATTAATGGGCCTTGTGTCTTGAAGGTGAGAGTGAGGAGGTTTTTGTAGTTCAGGAGGGATTCATCAGTGATGGCGTGTTTATTTACCACCTCGATGATTTCTTCAGGAACATTTTTCTTTTGAAGCTTTTGGATGAGGGCAGTAGTTTCTGGGTTCATGGCTACTTCTTTTGGGTTGTGGGAGTTCCTATTCTTGCTTGCCTTTAAATAGGTAGTGTCATCTGGTAGGAAATCTTTAAGGATCCTTTCTTTATTTTCTTCAACTGTTGTGCAGGATTCTTGAAGATTAGCTATCTCCCGTAATGATGGGTGTCTGGGTAGCTTCTTCTGTTTACTACCTGTTGCTGGCTTCATGTGATTGGTCTCCCGTCTTTCACGTCTTGAGGGTTTTCCTGTTTCCCATGTGACCTTTTTTGTCTTTTTGCTTTTCTTCCTTAGTAAGCTTCCTTTGTGACCGCTCACTATTTCTTCATGTGGGCCTGACTCTTTATCTTTGCTTTTCTGACAGATTCCTTTGTCCGTTGTGGCAGGAATCTGCTTTTGCTTTTGCTTTACGACCTCTTTTGCTCTTTTAGACTGAGCTGGAAGATTCTTTTTGGGTCATAGGGTACACTTTTCTTTGAACTGTTCAGACAGAGAATCTGACAGATAATCTTCCACGTGATCCTCCAGGCTAGGATACTGTATGTTGTTTTGGATTTTCTGGAACATTGCCGTAGTTAGTGACTGGTCGCCGGGGTCGCCGTAATCATCTTGAGGACCTTCTTCCATCATGTAGATCCGTAGTGGTTCTTCCTCAGATTCAGATGTTTCACTTGTTTCTGATTCTTCACTGGAGCTATAGGAAATAGTGCATATCATTCTTTTTCCTGGCTCATCATCTAAGGAGTATAGAGATTCGATATCAGAAACATCTACTGGTTCGACCTTGTTGATAGCTTCAAGAAGGGCTTGGGTCTTCCTTTTGTCTTTGCAATCTTTTGCGAAGTGACCTTCTTTGTTACAGACATAGCACCGAGTAGTATTTCGACCTCTCTTTGATTTTTTGTTCAAGAACTTCCACCTTCTCTGAGAGTTGTGTTTGCCTGTTCTTGAGTAGTAATCACCAGATCTTTTGAAATGGACAATCCTGGACTTCTTGTGAGGCTTTGAACAGCTGCATAACGAATCATATTTGCATTTTATCTTTAAGTGTTTGTCATTGCATGCAGACCCGAGTCGTCTTCCGGTTTTTTCAAACTCAACCAAAAACTGTTTTTGGTTGCATAGCTTTGTCAAAGCATTCATAATGAGCTGGTAAAGACCACCAAGGGAAGCTTGAGCAACCGTCATACTTTTGGCTTCTAAGGCTCTGTAAGCCTCATTCGAGAGAGACTCTGGGAAGGAGTTCAGGAACACTTGCTTGAGATTCACATCATCAATGCCTTGAAGACAGTAAAATCTTTCAGACATTCTGTTGTAATGCTTTTCGAGGTCTTTTGGATGAAAAGAGCAACATTTCATTTTTAAGAACTCTTCTCGGGCTCGGATTGTATAATCTGAGGGATTTCCAATGAATTCATAATAGATCGTGTTTATGAATTCTTCTGGAGTTTTGCTGTTTAGAATATTTGTCTGTCTGTATTCACCAAGACTTACGTACCAATCCCGAAGTCGTCCTTGGCATCTTGCCAAGAAACGTTTGATGACCATGTCGATACTATAGTACTGAAGCTCTGCTGTGCACCAGGTCAGCATTTCAATGCTTCGATCTCGCCATTTTGCTGGGAGAATGTCATCAAAGGTGAACTGTTGCTTTGAATCCGTGTTTGGAGGAGCCCTTTCGTTTGTCTGAGGCGACGTTTGGGAGGCTTCATCGTCAATGTCAGAGACATAGACCCTTTCAGTGTTGTCCTCATTCATGAAGAGATGTTCAAATTCATTTGTTGGAGGTACCTCTTCATAGAATTGAGAGGTGGAGCTTTCCTCAGAGACTGATGATGTGTCATCATGTGTTAGAGGAGCTATCACCGGAGCTACCATCGGCACGCTTTCTTTGCTGCTTGTCTTAGTCAAAGCTTGCAAGAACGAGGAGATGCCATTTTCTCCTGTAGGTAATTTATTAGGAGCTGTTGTGGAGGTCATCATCATCATGACGTTATCCCTTGTGTTCTGTTTGCTCCCTGATGGCCCTTTTCCTCTGCTTGAGGATGCTGCTTTGCTAGTACTTTCAGAGGATGTGCTTCTTGTTGGCGAATCTTTTCTAGCCTTGATCTTTGCTTGTTCCTTTGACCAGAGGTTTAAGGATGGAGAGTTGTGTAGAAATGAAGATGCTGGTAGCGGTTGAGGATCAAAGGATGTTCGTACAAATGGCGTTGTTGGAAGTCTCCATGGATCATCAGCATAGGTGGAAACCTTTTGCTGCTTGTGTTGTCTCTCAAGGTCTGCAAGTTGTGCCTTGAGGAATTTCATTTCAGCTTCTTTTTGCTGAAGACCTTGTGGAATTTGTGCCCCTGGGGAGTTGTGAACTAGCTGGAGGAGTTCATGATGTAGCTCAAGGATTTTGGCTTTGATTTCATAGATAATACCTTCTAACTCTTGAACTCTGGTTGTTAGATCTTCATGAGCCTTTGTGATATTATTCTGTTGAGCTAGGATGGTGTTGAGGGCCTTGTTTTGGGCAACAGCATTTTCACTTTGCCAGTTCAGAGTGGCCTCAGCAGCCGTTATTGATTCAGGAACACCAGTTGCACTAATGGTTGTTGGGTTCTTGATTTTCCAGCTATGTTTGGTTTTTTGTTGGGTATTCTCGAAAGAGGTTAGGGGTGGGAATTCAACTTGGTATTCGGAGGAGGAAGGAGTTGGAGGTGTTGCTCCGAGCATAAAGCATTCATCAATCTGGGTTGATGGACGTCTCGGCTTAGATGGTTGTGTCTGTCTGGGTTTTGGTTTTGAATCACCATACAGGACATAATAGTCGAATTTTCCTGATGGTTCTCCAAGCTGACCAACATTTGGATCTCCAGCTTCATATCTTTTCTTCAGGGCATTTTGGGACCCTTTTTTCTTTTTGTTTTTGATTTCCTCCTTGTACTCAAGTTCATATGCTTCGTCCAGGCATTCCTGGCAGTCGCATACATCGAACGGGAAGTGTGGTTCCTTAGCCGGTTGCATCATGCATATCGTAGAGAAAGTTTCTCTTCGATCTTGTTTTGCAAACCGAACCTCAACTTGTCCATCTTGATGACGGACAAAATCAGGGGTTGTGGTTGTCTGAACCGGTGCTTGGTGGATCTGTTCGTAATTGGTTATCCATTTTTCAGGTAGAAGCTTTGTGAGTTCTTCTCTGGATAACTGTTTGGGAACATATGTGCAGGTTGGTGTAGCATTGGAGTCGATGTCTATGAGTAGAGCATCGCTAGAGTTATCCTGCGGTCCGGGAACCATGATGTCCAAAGAGTGGTTTTGGACACGATATGCCATCTGGTAATGAAACGTGGCCTGAAAGGTATTGACCTGTGGCGTACCACCGATCTGGATCTGGGCTTTCAAGGCTGTTAGCAACGAAGGATCATTGAGTGGCATATTGAAGTTGGGATAGAAGGTGACGAAGACAGTTCCGGCGTTTAACGTGGTCTGGATGGTACCTATGCAGGCATGCTGGTACTCCACGAATCTAGTATCGACTAGGGCGATACGAGAGAACGCAGGTAGTCCTTTTCTTCCATGGAAGGTTAGGGCTAGTCTTATAGCACCAAAGTGGATATGGGTATATCCTTGGGATAGACAGATCCTTGGAAGATCTGAGGGAAGAGCGAGAGGGACGAGATGTTCAGAGGTTGTTGCTGGGAGTTGGTGTGAATCAAACTTGGAGGTTTGCACAAACTCTTTAACAACTGGGTTTGACGCAGAACTGACTAGTTGTTTTACTTTTTTGGAGAGGGAATTGTGGGGTTTTTTGAAGACACTATAAGGGTTAACTAAAGGCATACTAGTGATAGGGATTTTAGACTCATCAGAGATATAAGAGATCTCATATAACTGATCAATCTTTGACGCAGACGACCGACGGAAACTGGAATTTGAACGGGAAAGACCCTGATCTGGATTCATATCTGGGTTTAGACTTCTAACACTTCTTATCTTTATCCTCAAGCCCGTACTTTGAGGAAATTACCGCGGACCCTTCCGACTTACGACTCACCTAACTAGCTTCTTTTGGACTCAAGATAAGAAACACAGTGTGTCGGACCAGACTGACAAGACCTTGTAAGGTTAGTGTTCTGTTGTTGAGAGATCAGCGCAAAGTCTGCAGTCAACAGTGCATACTAAACAAACCTTAGAAAGGGATGGCAGGAGCGCTATGGCTCTGATACCAGAAATGGGGGGAGTTGGGGTCTGATTTATATAAAACCAGTAAAAGCTTTGGGGAAGGCTAGGCTGACAAACATAAAAGAAGGGTGATAAACATAAAAGACTCAAGGGGGTGGACTCAGAAGGACTAGACTCAGAATAACATAGGAGGACTCAAGACTCTGCTCAGATCGACTCAAGACTCTTTACCGGACTCTAAATTTTAGAGTGAGAAAGTAGAGAGAAGATAGAGAGAAATATAGAAGAAGATTTTATTTCTTTCCAAGGATGATTTACAAGTGAGGGGGAGCCTTCCTTTTATAGACCAAGGAGAGGCTTGATTACATCATCCATGACATCACACTTACATCATCCATGACATCACACTTACATCACACCTACATCACACCTAATAATACATATGAAAAATCTAGAAAAACATGACATAAGCGCTTATATCACTTTAAGAGTGATTAAAGCTTTATTTTATCCTAAGCACACCATTACCACTTTAAGAGTGATAATACTTTATATAGTCCTAAGCACACCATTAGCACACTTAATAATATCCATAGCCCGTTTATTTTGGTTTTGCTGAGTCGCGAATCTCAATAGTAAACGGGAGCGTGTCTTTGTTGTACGGTTCTTTGTCTTGGGCAGGATCAGACACCGAGTTCTTTCTAGGGCCAGTTGGTTGAACGATCATGGGAGGGTGTGTGAACACACGAATATTATTGAAATATTCTATGACCGTGTTTTCCCATTCAATCGTCTGAGGGTCTTCTTGCTTCCACGGGTGTTCTCCATTCAGTATTTTTGGTGGCAGATCTTCAGTCTTTATCTGGTTTGCCTTTGCAAGATTAATGCGGGTTTCCATCCAAGCATCCCGGTAGTTGATCTTGTAGTAGTATCCTGCAGGATTTATATCATACCAAGAGTGTATGAAATTGGGTGGTTCTGTAGGGACCTGATCATAACTTTCTTTTTTGAAATGGCTCGGCTTGTGGAACAAAATCATGCAGTGTTTTCTGGGAGAATCCCTCATGAGATGGTCCCATTCATAGATTGGGAGGAACCATTCAAGGAACTTGGCAAAGTTATCCTTTTCTCCTGATAAGCAGCCTAACTGGTAGTCTAAAAGATAGGCTAACAGTTTGTTGGAGTTAAAGGCCATGGCTATGACGAAAGATTCTGTTAAGTACCATAGGAAGGCCAGGCCTTCATTTGATAACCTGCGCAAGTTTTTAAGCCTGAAAACATTAAGGAAGGGATAATCTGGGAAAAAATTATCTCCGTCCATTAATGGGCCTTGTGTCTTGAAGGTGAGAGTGAGGAGGTTTTTGTAGTTCAGGAGGGATTCATCAGTGATGGCGTGTTTATTTACCACCTCGATGATTTCTTCAGGAACATTTTTCTTTTGAAGCTTTTGGATGAGGGCAGTAGTTTCCGGGTTCATGGCTACTTCTTTTGGGTTGTGGGAGTTCCTATTCTTGCTTGCCTTTAAATAGGTAGTGTCATCTGGTAGGAAATCTTTAAGGATCCTTTCTTTATTTTCTTCAACTGTTGTGCAGGATTCTTGAAGATTAGCTATCTCCCGTAATGATGGGTGTCTGGGTAGCTTCTTCTGTTTACTACCTGTTGCTGGCTTCATGTGATTGGTCTCCCGTCTTTCACGTCTTGAGGGTTTTCCTGTTTCCCATGTGACCTTTTTTGTCTTTTTGCTTTTCTTCCTTAGTAAGCTTCCTTTGTGACCGCTCACTATTTCTTCATGTGGGCCTGACTCTTTATCTTTGCTTTTCTGACAGATTCCTTTGTCCGTTGTGGCAGGAATCTGCTTTTGCTTTTGCTTTACGACCTCTTTTGCTCTTTTAGACTGAGCTGGAAGATTCTTTTTGGGTCATAGGGTACACTTTTCTTTGAACTGTTCAGACAGAGAATCTGACAGATAATCTTCCACGTGATCCTCCAGGCTAGGATACTGTATGTTGTTTTGGATTTTCTGGAACATTGCCGTAGTTAGTGACTGGTCGCCGGGGTCGCCGTAATCATCTTGAGGACCTTCTTCCATCATGTAGATCCGTAGTGGTTCTTCCTCAGATTCAGATGTTTCACTTGTTTCTGATTCTTCACTGGAGCTATAGGAAATAGTGCATATCATTCTTTTTCCTGGCTCATCATCTAAGGAGTATAGAGATTCGATATCAGAAACATCTACTGGTTCGACCTTGTTGATAGCTTCAAGAAGGGCTTGGGTCTTCCTTTTATCTTTGCAATCTTTTGCGAAGTGACCTTCTTTGTTACAGACATAGCACCGAGTAGTATTTCGACCTCTCTTTGATTTTTTGTTCAAGAACTTCCACCTTCTCTGAGAGTTGTGTTTGCCTGTTCTTGAGTAGTAATCACCAGATCTTTTGAAATGGACAATCCTGGACTTCTTGTGAGGCTTTGAACAGCTGCATGACGAATCATCTTTGCATTTTATCTTTAAGTGTTTGTCATTGCATGCAGACCCGAGTCGTCTTCCGGTTTTTTCAAACTCAACCAAAAACTGTTTTTGGTTGCATAGCTTTGTCAAAGCATTCATAATGAGCTGGTAAAGACCACCAAGGGAAGCTTGAGCAACCGTCATACTTTTGGCTTCTAAGGCTCTGTAAGCCTCATTCGAGAGAGACTCTGGGAAGGAGTTCAGGAACACTTGCTTGAGATTCACATCATCAATGCCTTGAAGACAGTAAAATCTTTCAGACATTCTGTTGTAATGCTTTTCGAGGTCTTTTGGACGAAAAGAGCAACATTTCATTTTTAAGAACTCTTCTCGGGCTCGGATTGTATAATCTGAGGGATTTCCAATGAATTCATAATAGATCGTGTTTATGAATTCTTCTGGAGTTTTGCTATTTAGAATATTTGTCTGTCTGTATTCACCAAGACTTACGTACCAATCCCGAAGTCGTCCTTGGCATCTTGCCAAGAAACGTTTGATGACCATGTCGATACTATAGTACTGAAGCTCTGCTGTGCACCAGGTCAGCATTTCAATGCTTCGATCTCGCCATTTTTCTGGGAGAATGTCATCAAAGGTGAACTGTTGCTTTGAATCCGTGTTTGGAGGAGCCCTTTCGTTTGTCTGAGGCGACGTTTGGGAGGCTTCATCGTCAATGTCAGAGACATAGACCCTTTCAGTGTTGTCCTCATTCATGAAGAGATGTTCAAATTCATTTGTTGGAGGTACCTCTTCATAGAATTGAGAGGTGGAGCTTTCCTCAGAGACTGATGATGTGTCATCATGTGTTAGAGGAGCTATCACCGGAGCTACCATCGGCACGCTTTCTTTGCTGCTTGTCTTAGTCAAAGCTTGCAAGAACGAGGAGATGCCATTTTCTCCTGTAGGTAATTTATTAGGAGCTGTTGTGGAGGTCATCATCATCATGACGTTATCCCTTGTGTTCTGTTTGCTCCCTGATGGCCCTTTCCCTCTGCTTGAGGATGCTGCTTTGCTAGTACTTTCAGAGGATGTGCTTCTTGTTGGCGAATCTTTTCTAGCCTTGATCTTTGCTTGTTCCTTTGACCAGAGGTTTAAGGATGGAGAGTTGTGTAGAAATGAAGATGCTGGTAGCGGTTGAGGATCAAAGGATGTTCGTACAAATGGCGTTGTTGGAAGTCTCCATGGATCATCAGCATAGGTGGAAACCTTTTGCTGCTTGTGTTGTCTCTCAAGGTCTGCAAGTTGTGCCTTGAGGAATTTCATTTCAGCTTCTTTTTGCTGAAGACCTTGTGGAATTTGTGCCCCTGGGGAGTTGTGAACTAGCTGGAGGAGTTCATGATGTAGCTCAAGGATTTTGGCTTTGATTTCATAGATAATACCTTCTAACTCTTGAACTCTGGTTGTTAGATCTTCATGAGCCTTTGTGATATTATTCTGTTGAGCTAGGATGGTGTTGAGGGCCTTGTTTTGGGCAACAGCATTTTCACTTTGCCAGTTCAGAGTGGCCTCAGCAGCCGTTATTGATTCAGGAACACCAGTTGCACTAATGGTTGTCGGGTTCTTGATTTTCCAGCTATGTTTGGTTTTTTGTTGGGTATTCTCGAAAGAGGTTAGGGGTGGGAATTCAACTTGGTATTCGGAGGAGGAAGGAGTTGGAGGTGTTGCTCCGAGCATAAAGCATTCATCAATCTGGGTTGATGGACGTCTCGGCTTAGATGGTTGTGTCTGTCTGGGTTTTGGTTTTGAATCACCATACAGGACATAATAGTCGAATTTTCCTGATGGTTCTCCAAGCTGACCAACATTTGGATCTCCAGCTTCATATCTTTTCTTCAGGGCATTTTGGGACCCTTTTTTCTTTTTGTTTTTGATTTCCTCCTTGTACTCAAGTTCATATGCTTCGTCCAGGCATTCCTGGCAGTCGCATACATCGAACGGGAAGTGTGGTTCCTTAGCCGGTTGCATCATGCATATCGTAGAGAAAGTTTCTCTTCGATCTTGTTTTGCAAACCGAACCTCAACTTGTCCATCTTGATGACGGACAAAATCAGGGGTTGTGGTTGTCTGAACCGGTGCTTGGTGGATCTGTTCGTAATTGGTTATCCATTTTTCAGGTAGAAGCTTTGTGAGTTCTTCTCTGGATAACTGTTTGGGAACATATGTGCAGGTTGGTGTAGCATTGGAGTCGATGTCTATGAGTAGAGCATCGCTAGAGTTATCCTGCGGTCCGGGAACCATGATGTCCAAAGAGTGGTTTTGGACACGATATGCCATCTGGTAATGAAACGTGGCCTGAAAGGTATTGACCTGTGGCGTACCACCGATCTGGATCTGGGCTTTCAAGGCTGTTAGCAACGAAGGATCATTGAGTGGCATATTGAAGTTGGGATAGAAGGTGACGAAGACAGTTCCGGCGTTTAACGTGGTCTGGATGGTACCTATGCAGGCATGCTGGTACTCCACGAATCTAGTATCGACTAGGGCGATACGAGAGAACGCAGGTAGTCCTTTTCTTCCATGGAAGGTTAGGGCTAGTCTTATAGCACCAAAGTGGATATGGGTATATCCTTGGGATAGACAGATCCTTGGAAGATCTGAGGGAAGAGCGAGAGGGACGAGATGTTCAGAGGTTGTTGCTGGGAGTTGGTGTGAATCAAACTTGGAGGTTTGCACAAACTCTTTAACAACTGGGTTTGACGCAGAACTGACTAGTTGTTTTACTTTTTTGGAGAGGGAATTGTGGGGTTTTTTGAAGACACTATAAGGGTTAACTAAAGGCATACTAGTGATAGGGATTTTAGACTCATCAGAGATATAAGAGATCTCATATAACTGATCAATCTTTGACGCAGACGACCGACGGAAACTGGAATTTGAACGGGAAAGACCCTGATCTGGATTCATATCTGGGTTTAGACTTCTAACACTTCTTATCTTTATCCTCAAGCCCGTACTTTGAGGAAATTACCGCGGACCCTTCCGACTTACGACTCACCTAACTAGCTTCTTTTGGACTCAAGATAAGAAACACAGTGTGTCGGACCAGACTGACAAGACCTTGTAAGGTTAGTGTTCTGTTGTTGAGAGATCAGCGCAAAGTCTGCAGTCAACAGTGCATACTAAACAAACCTTAGAAAGGGATGGCAGGAGCGCTATGGCTCTGATACCAGAAATGGGGGGAGTGTATGGCTGATTTATATAAAACCAGTAAAAGCTTTGGGGGAGGCTAGGCTGACAAACATAAAAGAAAGGTATTGAAGAGAAAAGACTCAAGGGTTTGGACTCAGAAGGACTAGACTCAGAAGAACATAGAAGGACTCAAGACTCTGCTCAGATCGACTCAAGACTCTTTACCGGACTCTAAATTTTAGAGTGAGAAAGTAGAGAGAAGATAGAGAGAAATATAGAAGAAGATTTTATTTCTTTCCAAGGATGATTTACAAGTGAGGGGGAGCCTTCCTTTTATAGACCAAGGAGAGGCTTGATTACATCATCCATGACATCACACTTACATCACACCTACATCACACCTAATAATACATATGAAAAATCTAGAAAAACATGACATAAGCGCTTACATCACTTTAAGAGTGATTAAAGCTTTATTTTATCCTAAGCACACCATTACCACTTTAAGAGTGATAATACTTTATATAGTCCTAAGCACACCATTAGCACACTTAATAATATCCATAGCCCGTTTATTTTGGTTTTGCTGAGTCGCGAATCTCAATAGTAAACGGGAGCGTGTCTTTGTTGTACGGTTCTTGGTCTTGGGCAGGATCAGACACCGAGTTCTTTCTAGGGCCAGTTGGTTGAACGATCATGGGAGGGTGTGTGAACACACGAATATTATTGAAATATTCTATGACCGTGTTTTCCCATTCAATCGTCTGAGGGTCTTCTTGCTTCCACGGGTGTTCTCCATTCAGTATTTTTGGTGGCAGATCTTCAGTCTTTATCTGGTTTGCCTTTGCAAGATTAATGCGGGTTTCCATCCAAGCATCCCGGTAGTTGATCTTGTAGTAGTATCCTGCAGGATTTATATCATACCAAGAGTGTATGAAATTGGGTGGTTCTGTAGGGACCTGATCATAACTTTCTTTTTTGAAATGGCTCGGCTTGTGGAACAAAATCATGCAGTGTTTTCTGGGAGAATCCCTCATGAGATGGTCCCATTCATAGATTGGGAGGAACCATTCAAGGAACTTGGCAAAGTTCTCCTTTTCTCCTGATAAGCAGCCTAACTGGTAGTCTAAAAGATAGGCTAACAGTTTGTTGGAGTTAAAGGCCATGGCTATGACGAAAGATTCTGTTAAGTACCGTAGGAAGGCCAGGCCTTCATTTGATAACCTGCGCAAGTTTTTAAGCCTGAAAACATTAAGGAAGGGATAATCTGGGAAAATTTATCTCCGTCCATTAATGGGCCTTGTGTCTTGAAGGTGAGAGTGAGGAGGTTTTTGTAGTTCAGGAGGGATTCATCAGTGATGGCGTGTTTATTTACCACCTCGATGATTTCTTCAGGAACATTTTTCTTTTGAAGCTTTTGGATGAGGGCAGTAGTTTCTGGGTTCATGGCTACTTCTTTTGGGTTGTGGGAGTTCCTATTCTTGCTTGCCTTTAAATAGGTAGTGTCATCTGGTAGGAAATCTTTAAGGATCCTTTCTTTATTTTCTTCAACTGTTGTGCAGGATTCTTGAAGATTAGCTATCTCCCGTAATGATGGGTGTCTGGGTAGCTTCTTCTGTTTACTACCTGTTGCTGGCTTCATGTGATTGGTCTCCCGTCTTTCACGTCTTGAGGGTTTTCCTGTTTCCCATGTGACCTTTTTTGTCTTTTTGCTTTTCTTCCTTAGTAAGCTTCCTTTGTGACCGCTCACTATTTCTTCATGTGGGCCTGACTCTTTATCTTTGCTTTTCTGACAGATTCCTTTGTCCGTTGTGGCAGGAATCTGCTTTTGCTTTTGCTTTACGACCTCTTTTGCTCTTTTAGACTGAGCTGGAAGATTCTTTTTGGGTCATAGGGTACACTTTTCTTTGAACTGTTCAGACAGAGAATCTGACAGATAATCTTCCACGTGATCCTCCAGGCTAGGATACTGTATGTTGTTTTGGATTTTCTGGAACATTGCCGTAGTTAGTGACTGGTCGCCGGGGTCGCCGTAATCATCTTGAGGACCTTCTTCCATCATGTAGATCCGTAGTGGTTCTTCCTCAGATTCAGATGTTTCACTTGTTTCTGATTCTTCACTGGAGCTATAGGAAATAGTGCATATCATTCTTTTTCCTGGCTCATCATCTAAGGAGTATAGAGATTCGATATCAGAAACATCTACTGGTTCGACCTTGTTGATAGCTTCAAGAAGGGCTTGGGTCTTCCTTTTGTCTTTGCAATCTTTTGCGAAGTGACCTTCTTTGTTACAGACATAGCACCGAGTAGTATTTCGACCTCTCTTTGATTTTTTGTTCAAGAACTTCCACCTTCTCTGAGAGTTGTGTTTGCCTGTTCTTGAGTAGTAATCACCAGATCTTTTGAAATGGACAATCCTGGACTTCTTGTGAGGCTTTGAACAGCTGCATGACGAATCATATTTGCATTTTATCTTTAAGTGTTTGTCATTGCATGCAGACCCGAGTCGTCTTCCGGTTTTTTCAAACTCAACCAAAAACTGTTTTTGGTTGCATAGCTTTGTCAAAGCATTCATAATGAGCTGGTAAAGACCACCAAGGGAAGCTTGAGCAACCGTCATACTTTTGGCTTCTAAGGCTCTGTAAGCCTCATTCGAGAGAGACTCTGGGAAGGAGTTCAGGAACACTTGCTTGAGATTCACATCATCAATGCCTTGAAGACAGTAAAATCTTTCAGACATTCTGTTGTAATGCTTTTCGAGGTCTTTTGGACGAAAAGAGCAACATTTCATTTTTAAGAACTCTTCTCGGGCTCGGATTGTATAATCTGAGGGATTTCCAATGAATTCATAATAGATCGTGTTTATGAATTCTTCTAGAGTTTTGCTGTTTAGAATATTTGTCTGTCTGTATTCACCAAGACTTACGTACCAATCCCGAAGTCGTCCTTGGCATCTTGCCAAGAAACGTTTGATGACCATGTCGATACTATAGTACTGAAGCTCTGCTGTGCACCAGGTCAGCATTTCAATGCTTCGATCTCACCATTTTGCTGGGAGAATGTCATCAAAGGTGAACTGTTGCTTTGAATCCGTGTTTGGAGGAGCCCTTTCGTTTGTCTGAGGCGACGTTTGGGAGGCTTCATCGTCAATGTCAGAGACATAGACCCTTTCAGTGTTGTCCTCATTCATGAAGAGATGTTCAAATTCATTTGTTGGAGGTACCTCTTCATAGAATTGAGAGGTGGAGCTTTCCTCAGAGACTGATGATGTGTCATCATGTGTTAGAGGAGCTATCACCGGAGCTACCATCGGCACGCTTTCTTTGCTGCTTGTCTTAGTCAAAGCTTGCAAGAACGAGGAGATGCCATTTTCTCCTGTAGGTAATTTATTAGGAGCTGTTGTGGAGGTCATCATCATCATGACGTTATCCCTTGTGTTCTGTTTGCTCCCTGATGGCCCTTTTCCTCTGCTTGAGGATGCTGCTTTGCTAGTACTTTCAGAGGATGTGCTTCTTGTTGGCGAAGCTTTTCTAGCCTTGATCTTTGCTTGTTCCTTTGACCAGAGGTTTAAGGATGGAGAGTTGTGTAGAAATGAAGATGCTGGTAGCGGTTGAGGATCAAAGGATGTTCGTACAAATGGCGTTGTTGGAAGTCTCCATGGGTCATCAGCATAGGTGGAAACCTTTTGCTGCTTGTGTTGTCTCTCAAGGTCTGCAAGTTGTGCCTTGAGGAATTTCATTTCAGCTTCTTTTTGCTGAAGACCTTGTGGAATTTGTGCCCCTGGGGAGTTGTGAACTAGCTGGAGGAGTTCATGATGTAGCTCAAGGATTTTGGCTTTGATTTCATAGATAACACCTTCTAACTCTTGAACTCTGGTTGTTAGATCTTCATGAGCCTTTGTGATATTATTCTGTTGAGCTAGGATGGTGTTGAGGGCCTTGTTTTGGGCAACAACATTTTCACTTTGCTTGTTCAGAGTGGCCTCAACAGCCGTTATTGATTCAGGAACACCAGTTGCACTAATGGTTGTCGGGTTCTTGATTTTCCAGCTATGTTTGGTTTTTTGTTGGGTATTCTCGAAAGAGGTTAGGGGTGGGAATTCAACTTGGTATTCGGAGGAGGAAGGAGTTGGAGGTGTTGCTCCGAGCATAAAGCATTCATCAATCTGGGTTGATGGACGTCTCGGCTTAGATGGTTGTGTCTGTCTGGGTTTTGGTTTTGAATCACCATACAGGACATAATAGTCGAATTTTCCTGATGGTTCTCCAAGCAGACCAACATTTGGATCTCCAGCTTCATATCTTTTCTTCAGGGCATTTTGGGACCCTTTTTTCTTTTTGTTTTTGATTTCCTCCTTGTACTCAAGTTCATATGCTTCGTCCAGGCATTCCTGGAAGTCGCATACATCGAACGGGAAGTGTGGTTCCTTAGCCGGTTGCATCATGCATATCGTAGAGAAAGTTTCTCTTCGATCTTGTTTTGCAAACCGAACCTCAACTTGTCCATCTTGATGGCGGACAAAATCAGGGGTTGTGGTTGTCTGAACCGGTGCTTGGTGGATCTGTTCGTAATTGGTTATCCATTTTTCAGGTAGAAGCTTTGTGAGTTCTTCTCTGGATAACTGTTTGGGAACATATGTGCAGGTTGGTGTAGCATTGGAGTCGATGTCTATGAGTAGAGCATCGCTAGAGTTATCCTGCGGTCCGGGAACCATGATGTCCAAAGAGTGGTTTTGGACACGATATGCCATCTGGTAATGAAACGTGGCCTGAAAGGTATTGACCTGTGGCGTACCACCGATCTGGATCTGGGCTTTCAAGGCTGTTAGCAACGAAGGATCATTGAGTGGCATATTGAAGTTGGGATAGAAGGTGACGAAGACAGTTCCGGCGTTTAACGTGGTCTGGATGGTACCTATGCAGGCATGCTGGTACTCCACGAATCTAGTATCGACTAGGGCGATACGAGAGAACGCAGGTAGTCCTTTTCTTCCATGGAAGGTTAGGGCTAGTCTTATAGCACCAAAGTGGATATGGGTATATCCTTGGGATAGATAGATCCTTGGAAGATCTGAGGGAAGAGCGAGAGGGACGAGATGTTCAGAGGTTGTTGCTGGGAGTTGGTGTGAATCAAACTTGGAGGTTTGCACAAACTCTTTAACAACTGGGTTTGACGCAGAACTGACTAGTTGTTTTACTTTTTTGGAGAGGGAATTGTGGGGTTTTTTGAAGACACTATAAGGGTTAACTAAAGGCATACTAGTGATAGGGATTTTAGACTCATCAGAGATATAAGAGATCTCATATAACTGATCAATCTTTGACGCAGACGACCGACGGAAACTGGAATTTGAACGGGAAAGACCCTGATCTGGATTCATATCTGGGTTTAGACTTCTAACACTTCTTATCTTTATCCTCAAGCCCGTACTTTGAGGAAATTACCGCGGACCCTTCCGACTTACGACTCACCTAACTAGCTTCTTTTGGACTCAAGATAAGAAACACAGTGTGTCGGACCAGACTGACAAGACCTTGTAAGGTTAGTGTTCTGTTGTTGAGAGATCAGCGCAAAGTCTGCAGTCAACAGTGCATACTAAACAAACCTTAGAAAGGGATGGCAGGAGCGCTATGGCTCTGATACCAGAAGTGGGGGGAGTGTATGGCTGATTTATATAAAACCAGTAAAAGCTTTGGGGGAGGCTAGGCTGACAAACATAAAAGAAAGGTATTGAAGAGAAAAGACTCAAGGGTTTGGACTCAGAAGGACTAGACTCAGAAGAACATAGAAGGACTCAAGACTCTGCTCAGATCGACTCAAGACTCTTTACCGGACTCTAAATTTTAGAGTGAGAAAGTAGAGAGAATATAGAGAGAAATATAGAAGAAGATTTTATTTCTTTCCAAGGATGATTTACAAGTGAGGGGGAGCCTTCCTTTTATAGACCAAGGAGAGGCTTGATTACATCATCCATGACATCACACTTACATCATCCATGACATCACACTTACATCACACCTAATAATACATAGAAAAATTCTAGAAAAACATGACATAAGCGCTTACATCACTTTAAGAGTGATTAAAGCTTTATTTAAACCTAAGCACACCATTACCACTTTAAGAGTGATAATACTTTATTTAGTCCTAAGCACACCATAATTAAAGCTTAATTAATCTTCTTCTTCATCTGGATCTTCTGCTGGATCTAAGCCTGAATCTTTATCATAGTCCCACACAGCTAATTCATCATTTGTGAGCATGGTGATTCCCTTGGTAATATGCGTTTGGATATATTCCCTGTGAGCATCATTCCATATTTTCGAGTGTGGGTCTTCGTTTTCCCATGCATTTACTCCTTCAACGACGTCTTTAGGCATCTCTTCTGTTTTGAAACCGTTTGCAGCAGCTAAGCATTTCCGTATGCTCATCCATTCTTTTTCATGAAAGAGCTTGAATGAGAAAGTAGCAGGTTTATGTTTGACCCAGGCATGAATAAAAGATAGAGGGGAATGGTAAATGGCCGCTTTTCCGTCTTGGGGAATTGATGTAGGCGTAAGATAACATCTGGGTCTCCTGAACACGATGACGCAATATTTTTTGCTTCCTGCAGCTGCAGCCATTTGTCCAGTCCATTGATGGGCCGGGAGAAACCATTGCAGAAGGGTGAGAGTATGCTTTTGCTCCTTGGATAATTGACCGAACTGGCAGTCAATTAGGTATTGCAGTAGTTTGGCGGTGTTGAAGGACATGGCAATGGTAAATGCTTCAAATAAGTACCAGAAGAAGCATAGTGCCTCTTTTGGTAGTTTGTACAGATCTCGTATATGGAAGACATTCATGAAAGGATAATTTGGGTGGAAGACTAGACCTTTCATGAACAGACCATGGCGTTTCAGAGTGATGGTGAGGAAAGTCTTGTAATTCAAGACTGACCGGTCTTTGAGGGCTTGATCTGCAATTACTTCAACGATTTCTTCTGGGATCTTCTTCTCTTTAAATTGTTGATCAAGGGGAACAGTTCCTTCTGCGGTACAGGAGTTTGCGGCCTCCATCATGAAAATTGCTGGTAAGATGTCTTTGTGGTGAGAGTGGTGATGCTGAACCATATTTGAACCCATGTATTTATAGGCCTTCGGTCTAGACAAAAAGTCTGCAAGAATATTATCCTTGCCCTTGATATGTTTAACAGTAAACGTCCATTGGGAGAACCAATTTGCCCATCGTAATAATTGTGGTTCTAGAAGCATCTTTCTTTTGAATTCAAGCATTTTTGGAAAAGAGGACATGTCCATCTCAATTAAGAAATTGTAGCCGACTAGATGGAATTGAAATTTCTCGATTCCTTTCTTCACAGCTAAGATTTCCTTGTATGTGGAGTGATAATGCTTTTCTGACTCTTTAAACGTGCCACTTTTGTATCCACTTATCTTCCTGACACCTTTGTCATCTTCTGTAATTAACACCGCTGCCCAATGCTCATCACTGGCATCTGTCTGTAAGATTCTTTTGTCTTTTGTTGCAGGAATCTTTAAAGGAGGCATCACATCAGCAAGTTGCTTTATCTCCTTTACAGCTTGCGTTTGCTTTTCGGACCATGCTGGTGGATTCTTTTTTAGCATGGGGAACAAGTGTCCTGTATGATTTGACAATTTTGGCAGAAAATCTGCCATATAATTGACCAATCCAAGGAACTGTTGCACTTCTTTTTGTGACGTCAGCTTGTCTGGGAAACGATGGAGTTCCTGAGCGATATGTGGTTGTGGCTGGTACATGCCATCGGTGATTTTCATGCCCAAAAAATCAATGGTCGTGACTCCTATCTCCATTTTCTTCTCTGAAAGCATGATTCCATAGTGTTTCACGATGTCATGAAATTTTTCAAGTAACACGACATGTGAATCTTCATCTTCGGAAAATAGGAGAATATCATCGATGTAAATCAAGGCATTCTTAAGAATGGGTGTAAAGATTCGCACCATTGCCTTTTGGAAAACAGACGGAGCGTTTTTTAAACCAAAGGGCATCACCTTCCATTGATAATGGTGGTTTGGGATGCAGAAAGCTGTCTTTGGCCTATCTTCTGGCTTGATTCCTAGTTGCCAAAACCCTGCCTTTAGATCAAATTTTGATAAGACCTTTGCGTTTACCAGCGACTGGAAAAGGGACTTCTTTTGAGGTAGGGGAAATTTATCATCGGCTAAGAAGTGATTTAGCGGTTGATAATTTATCACCAGTCGTAGCTTTCCCCGGACTTGTTCACTTCTTTTATTCACATAAAATGCTTCACATGCCCATTGAGACGTTGTTGGCTCAATTAAGTCTTGTTTTAACAGCTCTTGGCATTCTTGTATCGCGAGCTGGGTATGATCAGGATTCATTCCTGGATGACTGGCTCTTGTCGGGTTTATATCTTCATTCTGCTTAAAAGGTAGAGAGACAAAGAATGATGGGTTTAGCCATAACGGTGATTTGTGTTTTGTGAGAAACTCTGTATGGCTAGAGGCACATGATGACTTGATTATTTGTGCCTTGATGGTATCAAGAGAAGTGGGAGAGACCATGTAGAGTCTCGGGAAAGAAACCCACGGATTTGTGAATTTCTTGTATCTGAGACCTTCTTCTCCATATCTTAAGTCTCTTAGTCGATATAGTATATCAAAACCAAGTAGCAGGTCTTTTCCATGAGAGTCTGAACCCAAGAATCTGTGTTTGACTGTGCATGATGGAAATAGCCTTAAGTACACTGGAATACTTATCTTGTCAATTATGAAGGGTTCTCCATTGACTGTGTAAAACGTCTGGTTATGGGGCCTCCAATATTCTTCTGGGAGAATCGCAGGATTCAACAGGGAGGCTGATGATCCTGTATCAAAGAAGGTAATGACCGGGATGGGCTTTGCATATGTGCTTGTAAGGAGATGAACCTTTGCGATTGGTGCCGGTGCTCTCTTGTGTCTCTTTTGGCAGGATAAGTCTTTGATCATGCAGATTTGCTTGGCCTTGGTACCCAGACTGGGCATTTTTATTTTCCTTCTCGAGATCTTTATGTGACGAACCCTTTTCTTTTGTGTTTTCTCCGTGTCACACCTTTTCCTTTTCTTCAAAACTGTATCTGGATCTTTCTCTTGATCTGGTTCACACCGTTTTCTTTTTCCCAAAACTGTTTCTCGGTCAGGATTTGTCCTTTGATCTGGTTCTGGATTCGGCAAGTTAACCATAACCCTTTCTTCATTCGTTTTATCTTTGTCTTCTTGGCCCAAATATTTTAAAAAGGAAGAGGTATGAATTTCTTCTATGAGTGGAAGAACTTCTGGAGCCTTTGACGAGGCCATGATGGGACTATCATCAGGGTTTTCTTTTGCTTCCTTCTTCGGGCTAGGTGTTTTCTTAACACCTCGGATGGTTGTACCTTTTGAAATCTTTTTGGCTTTTATCTCCGCTTGCTCTTTTGACCAGAGGCTTAAGGATGGGGAGGTTTGAGCAAATGGTGATGTTGAAAATTGAGGATCAAAGGATGTCTGCATAAATGGTGTTGATGGCAGTCTCCGTGTGTCATCAGCATAGGTGCAAACCTTTTGCTGCTTGTATTGTCTCTCAAGATCTGCAAGTTGTGCCTTGAGGAATTTCATCTCAGCCTCTTTTTGCTGAAGACCTTGTGGAATTTGTGGCCCTGGGGAGTTATGCACTAGCTGGAGGAGTTCATGATGTAGCTCAAGGATTTTAGCTTTGATTTCATATACCTTCTAGCTCTTGAATTCTGCTTGTTTGATTTTCATGAGCCTTCGTGATATTGTTTTGTTGAGCTAGGATAGTGTTGAGAGCCTTGTTTTTGGTTTCTTTGTTGTATCCAAGTTCATGTGCATCATCCAGGCATTCCTGGCAATCACATACATCGACCGGGAAGTGTGGTTCTTCTGCCGGTTGCATCATGCATATCGTAGAGAAAATCTCTCTTCGATCTTGTTTTGCAAACCGAACCTCAACCTGTCCATTTTGATGGCGGACAAAGTCAGGGGTTGTGGTTGTCTGAATCGGTGCTTGGTGGATCTGTTCGTAATTAGTTATCCATTTTTCAGGTAGAAGCTTTGTGAGTTCTTCTCTGGATAACTGTTTGGGAACATATGTGCAGGTTGGTGTAGCATTGGAGTCGATGTCTATGAGTAGAGCATCGCTAGAGTTATCCTGCGATCCGGGAACCATGATGTCCAAAGAGTGGTTTTGGACACGATATGCCATCTGGTAATGAAACGTGGCCTGAAAGGTATTGACCTGTGGCGTACCACCGATCTGGATCTGGGCTTTCAAGGCTGTTAACAACGAAGGATCATTAAGAGGCATATTGAAGTTGGGATAGAAGGTGACGAAGACAGTTCCAGCGTTTAACGTTGTCTGGATGGTACCTATGCAGGCATGCTGGTACTCCACGAATCTAGTATCGACTAGGGCGATACGAGAGAACGCAGGTAGTCCTTTTCTTCCATGGAAGGTTAGGGCTAGTCTTATGGCACCGAAGTGGATATGGGTATATCCTTGGGATAGACAGATCCTTGGAAGATCTGAGGGAAGAGCAAGAGGGACGAGGTGTTCAGAGGTTGTTGCTGGGAGTTGGTGTGAATCAAACTTGGAGGTTTGCACAAACTCTTTAACAACTGGGTTTGACGCAGAACTGACAAGTTGTTTTACTTTTTTGGAGAGGGAATTGTGGGGTTTTTTGAAGACACTATAAGGGTTAACTAAAGGCATACTGGTGATAGGGATTTTAGACTCATCAGAGATATAAGAGATCTCATATAACTGATCAATCTTTGACGCAGACGACCGACGGAAACTGGAATTTGAACGGGAAAGACCCTGATCTGGATTCATATCTGGGTTTAGACTTCTAACACTTCTTATCTTTATCCTCAAGCCCGTACTTTGAGGAAATTACCGCGGACCCTTCCGACTTACGACTCACCTAACTAGCTTCTTTTGGACTCAAGATAAGAAACACAGTGTGTCGGACCAGACTGACAAGACCTTGTAAGGTTAGTGTTCTGTTGTTGAGAGATCAGCGCAAAGTCTGCAGTCAACAGTGCATACTAAACAAACCTTAGAAAGGGATGGCAGGAGCGCTATGGCTCTGATACCAGAAATGGGGGGAGTTGGGGTCTGATTTATATAAAACCAGCTGCCAGTCTTGCTCATTCGGTAGTGAATCAAAAAGTTTGTCTACCAGCTCTTCTTGAGTGTAAATGATGTCATGTCTTGCAAGCTCCATTTTCAGATGTCCGAATCTTTCAATCATCTTGGAAACAGACTCGTTCTTTAAACAACCAAACAAATCAAACTCTTTATGTAACAGCTTCTTTTTGTTCTTAACTATTTCAGCACTACCAATACATTTTATTTTTAATTTTTCCCAAAGGTCTCTCGAATCTTTGTACTCGATCAGTGAAATAATGTCATCTCTAACAGATTGGTGAAGCAGAGCAATGCACTTTTGTTCAGCAACATATCTTTCTATTTTATTTTCTTCTAAATTTTCATAATCTGTTCTCCCCATATCAAAACCATTTTTCAAGCTTTTCCAACTAGGATATGCAAACGCTTGAAGCCATTCTTCAAATCTTGTAGCCCACCTGTTGTAATCTTCAATTGCCATCAACTTGGGCGGTTTATTGTATGTTCCATATGCACTGTCTACACTCATAGCATCAGAAATAATTTTCTTTGCACTCGGTGTTGGTGTAGTTTCATTCGTGTTATTCAATGTGCCATCTCCTGAACCACTGGTAAATGCAAACACATCACTAAATGGATTCATGAAATCATCCATCTTTCAAATACCTGAAACAATCAACAAACACTTAGAAAAATTTTTGAAATTTTGAAAAACAGTTTCAAACGGAATTAGCCTTTCAAGCGAGATCAGCTTTTCAAACGGAATAAGCTTTTCAAGCGAAATTACAACTCAAACGGAATCAGATTTTAAGCGAAATAGCTAATTTTGTTTGAACTTTCAAACGGAATCTAATTTCGTTTGAAATCAGACAACACTTTCAAACGGAATAAGTAATTCCGTATGAAATCAACAGTAGTTTCAAACGGAATTAACCAAAAATGCTAATTTCGTTTGAAATTACACGTGCTATTTTAAGCAGAATTAGGATGACATCAGCATATTCGAACAGATTTTCAAGCAGAATTATCAGTTTTTATCATATTTTGTCCGAATTAAGGTCCAAATCTTTCACGGATTAGTTAAAACTATGTTTCGCATGATATATGTGAACTTCAGGCCATTTCAACCGTTCAATCTTGTTCAAATCAGAAAAGAATGAGTAGAAGTGAGAGAATCCGATGAAATCAAGCTGAATTGGTATGAACTCCTCGTCCTGAGCTCTGATACCACTTATTGGATTGTCGTGTGACCCTAACGAGTTAATATGAAGAGTTCAACATCAAAAACAAAGGCGGAATCAATGAATTTGACGTAACACAGCTTGTTTTCCTCTAATTATCTACTTATTGATCAATTCTGAGCTTTTACAGATTCAAATGACAAACGGACAGCACCTCGGCTCTGAATCTATGACCTAATCTCGTTTCAAATGACACAGGCACTTCAGTATTTATAGGCATGGTAATTCCGTTTGAACATGTCTCAAACGGAATCACTTTCAAACGAAATTACTGATTTCGTTTGAAATGACAGGATGTAAGTTCAAGCGGAATTACATATTCTAATTCCGTTTGAAACTGCCACTCACCCTATATTTGACATTTTTCTCGTTTTCCGTGCCCTGATCTATCTAATACAATACAAGACTTAATAAAGACGAAGTTAACAGACATTAGAGCACCAACAATTTGAATAAAATAAAACAAATATAAGGCAACCATAATTCCATAAAGAGCCAAATGGAGAGAGAGGGAAAGGGTAAGTCGCAGTCGGAGCCGAAGGAGATAAGCAGAGAGAAAGAATGGTCGGAAGTCAAAAGCAAACAGCAAAAACAACGAGAGAGGAAGGAGAGAGTGGGGAGAAACAAGTCCACGGAACCAGAGACGACATTCCTTGTGGCCAATCTTCCAGACAATGTATCCACAAAAGGGCTTTGGGATGAGTTTCTGGTCTTCGGTTTTGTGTTCGATGTCTATATTGCAAGAAAAATGGATGTTCACAGTAATATTTTTGCTTTTTTCCGATTCATTAGGGTTGAGGGCCCTCAAGCAATGCTTTTGGTGATGAAAGAAAAGTGTAGGGTAGTAGTGTCGTTAGCCAGATACGAGAAAGGTGGGGTAGTGTTGAACAATCCACAAAACCAAGCGAACCATGGGTCTGTAAAGGCCAAATCTGGGTTTCCTGATGCAAACAAAGGAAACCCTAATGGCGGGAGTTTTGCATAGCGGCCGGAGGGGGATATATTGTATACAAAGGTGGTGATCAGATCAAAACATGCCTATTAATCGACGGGTATAGGGGAGCTGAGTGTCTCAGATGTTCCTTGTAAGTTGCAACCAATCCCATTTTCTTTGTTAGTCACGAAAATAGATGTAAATCCCTTAAACAAGATGGAAAAGGTGTTTGGTGAAGAGGTAGCCCTAAGGTACGTGGGTGGTCTGAAACATATTGCCTCCTTTAAAGATTATGAGGTTGCAAATAGTTCGCTAAGGATATACCTAAATGGTAGGATTCTGTAACACCCTGTGTTTTTAAAGTCAAAGTCAAGGTCAAAGTCAACGACCGATTTCGCGCGACTTAACTAATGGTGAATTTCTTTTATGTGTTTATTTTAGTTGTATTATGTGGAGTAAGTGTCAATAATTACAATAATCGTCGTATGTTGTTCTCTATTTAATCGACTTACGACTGTGACCTATAAGAAGTAACAATGCGATAAAGTCAACTAAACGCTAATTAATCCAATTTAATCGACATCGAATCGCAACTCGAAATATGCATTTTGGTTATTGTTATACGTGTGTGTGTGCCTTATGTGTTACTTGTGCATGTTTATTATGTTATGTTGTGGTAATCAATCGAAACGCAATCGAAACTCGAATCGCAATCGAACTCGATCGAAATCGAACTATGATAATTAGTGGAGAAGAGATAGTGCGAGATATGAATGGTTGGGATTAAAAGTAATTTGAATAGGAAACTCTATCGCATCCGCATCGCACGCAATCGAAATCGGAACCTCAAAAATCGTCGCGCCGAACACCCGAACCAAGTGCCATCCGGCCGGATTGCCATCCGACTGGGCTGCCACTTGATCTGGTGCCAGGTGTCATCCGACCGAGATGACATCCGACCGGACAAGTCATCCGGGCGAGATGCCATCCGACCGACCAACACTTTCCCCTTTTGGAACTCTATAAATACCCATGTCACTTTCATTCATTCTACTTTTGGAAACTCTCTGACCGAACCGATCGTGCTCCTCACCTTTTCTTCGATTTCTCTCGATTCCGGTAAGATCTCGTCCTAAATCTTGTACTTTCTTGATCTACACGCACTCCTACACCTTTCTATCTTTTAAATCTTAACTTTTAACCGTGAAATCACTAGATTTGAGGTGTTCTAGGATGACGTCATCATGTGTTCTTGAAGAACTTCATGTTTTGGCCTCAATCCACCAAGAACGACTTAGATCTAATCGATTTCCACACGAATACACAAAGATCTTGCATGGATCTAAACATAATCATAAGTGAAAAAGGATTGAAAGATGGTTTCTAACTTTCTTTCAACTCTTTTACACTCAATGCACTCAAAAACTGATAGAATCGGACCTTGTTCTAGCCTTCTACTCATTCGCAGTGTCGTGCTAGCTCGAGATCTGGATTCTACTCACGAGACCACCAATTTCGGGTTAACCAAGAACAACCGTCTTGAACCGGTTAACTGGTCGAACTAGGGTGATTCCTGTTTGATCGGGTCACTTGGGTCAAGATGGGGTTCTGTTGGTTAACACGTTGTCAAAACGTCTCGATAAAAGCAACAAACAGTCAAAACGGCCAAGTGAAAGACGAACGGAACGACCAGCACGGAGTGCTATCCGACCGGACTGCAGTCCGAACGGATAAGCCATCCGAGCGACTAGGTCACCCGAGCGACTTACACCTTGGGTCCCACACTTAACCAACTTTATCTGAAGTTTGAGTATTGAACGCATTGCTATCCGATCGGACTACCAATCCAACCGGATTACTCTTCGTATCCTGAGATACTTGGACTTAAACAATTTTCAACATGTTCAACGCACTAAGGGTGTCACGCGACCGGACTGCTGTCCGACCGAGTGACAACCTGCTGTGGATTTGCTCTCACTAAGTAACCTCGCCACTCGAGTCACCATCCGTCCGGACAATCTGGCCGACTGGATGACCATCCGAACGGATTGTCGTCCGCACGACTGACCGTCCGATCGACCAACTTGAAAGGTAGAGATACTTCAATGTTTTCAAAATGCTACAACGAAAACTTCAAAGGACAAGCCATCATACACAAACACATCCTTCTCAAAGGAAGAAACAATCCACTCGAATAGTCATCCGACCGGACAACCTGTCCGACCGGATGACCATCCGATCGGATTGTCACCCACACGACTGGACCATCCGGTCGGATTACCATTCGACCGAGCTGCTGTCCGAGCCACTTACACCTTGCATCGTTTTACGTGTCACTTATCGTTATGTTATCGTTCTGATCAGGCTAACCCTACTCTCTAGCGCTCCCTTCAATCCATCATCCCTGTGAGTATACTCAATCCCTTTTTGCTTTACGCACTTTTGGGTGTTACATACGTTACGAATATTCAAATCACAACAAACACACTACCCAATACTATTTGAACGTTAACCGTTAATGCATGTTATACGTGGCTTATGAATGCTTGTTTGTTATGTTTACATATGGAATGCTGTCTACCTGCCTTAGCAACGATAGTACTATAGTTTGGACTCAGCACCTGTTCGCAGGGGTTGTTAAGGACAATTACTTGCATGGATTATGGTGGTAATCATGTATTGCGAACTGCCTCAGGTAGTCAACCCGCAGTCATTGGTATCGATGGATCTATGTCGATAACTAACGTGCTTCATTTCTCTATGTGTACGTGCTGGTTATGCGTAAACGAATTTCGAACTCTATATGTTATTATCAAACTTGTATGGTCACCTTTACATTATATGTATTGACTTTATTTTAACGTATGTGACAGGTGCTTAGGATGCACATCTGGTAGGAAATCGAAGCTAGAATAAGGCTTTAGAGGCCAACAAATAGTTGTCTGTACAAATTAAATCAAGGGTCTTTAGAAGCAGATAAACAATTGCTCTATTTGAAAATCTGAGTTGTCGGAATAGAACTATTTGCCTAGATTTTGTCTGTAATAATTGAATTATCTTTTGAGACATGGTATGGGACATGTTATTTTAAATTGATTGGTAATGATAATTGTTATGGAAACTGCTGGACAATCTGTTTCGCTCAGTGCCATACCCCGATGTTTCCGCCATCGGTTGGGGTGTGACAGATTGGTATCAGAGCCATAACTATAGGGAATTAGGCAAGACTCGACCTAGTCCGGGTCGATGTCTTAGAAACCTAGTCTATAGTTAGGAACCAACAGACCGACTTATGCATATCCGTTAGGGATTATGTATGAGCTTACCGCTATTTCTCGCTATTCTCGCTTATGCTACACTATCACTACACTCGAATTTTCAGATCATAAATAAGCGATCAGGTCAAGATTAGGTGTGAAAACCGCAAACTCTCGACTAAAGTTGCTTAATCAACCCGCATTTTATCAACAAACGGGGAGAATTATGCCAAATCAGGAGTGAAATCCGTATTTTGATGAATAATCTCCTCTATTTTATCAAAACAAGGACAAAGTTGTTAAGCCAGGGGTGAAACCCTAACCTTGACGACTTGTTCCGCCCTCTCTCACCAAAGCCTCGACGGACTCCAACGACATGAAGTCACGATATGACTAACGGGATGCGTGCCAAATGCCCAAGAATCGAGGCAAAGGCACTGCCCTGAAGGTCAAATGTGCACGACAAATCCTTGTGAATAGTCGAACCACTTTGGTTAGTCAAAGTCTAATAGCCGCATACAATCTATTTCTCGATTTTTATGGGTTTCGATGACTCGTTGATTTTATGTGCTTTATGTGGTTTATGTTTATTTGTTAGCGTTTTGAGATACCACTGGTTTCGATCTAACGCCTCTTTGCTTCCGCTAATCACACAACACACTACACATCGCTGACAAATCGCTAAATGGTGGACGACCTACTACTATGATATTCACTTATACTATACTACTCGACAAGTTATTCACGATCGCTATATTCGAACACTAGCAGACTGTGAATGATAGGTTTCTGTATTCTGACTGCCTCTTGTGACTACATGATTAGGTGTTTATGTGCTTCTGTGCCCTACGTGCTTATGTGCTTATATGTCTCTATGTGAATTTGTGATTATGTGTCTATGTGTTTATGTGATACATACTACATTGCGTGTTCCTAAGCTTTAGTAAGTAGTAGACGTGTGAGGTGAGATTCGAATACATTGTGTTGAGTCCTGTGACGATGTCTGTTGCAGACAATGTCATCTGGATCCCGCCACCCATCACTTTCTCGTCAAGAAAAGAGAGACAAACGTCTTGCTGCTATCATCGCTAAACAAGTAGCAAAAGCCGTGAGTGATGTCTACGAGAACGTCAGCAAATCATCTGAGGAGTCGAGAACCGAGATTCCTAAAACTACCCCCAAAGCTGCCTTCAATTTCAAGCAGTTCAAGTCTTGTAGGCCAAAGGAATTCACTGGCGAGGAAGGCCCTACAGCGTTGTTCCAATGGTTTGATTCCATTGAGGCCACTCTACGACAGAGCGGTTGCCCAGACGATCTTCGTACTCTAAATGCTACCGGCGTCTTCCAGTCCCGCGCACTAGACTGGTGGACGGCCGAGAGAAACAAACGAGGGAACGATGCAGCCTACGGTCTGTCGTGGGACGAACTCAAGGAGGTCATGCTGGAAGAATTCTGCCCTCCTCATGAGCGTCAAAAGCTTGAAGATGAATTCTGGCACATAAAGCAGAAGGAAGGTGAAAATGCTGCTCTCACTGCTCGCTTCAAACAGCTCAGCGTCATCTGCCCTGACCAAGTCAAGACTTCAGACATGGCAATCAAGAAGTATATCTGAGCCCTGCCTGACTGTGTTGCAGATTTCGTGCAAGCGGCTAAGACTAAGACGATCAAAGAGACTTACCTACTGGCCGCTGAAATCAATGACAAGCGGCTGGTGTCTGGGATAAAACTCCAAAGCACCTGCATCAAGCTACCACCGCCGCACCAACTGCTGAAACCACCACCGCATCGAGTAACAAGAGGAAGAACAAGAGAAAGAACAGCTCCAGCAACAAGAATTGTGCGATCATTGCTGCACCGATACAAGCTGTACCAGCCCAACAGCGTCAAGTAGCGGCGCCTGTGGCAAATGAACCACCTGCTAAGCGTGCATACACTGGGCTACACCCGCTTTTCCCTACTTGTACCTACCATCACCCGACTACCATCGCTTGCCGTTTTTGTGCTCATTGCAATATGTACGGCCATTTCACTACCAACTGTCGTGCTCGACAAGCTCCTGCTCATCAAGCTCTACTCACCGCCCCTCAGGGTCAACAAGCTCCTCCGGCACCCGCGGTCAACGCCAGAGCCTGCTTCGCATGTGGCGATCCTAACCATTTCGCCAACATGTGCCCAAACAGGGTTGTGAAACAAGAGCCGCAGCAGCAGCAGCAACACCAGCAGCAACAACAACAAGCAGCATGCGCTCGAACCTTTAACATCAACGTGCGCCAAGCCCAAGCCGACAACAACGTGGTCAATGGTATGTTCCTTGTGAATGGTATTTATGCTTCGTGTTTATTTGATACTGGAGCCGATAATTGCTTTGTGTCGTTCGAATTCGAGAAGCTCCTTAGTCGTAAGCGCTCCCAACTCTCCTCGACGCTCGATGTTGAAGTTGCTACCGGAAGAACTGTCGCCGTAATTCTGTTCTCCGTGATTGTACCCTTGAGCTCAACAATCACATCTTCCCAATCGAACTTATTCCGATGCAACTCGGAAGTTTTGATGTCATAGTAGGTATGGACTTTCTTCGGGAAAACCATGCTGAAGTTGTGTGCTTCGACAAGATGATTCGATTCTCGCTCGCGAATGGTGACTTATTGTGTGTTTATGGCGAAACTGCTTCGAAAGGTCTCAAGCTCATGTCATGTGTCCAAGCTAGCAAGTATCTCCCAAGGAATACAAAGCTTTCTTGGCTAACATTGTAGTAGCGGAGAAGGAAAAGAAAGGAAAGACAGAGGTGAAAGACGTTCCTGTGGTTCGTGAATTTCCAAATGTGTTCCCTGACGACCTTCCCGGCCTACCACCAAGTCGTGATATCGACTTTCGTATCGACCTTATTCCTGGAGCCAACCCTATTGCCAAAGCTCCTTACCGACTCGCACCGTCCGAAATGCGTGAACTCTCGAACCAACTCCAGGAATTACTTGAGAAAGGCTTCATTCGCCCGAGCACCTCTCCTTGGGGCGCGCCAGTCCTTTTCGTCAAAAAGAAGGATGGGTCGTTCAGGATGTGCATCGACTATCGGGAATTGAATAAGTTAACTATCAAGAACCGCTATCCCCTACCTCGCATCGACGATTTATTTAATCAGCTACAAGGCGCTACGTGTTTCTCAAAGTTCTATCTACGCTCGGGTTATCACCAACTACGCATTCAAGAGGAGGATATACCCAAAACCGCGTTTCGCAATCGATACGGCCACTACGAATTCGTTGTTATGCCCTTTGGTTTAACCAACGCACCCGTGATTTTAATGGATCTGATGAATCGCGTATGTAAACCATATCTCGACCGTTTCGTCATCGTATTCATCGACGATGTCTTGATCTATTCCAAATCGAAAGCCGAACACGCGCAACATCTACGTTTGGTTCTCGAGCTACTCCAGGGGAATCAACTCTATGCCAAGTTCTCCAAGTGTGAATTCTGGTTGGAGGAGGTTCAGTTTCTGGGTGACATTGTTAATAGTCAAGGTATTCACGTCGATCCCGCGAAGATTGAAGCTGTTAAGAGTTGGATTACACCTAAGAACCCGTCTGACGTCCGTTCTTTTCTCAGACTAGCGGGCTATTATCGACGATTTATCGAAGGATTCTCAAAGATCACTGTACCACTTACCGCTCTCACGTATAAAGACAAGCCTTTTGTTTGGGGAACTGAACAAGAGTCTGCTTTCCAAACCCTCAAGCACATGCTTTGCAATGCTCCTATTCTCACATTGCCCGACGGAAACAACGATTTCCTTGTCTATTGTGATGCTTCCAACCTTGGTCTTGGTTGTGTCCTTATGCAGCGGGACAAGGTTATAGCTTACGCATCTCGTCAGCTCAAAATCCACGAGAAGAACTATACAACCCATGATCTCGAGCTAGGCGCAGTTGTTTTTGCGTTAAAGATTTGGCGACACTACCTATATGGTACAAAGTGTACGATCTTCACCGATCATAGGAGCCTACAACATATCTTTAATCAGAAGGAACTTAATATGCGTCAACGCCGATGGGTAGAACTCAACGACTATGACTGTGAGATTCGTTATCACCCAGGCAAAGCGAATGTTGTTGCCGACGCACTCAGCAGACGGAGCTATCTGCTCAGCACTTGTAACGTCCAAGCCCAATACGACCGCGAAACCCTCATCCGCGAAGCGCAGCATGCATGTTTTAATGAACGCACTCTGAAGAAGGAAATAATCTACCACGATGGAGCCCAGCTTGTGAGTAAGTCGAATGGGATATTCCACTTTCTGGACCGAATTTGGATCCCTAAACGGACCGAATTGTGACAGATTTTGATGGACGAAGCCCACAAATCCCGGTATTCTATTCATCCCGGTGCCGACAAAATGTACCAGGACCTTTGCTACAAGTACTGGTGGCCTGGCATGAAAAGGGACATTGCTCTCTACGTTGGAAAGTGCTTAACTTGTGCAAGAGTCAAGGCTGAACATCAAAGACCCTCTGGCTTACTCGAACAACCGCCGATCCCTATGTGGAAGTGGGAAAGTATAGCCATGGACTTCATAACAAAGCTTCCGCACACGTCATCAGGTCACGACAGCATTTGGGTTGTTGTTGATCGTTTGACCAAATCAACCCACTTTTTACCAATACGGGAAGACTACAAGGTAGAACGATTAGCCCGAATCTACACCGACGAGATCATTTGTAATCATGGGACGCCTCGCGACATCATCTCTGACCGTGATGCTCGGTTTACCTCGCGACTGTGGGGAACGTTTCAAACGGCTCTCGGTACATCGCTTAAGCTAAGTACCGCTTTCCACCCTCAAACCGACAGTCAGACTGAAAGAACGATCCGTACTCTTGAAGACATGCTCCGTTCGTGTGTCATAGACTTCGGTGGTAATTGGGATAAATACCTGCCGTTAGTTGAATTCTCGTATAACAACAGTTATCATTCCAGCATAAAAATGGCACCATTCGAGGCTTTATACGGAAGAAAATGTCGATCGCCTATTGTGTGGCACGAGATCGGTCACTCGTAATTAACCGGTCCCGAGCTATTACAAGAAACGACTGACAAAGTCCTCCAAATTCGAGACAGCTTGTTGAAAGCTCGAAGTCGACAGAAAAGTTATGCCGATAAACGACGCAAGCCCCTCGATATGTTGGACCTTTTAAGATTCTGGAAAGGATCGGAAAAGTCACCTACAGACTCGAACTACCGAAGGAACTTAGTAACATCCACCCGACTTTCCACATGTCAAACCTCCGAAAGTGCCTGGCTGAGCATGATCTAATTGTACCCCTCGATGACCTTCAAGTGAACGAAACACTACACTTCGTGGAGAAGACTGTCGAAATCATGGATCGCCAAACCAAGCAGCTCAGACGCTCGCGCATTCCTATTATGAAAGTCCGATGGGAGGGCAAACGAGGCGCAGAGTTCACTTGGGAACTCGAAAGCGACATGAAGGCGAAGTACCCGCAGTTATTTTGTTACGGCTTCGGCTTAATTTCGAGACGAAATTCCCTAAACAAGGGGAGGCTGTAACACCCCGTGTTTTCAAAGTCAAAGTCAAAGTCAAGGTCAAAGTCAACGACCGATTTCGCGCGACTTGACTAATGGTGAATTTCTTTTATGTGTTTATTTTAGTTGTATTATGTGGAGTAAGCGTCAATAATTACAATAATCGACGTATGTTGTTCGCTATTTAATCGACTTACAACTGTAAACTATAAGAAGTAACAATGCGATAAAGTCAACTAAACGCTAATCAATCCAATTTAACCGACATCGAATCGCAACTCGAAATATGCATTTTGGTTATTGTTATACGCGTGTGTGTGTCTTATGTGTTACTTGTGCATGTTTATTATATTATGTTGTGGTAATCAATCGAAACGCAATCGAAACTCGAATCGCAATCGAAACTCGAATCGCAATCGAACTCGATCGAAATCGAACTATGATAATTAGTGGAGAAGAGATAGTGCGAGATATGAATGGTTGGGATTAAAAGTAATTTGAATAGGAAACTCTATCGCATCCGCATCGCACGCAATCGAAATCGGAACCTCAAAAATCGTCGCGCCGAACACCCGAACCAAGTGCCATCCGGCCGGATTGCCATCCGACCGGGCTGCCACTTGATCTGGTGCCAGGTGTCATCCGACCGAGATGACATCCGACCGGACAAGTCATCCGGGCGAGATGCCATCCGACCGACCAACACTTTCCCCTTTTGGAACTCTATAAATACCCATGTCACTTTCATTCTTTCTACTTTTGGAAACTCTCTGACCGAACCGACCGTGCTCCTCACCTTTTCTTCGATTTCTCTCGATTCCGGTAAGATCTCGTCCTAAATCTTGTACTTTCTTGATCTACACGCACTCCTACACCTTTCTATCTTTTAAATCTTAACTTTTAACCGTGAAATCACTAGATTTGAGGTGTTCTAGGATGACGTCATCATGTGTTCTTGAAGAACTTCATGTTTTGGCCTCAATCCACCAAGAACGACTTAGATCTAATCGATTTCCACACGAATAGACAAAGATCTTGCATGGATCTAAACATAATCATAAGTGAAAAAGGATTGAAAGATGGTTTCTAACTTTCTTTCAACTCTTTTACACTCAATGCACTCAAAAACCGATAGAATCGGACCTTGTTCTAGCCTTCTACTCATTCGCAGTGTCGTGCTAGCTCGAGACCTGGATTCTAATCACGAGACCACCGATTTTGGGTTAACCAAGAGCAACCGTCTTGAACCGGTTAACTGGTCGAACTAGGGTGATTCTTGTTTGATCGGGTCACTTGGGTCAAGATGGGCTTCTGTTGGTTAACACGTTGTCAAAACATCTCGATAAAAGCAACAAACAGTCAAAACGGCAAAGTGAAAGACGAACGGAATGACCTGCACGGAGTGTTATCCGACCGGACTGTTGTCCAAACGGATAAGCCATCCGAGCGACTAGGTCATCCGAGCGACTTACACCTTGGGTCCCACACTTAACCAACTTTATCTGAAGTTTGAGTATTGAACGCATTGCTATCCGATCGAACTACCAATCCAACCGGATTACTCTTCGTATCATGAGATACTTGGACTTAAACAATTTTCAACATGTTCAATGCACAAAGGGTGTCACCCGACCGGACTGCTGTCCGACCGAGTGACAACCTGCTATGGATTTGTTCTCACTAAGTAACCTCGCCACTCGAGTCGCCGTCCGACCGGATGACCATCCGAACGGATTGTCGTCCGCACGACTGACCGTCCGATCGACCGACTTGAAAGGTAGAGATACTTCAATGTTTTCAAAATGCTACAACGAAAACTTCAAAGGACAAGCCATCATACACAAACACATCCTTCTCAAAGGAAGAAACAATCCACTCGAATAGTCATCCGACCGGACAACCTGTCCGACCGGATGACCATCCGATCGGATTGTCACCCACACGACTGGACCATCCGGTCGGATTACCATCCGACCGAGCTGCTGTCCGAGCCACTTACACCTTGCATCGTTTTACGTGTCACTTATCGTTATGTTATCGTTCTGATCAGGCTAACCCTACTCTCTAGCGCTCCCTTCAATCCATCATCCCTGTGAGTATACTCAATCCCTTTTTGCTTTACGCACTTTTGGGTGTTACATACGTTACGAATATTCAAATCACAACAAACACACTACCCAATACTATTTGAACGTTAACCGTTAATGCATGTTATACGTGGCTTATGAATGCTTGTTTGTTATGTTTACATATGGAATGCTGTCTACCTGCCTTAGCAACGATAGTACTATAGTTTGGACTCAGCACCTGTTCGCAGGGGTTGTTAAGGACAATTACTTGCATGGATTACGGTGGTAATCATGTATTGCGAACTGCCTCAGGCAGTCAACCCGCAGTCATTGGTATCGATGGATCTATGTCGATAACTAACGTGCTTCATTTCTCTATGTGTACGTGCTGGTTATGCGTAAACGAATTTCGAACTCTATATGTTATTATCAAACTTGTATGGTCACCTTTACATTATATGTATTGACTTTATTTTAACGTATGTGACAGGTGCTTAGGATGCACATCTGGTAGGAAATCGAAGCTAGAATAAGGCTCTAGAGGCCAACAAATAGTTGTCTGTACAAATTAAATCAAGGGTCTCTAGAAGCAGATAAACAATTGCTCTATTTGAAAATCTGAGTTGTCGGAAAAGAACTATTTGCCTAGATTTTGTCTGTAATAATTGAATTATCTTTTGAGACATGGTATGGGACATGTTATTTTAAATTGATTGGTAATGATAATTGTTATGGAAACTTCTGGACAATCTGTTTCGCTCAATGCCATGCCCTGATGTTTCCGCCATCGGTTGGGGTGTGACAGATTCGATTGCTAAAATGGAAGTTTGGGAGGGTCAACATATTGAATATGAATGGATCATGTGGCTTAGGATCCGTGGAGCCCTACCGTGTATTTTTTTCTTGGATAGTTCTCAATACCATAACGTCTAAATATGGAGAGGTGATTCAAAAATATACAGCGGAGATCGAGGACAACAATCTATCTTTCCAGTTGGTAGGAGTTCTAGTAAAGAGTGGGGCTCACATTAAGGATCAATTCCAGGTGGTATGGAAAGAAGAGACCTTCAAATGTTGGATTAGATAAGATGACCATGATTGGGTCCCTTCTTTTGTTAAAAAATGATAAGGAATTGAAGAAGAAAATAGTTGTAGAAGGGTTAGAGTCTTAATTGGTGGAAGGCCAGCCATCAATGGCGAACATGAATGCCGACATACCTATCGACGCTGACTTTGGTCAATCACATGCATCGACTTAGAACCCGATAATTTTGGAAAGCAACAAATCGGGCGGAGTGTTCGAAGCATCGTTAAATGGTGAGAATCATTCTCCTCTTACATCGGAGATAGTTAGGCAAGTCAATGCATCGTTAAATGGGGAGAATCATTATCCTCTTTAGATAAGGAGTCGTCGGACGGGGGAGATGCGTGTCATGATGAGGTGCACAATTTAGAGGAGGCAAAGAGATGACAGAGATCGAGTTTCGAAAAGAAACCGGAGATACTTATAATGGGGTAGCGAGTGTTGGGGGTGGGTTTGAAAGATTTCCAAGATGATGTGAAGGGTATTGTCGAGGAGGAGGAGTTAATTGGAGTGTCTTAATGAATTTTGGTACAGTCAACATCGGGGGGGGGGGGGGCAGGTCGGAATCGGAAGTCGACCTGGGTGAAACAAATTAAAAAAGATCACAATATTACATTTTTTGCAGTTCAAGAAATAAAATTATCTAATATGAAGGAAGCGCAGATTCATGGATTCTGGGATAATTCGACGCATGAATTTGTTGTGGTAGATCAGGTGGTTTATTCTCTATATGGGATGCTAATATGTTCAAAAAGAAGGAGGTGGTAAGTGATCGGAACTTTTTGTTGATGACTGGGAAGTCAAAGGTATAGAAGGTGATTTCCATATTTTTAATATTTATGTGCCAAATGATGTAACGCATAGAAGGCAACTATGGGAGAATTTGCTTAATATTAAATGTGGAAAAGATGGTTATTTTGTGTTCCTTGGGGACTTTAATGACGTCAGGAGTTTGGAGGAACGTCGGAATTCGGAGTTTGAGCCAACAAATGCTCTCATTTTTAATAACTTTATTAGAAGGGCATGTTTGGAAGAATAAAATTTGGGTGGTGCAAAATATACTTATTTTTCAGACTATGGTACCAAATGTAGTAAACTCGATCGAATTCTTGTTTGTGATAGTTTTATTAGTATGTGGTCCTTGGTAAAACTCATCGCCTTGCCTAAGGAGAAGTCAGATCACCGACGTAATATTCTTTCAGTAAAAGGGGATAATTTTGGCCCAATACCTTTCCACTTTTTAATAGTTGGTTCTTGGTGATGGGCTTGATAGTATTGTGGCAACGACGGTTCAGAATCAACGGATGGGTAAAACTAGAGCAAGTAAAGTTGCAACAATTTTTAAAGAGTTGAAGGACAAAATAAAGTTTTGGCATGCTAATAAAAAAATTGAAGAGGCGAAAGTAGTTATTGAAGCAAAGGGAACTCTTAATAATTTAGATATTTTGGTGGAAGCTAGAGACCTTTCAATCATAGAAAAACAAAAAAGATTGGAGGCCAAGTTAGCAATTGAAGACTGGGAAAACAAGTTTAACCTTGATGTACAATAAAAGTCTAAGGTATAGTGGGTATTATACGGGGATGAGAATTCGTCCCTTTTTCACAAAATAATTAACAATCATGCTACGAAGAATAAAGTTCATGGTTTGTGGATTGATCAAGCATGGGTGGATAACCTAGGTGAAATAGAAAATTGTTTCAATGAGTTTTTTAAAGGTAAGTTTAGCGAACCAAAAGGACATCTCCAAGAATGTCAGGAGAGGGCTTTAAAAGACTATCGTTGGAGCAAGCAGATGGTTTAGTGAAACCGTTTTCAGAAAAATGAAATTGTCAATGCTATGAAGGAATGTAGGAGTGATAAAGCACACCTAAGTTCATCGCGATTCTGGAAGAATTTTATAATCAAGGTGCACTCTATAAAGGTTGTGCGGCATCCTTTATTGCTTTCTAGTACTTGGGGCTGCTTGTAGGAGCTAATATGAACATAATTGCTAGTTGGAGACTGGTTGTGGATCGCTTCAACAAAAAACGTTCAAACTGGAAAGAAAGCAAAGCATATTTCATTCGTGGGGAGGGGATTTTGGTTAAAGCGATACTCAGTAACTTACCAACTTACTATATGTCCCTTTATAAAGTCCCGGTTAGAGTGTTAAAATCCCTTGAAGGTATAAGGCAAAATTTCTTGTGGGGAGGTGCATCTATGTGCAAAAGATAAAATGGGTGGGATAGAAAAAAATGGTGGGTCAAAAAAAGAATGGAGGATTGGGTATCGGTGGTCTTAATGAAATGAATTGTGCACTACTTGTCACACAGTCAAAATCCACATGCGGGGTTTACCGCGAGGCGTGCCACTGACCAGGATCAAGCCACTAATCATGTTGAACCAAGTACAAAAGTTATTAACATCATCACAATCAACACGATTAGTGATTAAGATTTAAATGTCCTAAACATAAAATCCAGACATAAGTTTAAGAAAACCACAGTGTTTAATAAAATTTAAAGCCAGCTGTTTAATGCTGGCCACAACACTCCAAATGTTGCAAGCTCCCATGTTGTACCTAACATCCTGCAAAGCATACAAAAGTGTATCAACAAAGGTTGACAAGTTCACAGTTCACTTTTAAAGTAAAGTAAGTTTCAAATACATTAGTTTATTAAAAACATGTCATGGGTAGCTAAACCAAGGTTAAGCTACTAAACTATGTAGTACCCAATACTTGACTGTAGTAAGTTATTGTGCCCCATATCAATGTCTATCGTTATTGATATAAAGTCAAGGTCAAAAGTTCATGCACGGCTCCCAGCATGGTGTGAGGTTTGTCGAACCTAATAGCGTTATTAACTAGTACCCCGTTTGCCGAACCCGACAACTAATCGGTATAATGCGTAGGGACTTTTCAGATAGAGTTTCTTTTAGTCTGCTAAAGACATGAAATATAAACAACAGTATTTAATAGCTAATATTCAAACCCATGAATATAGAGTAGTCCCAAATCTAGGGATAGTGTAGTTCCTAAACCCGGGAATGCATGCTTTTAATAAAAGTGTGAACTCACCTTAGTTTAAGCTCGGTTAGATTTAGATGGAGAAAAAATGAGGATGGTCATCCATGTCCTAGAATGATTACCATTTAGGGCGATTTCATGCAATACAAGAAATTCTACATGCATCTAACACATAGCACACAACACATTGACACGTGAACATTTAACCGAATAGATACATGCACATCACCATAACATTCAATGTGTTAAACAACTCTCACATAAGTATCAATCAAGTTCAGGCATTCCATGATAATATAAGCAACATGCAAACACGTATAAATCAACTTGTCTTAATTCAGCTTTGACTCCTAAAACTGGGCTATTTTCAGTGATTTTATTAAAATAGTTAACATGCTTAAAAATTATGAATATTTTATGTGATGCGTATTCTGGTTGGCTAGGCTTTGTGTAATATTCACAAGGCCTAAATCTTTATAAAAAATTAAGAAAAATCATTTACTATGCAGTGGCTAGATTCGTCACTTTCTGACTGCAGCTTACAGAAAAATTCATTTAAAAATCCTGGTTTACTCGATTGACCTGATTCCACTTGGAGATTCGTACAAATAGATAAGGCTATCTGTTATCTAAATTTCTCAACCTAACTGCAAATATTCACCAAGATATAACATAAAACACAACACACAAATTATGTAGAAAGTTGCAGCTTTGACCACTGAGATGATTTAATTCTTTAGGCAGATTAAACGAGGTCCAAAAATTATGAAACCAGCGCATTTTGAATCGTATTTCAGAAAGGTTCATTTTAGACTTTAGAAACTCACATTTTCTTTATGTTTTGATCCGTTTACAGCCAACTGAAGTCGACTATAAACATCAAACAGCTTTCTGTTTTCAGCTCTTAGCGACATAAAACAAGTTTTCAATAATCCTTTCAACGTCTTTAGCGATCATACAACTTAGCAACATTATATCTTCAGTTTATACCCATCATGTAACATATCCATCACAACGCCCACCCGAATTCGTTAAACCATCATCACAAACACAAACCCTCCTACGCATAACTATGCAACTATGCTTCATACCCGTACCCAACTCCCAAAACGACATTTATGATTCTTAATCACCTCCCTAGCAGCCAAGAACGACATGTACTCCATATTTACAACAGATTATTAACATATATTTCAAATTATACCTCTCTTATTCATCAAGAATCACACAAATCTATCAATATTCATGTCAAGATCTTTATAAAAATCAAAACCCTAGTTATTAAACAAACACATATGCGATCAAACACTAAACAAACATGATTCTAGCAAAGCCAACAGCGAGTGACCCTCCGGCGAGAGACAACTCGCCGAGGTGTCCAAGAAAAAGCATGGAGATCATTGACCGGGAATACATTAGTATCCCGGTTAGGATCATGGGAATTGCGATGCTGGATATCGCAATGGCTTCTTGGATTGCTAATGAGATTTGGTATTTGTGGGGCTTGACATGATCAAGTGTTGGTGGTAATGTTGGTTGGTTGTTTTCAGTGGTTTTGGGGATCAAATGATTGAAGATTTCGGATTGTTCGTGGGTTGAGTCACATATGACATAGGAATGTGATGAAGTTTGCTGACACATGATTCTGTTTTGTATGTATTGAGATAGAGGGAGTTGCAGGGGTTGAAGTGTAGGTATCGTCGGTATTTATAGAAGCCCGAGTACGGCTTTAATATATTTGGTGGCTTTTGTCTATATCTAATTAGCTCATGGACCAAATTTATTTTATATAATATTATTTGTAATTGTAATATACTATATATGCTTCTTTGCATGCATGTATCTATCAATACATGTGGTGTTAATTAGTTGTAATATCAATATACCATGGAATAAATATACAACTCTTTTTATCAAACAAAAACAGAATGATTTTTAATTTGTACAATAAAAAATAATAGTAATATTCTTGTCATATGCAAATTGACAACAAGAGACAAAAACGGAAGAAAAATAGTTAAGAAAAGAAATAATAGTATCGTCGATGAAATGTAAGTTTGATTCCATATACAGTTTAGTAAAATTAATGATTATTCATAAAATACATAAATAAAAAAGATAGAAACTGATAATGATTGTTCAAAGATAGGCTTACAAGTAACATAGTTTATGCATTTAATAAATTAGGTCCTTTTTAAGAAAAGTAATAATCATGATTGAAAAATGTAAAATATCCAATTCAAATATTAATTAATTAATAAAAGTTTTCATGAAGTGTAGAACTTTAATTGCGTTAGAATATGAAATAATTACATGATTATTCAAAAAGTTAAATGAGTCATTCCCACGACAGTGGCGGATCTAGAAAAAATCTAAAGGGACAATGTTTCTATAAAAAGGGGTAGCGGAATCGAAAAAACGTCAAATTTTTCCAAAATTTACACTAACGCCGAAGCGTCAAGGGGCAACGGGGGTTGCCCCTTGTTCTATGCTAGGTCCGCCCCTGTCCCACGAGGAAGACGATAAGGATATATATGTAATTTCCTATACTTTTTAATATTCTTAACAATCATATGTAATCGAGGAGATTTTCCCCTGTAAATTATTTAGGCTAAAACTATCTACACACCAAGTGTGAAGATAGCCAATCTAAAAATGTGTTTTTTGTCCTATGTGCATACCTTGCAGTGTCGAGCTGTGGTTAAAGCGCGGCGTTTTGGTCCGGTCAACCAGACAAAGACTGACGGGTGTCTGACGGGTCTGTTGACCGGACCAAAACGCCGAGCTTTGGCCTTGTTTTGGTCCTGTCAACCAGACCGGGTGTCAGTCTTTTGTCTGGTTAACAGGACCAAAACGCATCCAAAGCTCGGCGTTTTGGTCCGGTCAACAGACCCGTCAGTCTTTGTCTGGTTAACCGGACCAAAACGCCGCGTTTTGGCCACAGCTCGACACTGCAGGGTGTGCATATAGGACAAAAAACATCTTTTTGGTGTGCCAATAGGCAAATGAGTGTACAAATAGGTACACCCATTATTGACATGTTTACTTTGTGAGTTAGTGATGCACAATCTGATATATGTAATTTTTGTTTTTTTTTTTAATATTTCTTTTACGAGTTAGTGATGCACAATCTTGCTTAATATACAAGTGGGAAAGCACACCTAGATTCTTGAATCTTGAGGGTTGGTGCTTTGGTGGGTTTGGAAGTTGTTTGTGGAAGTGACACATTGTGAATCCTGAATCAGATGGTATTTGAGTAGGGTCGTATTATTGGTACATCTTAGGGATTAAATCGACACCCTCAATACGCATCGTATAGGCCTATACGATGCGGTGGGTTCAAACTTCTATGTCTGCCAAAGGCTGCCATTGTCCCCCACCAAAAAGTAATACGCATCGTATAGGCCTATACGATGCGTATTGAGGGTGTCGATTTAATTTTTTAATTTTTGCAAGGTAGCTTCCTGTCACGCAGTAGCTTTCCGTCACGCGAACGAAAAAGCAGCACTTTGGATATTTGTTGGTCTTCAAACATCTAGGAAACATTATTTGAGAATACCCCCTGAATTTATCGAAGCTTTTGCGTACTGATTATTTTAGTTGGTTTCGAATATACTCAAAATAGTTGATCCTCCACTGTTGGGTTATCATCTTTCAACCCCATTTTCCCTAAATTTATCGATTATGTTTTTCAACATGGATGTAATGCAATGATTCCTCTCAATTGAATAGACCGACACTTGCTTCATAGGACTCACTTGAATCGTCTCGGATGTAATAACAGTACGTTTAGCATCAGTGCCTGCTTGAATTGCAGAAATCAAAGGATAACAGCTTCGGTTTCATCAGCTGCATTTGGAACAGGAGAGTTGAAAAAACTGCAATTGGAATTGATCGTGGAACAACACACTCTTGTTACCATATGACACATGATAAAAGCGCTTCTCTAGACAATCTGGGATTATGTTCCGCAAATTGGGGACCACATATTTGCTTCAAGATTTACGTCTGATGTCCAAGTTTCCCATAGTCACAAACGATTACAGTTTGTATTTCGCATAGCCACCGTTTCGGTAGTCAAAAAAGGTTGCGGTTTGCAGATTCAATCTTCATGCAAGGATCTTCGAATGCGGTGTGTACGTTAAATACCGTTCACAGCTTTTTTAGTTGCTTCTCTTGTTAAGTTTCCGAACCAACCGAAATCCACAAATTCCAACAGTTTCTCCGTCGCTAACGGATAATAAACGGATTGTTGGACTTCTTGTTCCAAATGCAACTGTGAATATTGAATGTGCAAACTGAAACATCTTGACACGATATAATTGCAAGACTGTTTGTCGGATTTCCAATGCTCACACAGGGTGATAAACAACGCTGATACAAACACATGTGTTTTGAAATAGGCTTTGTTCTTCGTCCACTAGAACTATTTGTGTATGCATTCTTTTGGTAGTTAAAGCGCTAATGAGGCGCCATTAGAAGAAGTACCCAAACACTCTCTCTCTCTCTCTCTCTCCTCAGCTATACAACTGATTCCTCTGGGTTTCTTAAATCAGATTTTCACTTAGGGTTTTTATTATTTGATCAATGGAAGTTGAAATCGACATAAAGGACATCGTTGATTCAGTCGCAAACAAAACCAAACACGATCAGGTATCAGAGAACGTGTACTTCAAAAATTCGGTTACGTTTTTCAATCCGTTCATTATCTCTTGTTGTCTAAAACAATATGAATGCACGCAACAAATTTGACAACTGTGGAGCGTTGGGTATATTCGAAACCAACTAAAATTCGTTAAAATACGCTAACATTACGTTACAATACGTTAAAATACGCTAAAATACGTTAAAATACGCTAAAATGCGTTAAATTATGCTAAAATACCCTAAAATACGTTAAAATATGTTAAAATACCCTAAAATACGTTAAAATACTCTAAAATACGTTAAAATACGCTAACTTACGTTACAATACGTTAAAATACGCTAAAATACGTAAAAATACCCTAAAATAGGTTAAAATAAGCTAAAATACGTTAGAATACGCTCAAATACGTCAAAAATACTATTAAATACGCAACAATATGTTAGAATTCGTCAAAATACGTCAAAGTACGTGACTAACGATATTTACACACACGTATACATATAACAAGGCACTATGGAGTCCAAGTGGATTTCAAACAAAACTGTACGTAATCATTGAATACGATATTCGTACGCAACCGAACGGCACCGAAACGACTTATGTTGAAGGTATACGTCATAAAACGACAAAATATGCGAAAGTTCGGTAAAAAACGAGATGTATACACGTCGAACCGAGGGAAACACGATAAAACTAAATTTGAAATAATGCCCAATACGATCGTATAGGCCTATGTCGTATCGTATATTAGCTTAATACGCATCGTATAGGCCTATACAATGCGTATTAAACTTTGAATTTTCTCAAAAATACCCCTGAATTTATTAGAAAAACAGGGGTATTTCAGTAAATTCATCGTTCAATACGCATCGTATAGGCCTATACGATGCGTATTGAACTATAAATTTCTCAAAAATGTTTTTCAAATCAAGGGTTCCATCATTACAATCACTTGTTTTCAACGGGGATGTAATGCAATGATTCCTCTCAATTGTATAGATAGACACTTGCTTCATAGGACTCACTTGAGTCGTCTCGAAAGTACTGAACAACAGAAGGATGAGATATCGGCAGTTAGCTTGAAGAAGTTTCTCTCAATCAGGTGTTCCATTAGATTCTCCCTTTTAACAATGTCTAGTTAATTGTTGGAAATTTGTGGATTTTGGTTGGTTCAGATAGACACAATTTGTTTTCAACGGGGATGTAATGCAATGATTCCTCTCAATTGAATAGACAGACACTTGCTTCATATGACTCACTTGAATCGTCTCGGAAGTACTGAACAACAGAAGGATGAGATATCGGCAATTACGAGATTCTTCGAGAATTAGAAAGGGAGAAAATACGGAACGGCAAGGGTAGTATGAGTCTGAGTCCATTGTGGTTCGTGTTAGGTTTGTATTTCCCATAGCCACCGTTTCCGTAGTAAAAAACGGTTGCGGTTTTCCACATTCAATCTTCATTGCTTCATTATAATTAATAATGCGGTCTCGATTGAAGATGTAATTGCAAGGCTGTTTGTCGGGCTTCCAATGACACAGGGTGATAAACTTGGACATCAGACGTAAATCTTGAAGAAACGGAACATAATCCCAGATTGTCTAAAGAAGCGCTTTTATCATGTGTGATCCAGAGGTCGGTCTCGGGTGGGCATAAGATCCGTGGGCCCTATTGTCGGATTATTGAACCAAGATAGTCATTGGACTGCCGCAAATGAAGTCAAATGTGATCAAACTTGGACATCAGACGTACATCTTGAAGAAACGGAACATAATCCCAGATTTTCTAAAGAAGCGCTTTTATCATGTGTGATCCAGAGGTCGGTCTCGGGTGGGCATAAGATTCGTGGGCCCTATTATCAGATTATTGAACCAAGATAGTCATTGGACTGCCGCAGATGAAGTCAAATGTGATCAAACTTGGACATCAGACGTAAATCTTGAAGAAACGGAACATAATCCCAGATTGTCAGCGCTTTTATCATGTGTGATCCAGAGGTCGGTCTCGGGTGGGCATATGATCCGTGGGCCCTATTTTCGGATCTGTGATTCCATGGAAGATGTGATTAAGGTAAGCGTGCCGTATCATGTGTCATAAAATGGAACATAATCCCAGATTGTCTTAAGAAGCGCTTTTATCATGAATGTTTCGAATCATCATAGAAGACGTATAGGGTGAGTTGTGGTTGATTTATAGGAGGAGGTTATGAAACGAGTATATATTTATGCGAATTTAATGGACAATACCGACAGAGGTGCTGGTCTTTTCTCCCACTATGCAAACTTGAAAAATCTCACCATAACACATTTAATATGACACATGATAAAAGCGCTTCTTTAGACAATCTGGGATTATGTTCTGCAAATTGAGAACCACATATTCGTGTGTAAAATCTTGGAAAGATGAACGAATAGAGATCTGTATATAGACCCTTGGTATTTGTTTACCACATGACACATGATAAAAGCGCTTCCTTAGATAATCTGGGTTTATTTTCCGCAAATTGGGAACCACATTGTAGACTGGTGGGCTTGAATGGTTTTAATAATACTTGAAAATGGAAATAATCGTGTCAAGATCTTTATCTATCATATCATCGACCAACTACTCGAAATCCCTTTCGTTTCTCGGGTTCGCATTCGTCACAACACAACAAAAAATAAATTCAAAAAAACTGTGGGCTGATACGCATCGTATAGGCCTATACGATGCGTATAAAGCCCGCCGCCAGACATAACCTGCACCTGTCAGTCTGCCATGTCTTTTACTTTAATTCAATACGCATCGTATAGGCCTATACGATGCGTATTGAATTCAAAAAGTGTGTAGATAAACAGGGGGTGTGCCATTAGAAAACCCCTTTGAGTATTCGTTGGTTAATTTCGGAAGGGATTATACCCTAAATATTTCTTACATAATATTTATTTAATTGTAGTTTGTTACAATTTATTACTTAATTTCATAAAAGTATAAATACTTATTTTAAAGTTTTATATGTATCATTTTTTTAAAATAAAGTTTTTTCTTCGATTTAGTTTTTATTTTTTTAGATTTCTAAAGACGTGTGATTTGAATGGTCCATATGATTTACCTAAATTACGTATACGATTTCGGGCCCGGTGTAATGCATGGATCCTCAATACTAGTTATATAAAAAGTTAAGAATAAATGGAATTCGAGTTTCGACTTAACTGAATGTATTTGTCTTGGATCGTCGTGTGACCGTAACGAGTCAATATGAAGAGTTCAACATCAAAAACAAAGGCGGAATCAATGAATTTGACGTAACACAGCTTGTTTTCCTCTAATTATCTACTTATTGATCAATTCTGAGCTTTTACAGATTCAAATGACAAATGGACAGCACCTCGGCTCTGAATCTATGACCTAATCTCGTTTCAAATGACACAGGTACTTCAGTATTTATAGGCGTGGTAATTCCGTTTGAACATGTCTCAAACGGAATCACTTTCAAACGAAATTATTGATTTCGTTTGAAATGACAGGATGCAAGTTCAAGCGGAATTACATATTCTAATTCCGTTTGAAACTGCCACTCACCCTATATTTGACATTTTTCTCGTTTTCCGTGCCCTGATCTATCTAATACAATACAAGACTTAATAAAGATGAAGTTAACAGACATTAGAGCACCAACAGACTCCCCCTTGGATGTTGACGAAGTCTTTAGCATCCAGTCTTCAGTCTTTAGTCTTGATCTATCGCTTTCTGCCCTAAATTGTCTTGACATGTAAAAGCATCCTTCAATCTTCTATCTTCAAACTCCCCTTTGAATGTTGATCCAGAATGTAGACTCCCCCTCACGATAAGCTGAGACTTAAATTCTGGTTCAAACTTTGACATTTTCTTTTCCATGGGGATCTTGACTCCTATTTCCTGCACAATCTCTTCCTAAATATAAGATTTATGATAATAACAGTTTCAATCCAAACTTACCATTTAACTTCATTTGTTGGTCATGTTAGAATTTAGAAATCCACTTAAGTATTCAGGTCCAAATTAATGACCCTGATTACTCAATTTGTCTACCAAGTCCAACTTAACAACCTTGGTTGACCTGAGACAAATACACTGACATTTTATACAAATTTGTTTAAACAATTTTCTGAAAATTACAAGTTTCAAATTAATGAACTTGTTTTGACTATTCAATTTCCAGGTTTAACAAGATTAAGCTCTCAACTCATCTTCCAGCTCAGAAACTTCCTGCATCTGCTTCAATTCGGATCCGAAGATCAACTTTCCACTTTGGTTTGTTGGAAAATAAAGCAGAAATGTAAAATCTTTTTGATTTTTTTAATAAAATTTCTAAACTAGAAATGAATTACAGAAATAAAAAGCAATGAAAGTAAACTATTTACAAACATATTTTTGGTGAGCGTGTTAGGGAATCATATCAGCTATTCGACAAGTCACAAGTACCGTTAAGCTTTAATTTCATACTCAGAATTAAACAATTCACTTAGATTGTCGATATACTGATCCACTTAAATTCTCACACAATTTTCAATCTGTCCAGGATACGATTTAGGTGTTTTAAGAACTTAACCCATTCATGTGTCCCACCTCTTGAATATACTCCCGTATCCAAATCCCAATATTCAGTCTTACTGGTGAGTATACCACAGATGATATCTGTAAGGGGTTAATTGCGAGACCGTGAGAGCTCAGGTCAGAACTTCCGTTCAGCAGAGAGATGACGGTTCAACTTTAGGTGTGTCCCCTTTAGAGGATCTTTTTTTACAACAGCAATGATTAGCATTTTTAATGTTTCATCATTTTTGTGCTGAGGGTGGTGTTATATTTCAAGCAAGCAGTAAAGTATTATACGGGGACTAGGCCATTGCTTCCACAAAATCAGAAGTCCCGGGATAATACCCCAGATATCACTGAGTATAAAGACCTAGTGTCTCAGAAAGAGGGATCCTTCAAACAAGATTTCAGGGGTTACCTATATATCCAAGTTGTGTTCCCCACGAAATAAGCAAGTAAGGATTTTAGGTTTATATCCCGAACAAACCTACTAAATGTGTAAAAACCTATCGGCACATCATCAGCGAGACTGCTTAAAACTTTTAAACTCTACATATCTTTAGCATACCGTAACTGTCAAGCCAATGTACTATCATTTTCCCTTTTTACACAAGCTCTTTTCTGGTTTTCTATTGTTTTTGTAATTTGAAAATACCTCATGTTTTTGGATTTTTGAATTTTTTTGCTATTTTTGTATTTTCTGAAAATATTACCCTATACTCCCCCTAAATACCAAAACAAGTAAAAAATCGACAAACCATTGCAGATTGCTTCTCAACATCATCTACAATGTCTCCTTCATCAACGCCAAGAATCTCCTCCAACACCGATAAAAGCTTCATACCATTCAATTTTAGCAAATATTGAAAACGATTTTTATCAAATGCTTTGGTATGTAAATAAGCTTTTTGTTCGTCAGTGTGGATTTTCTTAATTCGAATCAACTTCTTCTCGAAACAATCTCGGATGAAGTGATGACGAATTTCAATGTGTTTCGTTTTAGCGTGATGAACAGGATTTTTAGTAATGTTTATCGTTGCCTCATTATCAACAAAGATAGGGGTGTTAAGAAATTGCAAACCGTAGTCTCGCATCTGTTGCTGGATCCACAAGATCTGAGAGCAGCAACTGCTAGCAGATACATACTCCGCTTCACATGTGGATAAAGCCACAGAGGTCTGCTTCTTGCATTGCTAGGTGACCAATCGTGATCCGAAAAATTGACATCCCGCTGTTGTTGATTTAGCGTTAACTTTTCAGCATCCGAAATCGGAATCGAAATACCCTTCGAGCGTGAAATCGCCTTCTCTTGGATACCACAACCCCAGTGATGGAGTTCCTTTCAGGTAGCGTAATATCCTTTTCATAATCACCATATGCGAAGCTCTCGGGTTAGATTGAAATCTTGCTGCGAGGCAGGTTGGATACATAATATCGGGTCTTGAAGCTGTCAAGTACATCAGCGGTCCAATCATGGAACGATACAACATTTCATCTACCTTCTCTCCGGTGAGATCAGGGTTTATCCCATGGTTCGTCGCTAATGGGGTGGAAGCTGGAGTAGAACCTGACATCCCAAATTTCTCTAAGATATCATGAACATACTTCGTTTGATGCATGAAAATTCCCTTAGGCAGTTGATCAACCTGAAGTCCCAAGAAAAATTTCATCTCACCCATCCATGACATTTCAAATTTTTGCTTCATAACTCTTTCAAAATCTTTGCACATATTCTCATTTGTAGACCCAAATATGATGTCGTCCACGTATATCTGAACTACCAGAAGATGTCCATCGACTTGTTTAGTGAAGAGAGTGGCATCCACTTTTCCACGGATGAAGCTGTTGGCTAGTAGGTGTTGAGACAAAGTCTCGTACCAAGCTCTCGGGGCCTGGTGTAAACCATACAACGCTTTATCCAGCAAATAAACCTTGTCTTTATGGATTGGATCGGTAAAGCCCGGTGGCTGTCCTTTTACCTTCCCATAGAGAAACGCCGATTTAACTTCTAGCTGATAAACTTTAAAAATTTTCCAAGATGCAAATGCTAGGAAGATTTTGATCGCTTCAAGCCGAGCAACTGGAGCATATACTTCGGTGAAATCTATACCCTCCTGCTGACTGAAACCCTGAACTACGAGTCGAGCTTTGTTTCGAATAATAACCCCTCGATCGTCTCTCTTACACTTGAACACCCACTTGGTGTTTATCTTCCTCTGACCATCAGGTAAATCTACCAATTTCCACACTCCCAACTTCTCAAACTGACTCAACTCTTCTTGCATAGCATTGACCCAAGAATCTTCAGTTAGCGCCTCCTTATATGTTCGCTGTTCGATCTGCGAAATAAAACAACTTAGTGAAAACTCAGTTTGTAAAGGAGCAACTGTAGAATAAAAACAAGTAAGGCCTTGGTCAATTTGACGTCTAGTGCGAACGCCTGATTGCAATTCTCCAATAATCAACTCTTCTGGATGGTACGAAAGAGTTCTCGGCATCACCTCGCCTGGAACATCTACCTCGCCTTCCAAATTTGTGACATTCTGATTTGCACCTTGTTCACTGACTGGATTTGTTTGACTTGAAATCTGAATCTGCTCCCCCTCAGAATCTGAATCACCATGATCAAATACAGGCATATTATCAGATTCTTGATTATCATTGACTGCCGTCTGATTATCATGAGCAACTTCATCTTGTTGAATATCATCATGTTCTCCAGCATTGCTAGGACCTGCTTCATCGTCATTTGAAGCTCGATTTTGACGTCTAGAATACTCAGCTGGGAACCTTTCCTGCGATGACTCATACTCTCTCAGAATATCCAACTCATCAAAGAAATCTTCTTCTTCTTCCTCTTCCATGTCAAACGAATTCCACAAAGTATCATAGTGAAAACGCCATGAATCGCCGGGATTTTGCGGTGGCATAGTGTAGCCTTGACATTCAAGATTGTGTGCTTCAATAATCCTCTTCAAGCTCGGAACAAAGACTCGTTTCAAAGGACTTGAGTATCCCACAAATATTCCCTCGATACTCTTTGGACCAAACTTTCCAAAAGGCTCTAGAACTGTGCAGGGAGACCCAAACGGTTCTAAATACTTCAGGTTCGGTTTCCGGTTATTGATCAGCTCGAAACATGTCTTGTTGAATTTCTTCACTGTGAGAACCCGGTTGAGAGTATAGCATGCGGCTGACACTGCTTCTGCCCAAAAATTGACAGGTAGTTTAGAATCAGCAAGCATCGTCCTGGCCGTTTCAATTAGCGTCCTGTTCTTTCTTTCAACTACTCCATTCTGCTGCGGAGTGTAAGGCGCGCTAAATTCATGCAATATACCTCTTTCATCACAATATTCTTCCATTTTGAAATTCTTGAACTCAGTACCATTGTCACTACGTAATCTTCTGATGCGGGTTTGGTACAAGTTTTCTATCTTTTTGAAAAGTGTCATCAAACGATCGAACGTCTCATCTTTTGACTTCAAAAATAATACCTATGAAAATCTTGAATAATCATCTGTAACTACTAGACAATAAAGATCCCCAGTTATGCTTTTGACGTTCACTAGACCAAACAGATCCATATGGAGTCTCTCTAAAGGTTTCAAAATTGAGTTTTCCTTCTTCCCAGGGTGAGATTTCTTCTTTTGCTTGCCTTCGACACAGCTAATGCACTCCCCCTCAAGATGAAAACCTTTCACATGAACACCAATTACTAAGTCATTATGCACCAGGTGATTCATTTTTCTCAAGTGAATATGACCCATTTTTCGATGCCATAACTGTGATTCTTTTTCCGTTGCTCTTGACATAAAACAATGAGCCTGACCCGTGGTAGTAGTTGCTACACTCATGTCCAACACGTACAGATCATTGACTCTGGGCGCTCTCATGATAACCCACTCTTCGGGAACAACAAATTCTGGTTTCAAGATCAAACATTCTTTGTCTGTAAAGTGCGTAGTATACATGCGATCACAGATTTGAGATATGCTCAGAAGATTGTTTTCAAGCTCGACGATGTAGTTTACTCTTTCAAACGTGACAATTCCATTCGATAGAGTTCCTTTACCAACTATTCGACCACCTTGATTTCCTGCAAATTCCACGTAACCTCCATTAAACCCTCTATCCATAATCCAACGTGAAACGGATCTTGGTAGCTCCTGCACATTTCAAAAACATTCAATTAGAAGTTGATGCCACCCAAGCCTCTTTTGACTCGGGCAACTTGACATTTAAGTGAGTTTTTGCAATGTAAAGTGGCGGAAAATTCTTGTCATTCATCTTTAAGCTCTCCTCAGACCCAATCTCAACCTTTTTGTATAAAAAGAAATCATTTTGAGAAGGTTGACCAGATGATTGGTCTTTCTTTGGTACATTCTTCTTTTCAGAAGTAGTAGCCTCTTGTGATTCAAGTTTCTCATAGTAATCCAAAGGTACATGCATCTTCTTGGTTGAAGATGATGATTTTGCAATCTCAGAAACCTTTGGTTTTGGAGAAATTGTTTTCTTTTCAACAACTTTTGGCTTCCATGTTTGTTGAGATGACGCAACCCGTTTGTAAAACTTGTCATTTTTAGTTACCACATTTTTAACAGGTTCAGTTTTGATTTTGATGTTTACATTTTTCAAAACCTTTTGCTCAACCACCATTGGAGCTTTTCCTTTCACATCAACTTTCCTTTTCTGAATCTCAACAACTTCAGTCTTAGGCTTCAAGTTGGTACACTTTCGTGCAATATGTCCAACTTGATTACATTTGAAACATGTTCGAGTGTCAACTACCCGACTTGTGCCTTCAGATTGAGGCTGTGAGGCCTTCTTCTGAAAGAATTCTTCATTTGTTTTCGAAAAAATCTTAGATTCTTCATCAGAAAGTGAACTTGAACTCGAAACAAACACCTTTTTCTCAACAAATTTCTTGTTTTGAATCCTTCGTTGATAATTCTTACCACCCTGATATCCACCCGACCATCTGTTTTGGTTTTTGTTATAAAAACGTGGTGGAACAACTGGTTTCTTGTAGTAAGCTTTATCTTTTTCAAAATTCATTTGCCTCTTTGTCTGATTTAAACCTTCTACTTCAGACAGATCAATTTCAACCAATTTGAACACGTTTTTCAATTTGTTCACATTAACATTCTCCAATGGAAACTCAGAATCCGAATACAACTTATCCGATCCCGACATCTTGTACATAACAAGAGTAGGTTCTTCATTTAAGTTGTTTTTGGATTTTGGTTTCGGAATGTAATTGTTCAAGAAACATTCTTCATCCTCAGCTGAATCACTTTCAGATTTCAAAACATTTTCAGCCATGCTTTTAACAATTTCTGACTGAACACTATCCTCATCGGATGATGTATTGAATGTAACATCAATTGACTCTGGAAGTTTAACCTCATCATCATTAACCAAACCGGACTTTTTCTTTGAAAAATTGTTTAACACTGGCGGTGGAACTTGATGAAACCCAACCCCAGTTCCATCCGAATAAACATCTTCGCCTGCTTTGTTTTTCCTGATGGGTTTGGGAACAATGTGTTGTAAAACAAAGCTTGCGGAGTTGTAACTGGTTAATTTCAGATTGATGCGCTCATTTTCAATTTTAGCTTCTTGAACTTGAAGCTTCAGATTAGCAATCTCATCCAACTGTTGGTTGATTTGCTCTTCTTTAACTCTAAGAACACCGGTCAACTGAAGATTTTCTTTGTCAGTTTTACCATTTCTTTCATCAGAATCTTTTACCGTTCGTTTTAATTTTTCAAAATTTTCGGAAATTTGACGATTTTCAAGAATCAACTTTTCATTTTCTTTCCTAATTCTTTCTACGTCAATTTTATGGTTTTTTATTTTCTCAGTTAATTCTTTTAATTTGTTTTTCGAAGCTTTTAAGAATTTATCACGGTTTAAGATCTGATCTTCAACACTTCTGACTCTACCAGTTAGTTCTTCAACCTTCTTACCACTGAGGTAAGCAATTGTACTACAAACTTTGCACTCTTTCATGCAATTTTTGCAGTCGTTCACATATTCAACTTTCTTACCTGACTCATGTGTATCATTTGAACTGACCTTGTTTTTGGACTCAGTTCCAGAACCAGAAACTACCTCTAGTTCTTTTGCTGCAAAAACTTTATCAGCCATCTTCTTCAAGTTTTCTGCGGTAAACTCTTGTGATGTATCAATAATCCCATCATCAATCTTCTTTGTCTGCGACTCTTTTTCTTTCTCTTTTTCTTCTGCTTTCTCTTCTCCACCTCCCTACCATTCTCTTTGTCTGGCTTCTTCTTCATCAACAATTTGTTTTGTGAGAATTTCAACATCAACGGTATCTGGATCAACAGCTATGTTTCCATTAGGATCAAGATAACATTCTCTATCAGGATCCTATCGATTTGCTTTCTTTGCTTCCTTCCAAGTTCGATAGATTTTGCCTTTCATGCATTGAGCTGTTGCCTTCTTGTTGACATACTTCACTTCTTCAGATCTGGTATCTTTAAAAGGAACAATCTTTGCTGCTGTAAATGCATATCCAACCGCATCTTCCTCTGGCAAAACATCACTCCAATCATAACCTTCATCATCATGAAAAACAGCAAGTGCTCTGGATTTTTCTTTGGGTGCCTCCTCTGTCTGCTTCATCCTAGGAGGTTCTGCTTTATTTTGATGATAAATTGCTCTTTTGTAATAATCCTCTCGAAAAGGATTTGCAGTATCATCAATGTAAGCATTTCGACACTCACAATTAAAATGACCTTTTTGTTTACATTTAAAGCACGTGACTTTTGACTTGTAAAAGCCTAACTTGGTAGAGGGTCCACCAATAGACTGTCTTCCAGTAATCTCCATGAATCGCTGCGCTCTTCTCACTGCACTAGCCATACACCACCTTATATCGATCAACTCCATCTCCTCAGGATCGATCTGATCGTAGTCTTCCTTTGTTAGGTTGGTGTTACCTATCTTTCCTGCAACGAGACTTTCGTACGATTCTAACACAGACGCTAAAAACACCATCTGTTGTTTGGCAGATTCTTCACTAAAATTCTGACCATTCTTCAGATCCACAGCAATGTTGCATTGAAATAGATTCTTTGGTGCAGATTGATTTGAAGTATTTAACGATGAACCGCCATGATAGCCACTGCTAGGAGTTTCTTGATTCATTGTGTTTGAACTTTCTGCTGAAAAAGCTGTCTTCGGAGATGCAGTCTTTGGGAACATACTACCTCTGTAATACAGCTCCACATTCTGCTGATAAGATGTGTTATTGACTTTATTGGATTTTTTGATCTCCAATTAACGGCTTTCCAGTCTTTCGATTAGTAAATCAACCTTCAAATCAGCTGGCTTTATCGTATTCTTCAGCATCAATGCGAAATACTGCCAGTCTTGCTCATTCGGTAGTGAATCAAAAAGTTTGTCTACCAGCTCTTCTTGAGTGTAAATGATGTCATGTCTTGCAAGCTCCATCTTCAGATGTCCGAATCTTTCAATCATCTTGGAAACAGACTCGTTCTTTAAACAACCAAACAAATCAAACTCTTTACGTAACAGCTTCTTTTTGTTCTTAACTATTTCAGCACTACCAATACATTTTATTTTTTATTTTTCCCAAAGGTCTCTCGAATCTTTGTACTCGATCAGTGAAATAATGTCATCTCTAACAGATTGGTGAAGCAGAGCAATGCACTTTTGTTCAGCAACATATCTTTCTATTTTATTTTCTTCTAAATTTTCATAATCTGTTCTCCCCATATCAAAACCATTTTTCAAGCTTTTCCAACTAGGATATGCAAACGCTTGAAGCCATTCTTCAAATCTTGTAGCCCACCTGTTGTAATCTTCAATTGCCATCAACTTGGGCGGTTTATTGTATGTTCCATATGCACTGTCTACACTCATAGCATCAGAAAGAATTTTCTTTACACTCGGTGTTGGTGTAGTTTCATTCGTGTTATTCAATGTGCCATCTCCTGAACCACTGGTAAATGCAAACACATCACTAAATGGATTCATGAAATCATCCATCTTTCAAATACCTGAAACAATCAACAAACACTTAGAAAAATTTTTGAAATTTTGAAAAACAGTTTCAAACGGAATTAGCCTTTCAAGCGAGATCAGCTTTTCAAACGGAATAAGCTTTTCAAGCGAAATTACAACTCAAACGGAATCAGATTTGAAGCGAAATAGCTAATTTCGTTTGAACTTTCAAACGGAATCTAATTTCGTTTGAAATCAGACAACACTTTCAAACGGAATAAGTAATTCCGTATGAAATCAACAGTAGTTTCAAACGGAATTAACCAAAAATGCTAATTTCGTTTGAAATTACACGTGCTATTTTAAGCAGAATTAGGATGACATCAGCATATTCGAACAGATTTTCAAGCGGAATTATCAGTTTTTATCATATTTTGTCCGAATTAAGGTCCAAATCTTTCACGGATTAGTTAAAACTATGTTTCGCTTGATATATGTGAACTTCAGGCCATTTCAACCGTTCAATCTTGTTCAAATCAGAAAAGAATGAGTAGAAGTGAGAGAATCCGATGAAATCAAGCTGAATTGGTATGAACTCCTCGTCCTGAGCTCTGATACCACTTATTGGATCGTCGTGTGACCCTAACGAGTCAATATAAAGAGTTCAACATCAAAAACAAAGGCGGAATCAATGAAATTGACGTAACACAGCTTGTTTTCCTCTAATTATCTACTTATTGATCAATTCTGAGCTTTTACAGATTCAAATGACAAACGAACAGCACCTCAGCTCTGAATCTATGACCTAATCTCGTTTCAAATGACACAGGCACTTCAGTATTTATAGGCGTGGTAATTCCGTTTGAACATGTCTCAAACGGAATCACTTTCAAACGAAATTACTGATTTCGTTTGAAATGACAGGATGTAAGTTCAAGCGGAATTACATATTCTAATTCCGTTTGAAACTGCCACTCACCCTATATTTGACATTTTTCTCGTTTTCCGTGCCCTGATCTATCTAATACAATACAAGACTTAATAAAGACGAAGTTAACAGACATTAGAGCACCAACAATTTGAATAAAATAAAACAAATATAAGGCAACCATAATTCCATAAAGAGCCGAATGGAGAGAGAGGGAAAGGGTAAGTCGCAGTCGGAGCCGAAGGAGATAAGCAGAGAGAAAGAATGGTCGGAAGTCAAAAGCAAACAGTAAAAACAACGAGAGAGGAAGGAGAGAGTGGGGAGAAACAAGTCCACGAAACCAGAGACGACATTCCTTGTGGCCAATCTTCCAGACAATGTATCCACAAAAGGGCTTTGGGATGAGTTTCTGGTCTTCGGTTTTGTGTTCGATGTCTATATTGCAAGAAAAATGGATGTTCACAGTAATATTTTTGCTTTTTTCCGATTCATTAGGGTTGAGGGCCCTCAAGCAATGCTTTTGGTGATGAAAGAAAAGTGTAGGGTAGTAGTGTCGTTAGCCAGATACGAGAAAGGTGGGGTAGTGTTGAACAATCCACAAAACCAAGCGAACCATGGGTCTGTAATGGCCAAATCTGGGTTTCCTGATGCAAACAAAGGAAACCCTAATGGCGGGAGTTTTGCATAGCGGCCGAAGGGGGATATATTGTATACAAAGGTGGTGATCAGATCAAAACATGCCTATTAATCGACGGGTATAGGGGAGCTGAGTGTCTCAGATGTTCCTTGTAAGTTACAACCAATCCCATGTTCTTTGTTAGTCACGAAAATAGATGTAAATCCCTTAAACAAGATGGAAAAGGTGTTTGGTGAAGAGGTAGCCCTAAGGTACGTGGGTGGTCTGAAACATATTGCCTCCTTTAAAGATTATGAGGTTGCAAATAGTTCGCTAAGGATATACCTAAATGGTAGGATTCTGTAACACCCTGTGTTTTTAAAGTCAAAGTCAAGGTCAAAGTCAACGACCGATTTCGCGCGACTTAACTAATGGTGAATTTCTTTTATGTGTTTATTTTAGTTGTATTATGTGGAGTAAGTGTCAATAATTACAATAATCGACGTATGTTGTTTGCTATTTAATCGACTTACGACTGTGACCTATAAGAAGTAACAATGCGATAAAGTCAACTAAACGCTAATCAATCCAATTTAATCGACATCGAATCGCAACTCGAAATATGCATTTTGGTTATTGTTATACGTGTGTGTGTCCCTTATGTGTTACTTGTGCATGTTTATTATGTTATGTTGTGGTAATCAATCGAAACGCAATCGAAACTCGAATCGCAATCGAAACTCGAATCGCAATCGGGATCGAAATCGAACTATGATAATTAGTGGAGAAGAGATAGTGCGAGATATGAATGGTTGGGATTAAAAGTAATTTGAATAGGAAACTCTATCGCATCCGCATCGCACGCAATCGAAATCGGAACCTCAAAAATCGTCGCGCCGAACACCCGAACCAAGTGCTATCCGGCCGGATTGCCATCCGACCGGGCTGCCACTTGATCTGGTGCCAGGTGTCATCCGACCGAGATGACATCCGACCGGACAAGTCATCCGGGCGAGATGCCATCTGACCGACCAACACTTTCCCCTTTTGGAACTCTATAAATACCCATGTCACTTTCATTCATTCTACTTTTGGAAACTCTCTAACCGAACCGACCGTGCTCCTCACCTTTTCTTCGATTTCTCTCGATTCCGGTAAGATCTCGTCCTAAATCTTGTACATTCTTGATCTACACGCACTCCTACACCTTTCTATCTTTTAAATCTTAACTTTTAACCGTGAAATCACTAGATTTGAGGTGTTCTAGGATGACGTCATCATGTGTTCTTGAAGAACTTCATGTTTTGGCCTCAATCCACCAAGAACGAATTAGATCTAATCGATTTCCACACGAATACACAAAGATCTTGCATGGATCTAAACATAATCATAAGTGAAAAAGGATTGAAAGATGGTTTCTAACTTTCTTTCAACTCTTTTACACTCAATGCACTCAAAAACCGATAGAATCGGACCTTGTTCTAGCCTTCTACTCATTCGCAGTGTCGTGCTAGCTCGAGATCTGGATTCTACTCACGAGACCATCGGTTTCGGGTTAACCAAGAACAACCGTCTTGAACCGGTTAACTGGTCGAACTAGGGTGATTCCTGTTTGATCGGGTCACTTGGGTCAAGATGGGGTCCTGTTGGTTAACACGTTGTTAAAACGTCTCGATCAAAGCAACAAACAGTCAAAACGGCCAAGTGAAAGACGAACGGAACGACCAGCACGGAGTGCTATCCGACCGGACTGCAGTCCGAACGGATAAGCCATCCGAGCGACTAGGTCATCCGAGCGACTTACACCTTGGGTCCCACACTTAACCAACTTTATCTGAAGTTTGAGTATTGAACGCATTGCTATCCGATCGGACTACCAATCCAACCGGATTACTCTTCGTATCATGAGATACTTGGACTTAAACAATTTTCAACATGTTCAACGCACTAAGGGTGTCACGCGACCGGACTGCTGTCCGACCGAGTGACAACCTGCTGTGGATTTGCTCTCACTATGTAACCTCGCCACTCGAGTCACCGTCCGTCTGGACAATCTGGCCGACCGGATGACCATCCGAACGGAGGATCGTCCCCACGACTGACCGTCCGATCGACCGACTTGAAAGGTAGAGATACTTCAATGTTTTCAAAATGCTACAACGAAAACTTCAAAGGACAAGCCATCATACACAAACACATCCTTCTCAAAGGAAGAAACAATCCACTCGAATAGTCATCCGACCGGACAACCTGTCCGACCGGATGACCATCCGATCGGATTGTCACCCACACGACTGGACCATCCGGTCGGATTACCATCCGACCGAGCTGCTGTCCGAGCCACTTACACCTTGCATCGTTTTACGTGTCACTTATCGTTATGTTATTGTTCTGATCAGGCTAACCCTACTCTCTAGCGCTCCCTTCAATCCATCATCGCTGTGAGTATACTCGATCCCTTTTTGCTTTACGCACTTTTGGGTGTTACATACGTTACGAATATTCAAATCACAACAAACACACTACCCAATACTATTTGAACGCTAACCGTTAATGCATGTTATACGTGGTTAATGAATGCTTGTTTGTTATGTTTACACATGGAATGCTGTCTACCTGCCTTAGCAACGATAGTACTATAGTTTGGACTCAGCACCTGTTCGCAGGGGTTGTTAAGGACAATTACTTGCATGGATTACGGTGGTAATCATGTATTGCGAACTGCCTCAGGCAGTCAACCCACAGTCATTGGTATCGATGGATCTATGTCGATAACTAACGTGCTTCATTTCTCTATGTGTACGTGCTGGTTATGCGTAAACGAATTTCGAACTCTATATGCTATTATCAAACTTGTATGCTCACCTTTACATTATATGTATTGACTTTATTTTAACGTATGTGACAGGTGCTTAGGATGCACATCTGGTAGGAAATCGAAGCTAGAATAAGGCTCTAGAGGCCAACAAATAGTTGTCTGTACAAATTAAATCAAGGGTCTCTAGAAGCAGATAAACAATTGCTCTATTTGAAAATCTGAGTTGTCGGAATAGAACTATTTGCCTAGATTTTGTCTGTAATAATTGAATTATCTTTTGAGACATGGTATGGGACATGTTATTTTAAATTGATTGGTAATGATAATTGTTATGGAAACTGCTGGACAATCTGTTTCGCTCAGTGCCATGCCCCGATGTTTCCGCCATCGGTTGGGGTGTGACAGATTGGTATCAGAGCCATAACTATAGGGAATTAGGCAAGACTCGACCTAGTCCGGGTCGATGTCTTAGAAACCTAGTCTATAGTTAGGAACCAACAGACCGACTTATGCATATCCGTTAGGGATTATGTATGAGCTTACCGCTATTTCTCGCTATTCTCGCTTATGCTACACTATCACTACACTCGAATTTTCAGATCATAAATAAGCGATCAGGTCAAGATTAGGTGTGAAAACCGCAAACTCTCGACTAAAGTTGCTTAATCAACCCGCATTTTATCAACAAACGGGGAGAATTATGCCAAATCAGGAGTGAAATCCGTATTTTGATGAATAATCTCCTCTATTTTATCAAAACAAGGACAAAGTTGTTAAGCCAGGGGTGAAACCCTAACCTTGACGACTTGTTCCGCCCTCTCTCACCAAAGCCTCAACGGACTCCAACGACATGAAGTCACGATATGACTAACGGGATGCGTGCCAAATGCCCAAGAATCGAGGCAAAGGCACTGCCCTGAAGGTCAAATGTGCACGACAAATCCTTGTGAATAGTCGAACCACTTTGGTTAGTCAAAGTCTAATAGCCGCAGACAATCTATTTCTCGATTTTTATGGGTTTCGATGACTCGTTGATTTTATGTGCTTTATGTGGTTTATGTTTATTTGTTAGCGTTTTGAGATACCACTGGTTTCGATCTAACGCCTCTTTGCTTCCGCTAATCACACAACACACTACACATCGCTGACAAATCGCTAAATGGTGGACGACCTACTACTATGATATTCACTTATACTATACTACTCGACAAGTTATTCACGATCGCTATATTCGAACACTAGCAGACTGTGAATGATAGGTTTCTGTATTCTGACTGCCTCTTGTGACTACATGATTAGGTGTTTATGTGCTTCTGTGCCCTACGTGCTTATGTGCTTATATGTCTCTATGTGAATTTGTGATTATGTGTCTATGTGTTTATGTGATACATACTACATTGCGTGTTCCTAAGCTTTAGTAAGTAGTAGACGTGTGAGGTGAGATTCGAATACATTGTGTTGAGTCCTGTGACGATGTCTGTTGCAGACAATGTCATCTGGATCCCGCCACCCATCACTTTCTCGTCAAGAAAAGAGAGACAAACGTCTTGCTGCTATCATCGCTAAACAAGTAGCAAAAGCCGTGAGTGATGTCTACGAGAACGTCAGCAAATCATCTGAGGAGTCGAGAACCGAGATTCCTAAAACTACCCCCAAAGCTGCCTTCAATTTCAAGCAGTTCAAGTCTTGTAGGCCAAAGGAATTCACTGGAGAGGAAGGCCCTACAGCGTTGTTCCAATGGTTTGATTCCATTGAGGCCACTCTACGACAGAGCGGTTGCCCAGACGATCTCCGTACTCTAAATGCTACCGGCGTCTTCCAGTCCCGCGCACTAGACTGGTGGACGGCCGAGAGAAACAAACGAGGGAACGATGCAGCCTACGGTCTGTCGTGGGACGAACTCAAGGAGGTCATGCTGGAAGAATTCTGCCCTCCTCATGAGCGTCAAAAGCTTGAAGATGAATTCTGGCACATAAAGCAGAAGGAAGGTGAAAATGCTGCTCTCACTGCTCGCTTCAAACAGCTCAGCGTCATCTGCCCTGACCAAGTCAAGACTTCAGACATGGCAATCAAGAAGTATATATGAGCCCTGCCTGACTGTGTTGCAGATTTCGTGCAAGCGGCTAAGACTAAGACGATCAAAGAGACTTACCTACTGGCTGCTGAAATCAATGACAAGCGGGTCAAGGCTGGTGTCTGGGATAAAACTCCAAAGCACCTGCATCAAGCTACCATCGCCGCACCAACTGCTGAAACCACCACCGCATCGAGTAACAAGAGGAAGAACAAGAGAAAGAACAGCTCCAGCAACAAGAATTGTGCGATCATTGCTGCACCGATACAAGCTGTACCAGCCCAACAGCGTCAAGTAGCGGCGCCTGTGGCAAATGAACCACCTGCTAAGCGTGCATACACTGGGCCACACCCGCTTTTCCCTACTTGTACCTACCATCACCCGACTACCATCGCTTGCCGTTTTTGTGCTCATTGCAATATGTACGGCCATTTCACTACCAACTGTCGTGCTCGACAAGCTCCTGCTCATCAAGCTCTACTCACCGCCCCTCAGGGTCAACAAGCTCCTCCGGCACCCGCGGTCAACGCCAGAGCCTGCTTCGCATGTGGCGATCCTAACCATTTCGCCAACATGTGCCCAAACAGGGTTGTGAAACAAGAGCCCCAGCAGCAACAGCAACAAGCAGCACGCGCACGAACCTTTAACATCAACGTGCGCCAAGCCCAAGCCGACAACAACGTGGTCAATGGTACGTTCCTTGTGAATGGTATTTATGCTTCGTGTTTATTTGATACTGGAGCCGATAATTGCTTTGTGTCGTTCGAATTCGAGAAGCTCCTTAGTCGTAAGCGCTCCCAACTCTCCTCGACGTTCGATGTTGAAGTTGCTACCGGAAGAACTGTCGCCGTTAATTCTGTTCTCCGTGATTGTACCCTTGAGCTCAACAATCACATCTTCCCAATCGACCTTATTCCGATGCAACTCGGAAGTTTTGATGTCATAGTAGGTATGGACTTTCTTCGCGAAAACCATGCTGAAGTTGTGTGCTTCGACAAGATGATTCGATTCTCGCTCGCGAATGGTGACTTATTGTGTGTTTATGGCGAAACTGCTTCGAAAGGTCTCAAGCTCATGTCATGTGTCCAAGCTAGCAAGTATCTCCGCAAGGAATACAGAGCTTTCTTGGCTAACATTGTAGTAGCGGAGAAGGAAAAGAAAGGAAAGATAGAGGTGAAAGACGTTCCTGTGGTTCGTGAATTTCCAAATGTGTTCCCTGACGACCTTCCCGGCCTACCACCAAGTCGTGATATCGACTTTCGTATCGACCTTATTCCTGGAGCCAACCCTATTGCCAAAGCTACTTACCGACTCGCACCGTCCGAAATGCGTGAACTCTCAAACCAACTCCAGGAATTACTTGAGAAAGGCTTCATTCGCCCGAGCACCTCTCCTTGGGGCGCGCCAGTCCTTTTCGTCAAAAAGAAGGATGGGTCGTTCAGGATGTGCATCGACTATCGGGAATTGAATAAGTTAACTATCAAGAACCGCTATCCCCTACCTCGCATCAACGATTTGTTTGATCAGCTACAAGGCGCTACGTGTTTCTCAAAGATCTATCTACACTCGGGTTATCACCAACTACGCATTCAAGAGGAGGATATACCCAAAACCGCGTTTCGCAATCGATATGGCCACTACGAATTCGTTGTTATGCCCTTTGGTTTAACCAACGCACCCGTGATTTTAATGGATCTGATGAATCGCGTGTGTAAACCATATCTCGACCGTTTCGTCATCGTATTCATCGACGATGTCTTGATCTATTCCAAATCGAAAGCCGAACACGCGCAACATCTACGTTTGGTTCTCGAGCTACTCCAGGGGAATCAACTCTATGCCAAGTTCTCCAAGTGTGAATTTTGGTAGGAGGAGGTTCAGTTTCTGGGTGACATTGTTAATAGTTAAGGTATTCACATCGATCCCGCGAAGATTGAAGCTGTTAAGAGTTGGATTACACCTAAGAACCCGTCTGACGTCCGTTCTTTTCTCGGACTAGCGGGCTATTATCGACGATTTATCGAAGGATTCTCAAAGATCGCTGTACCGCTTACCGCTCTCACGTATAAAGACAAGCCTTTTGTTTGGGGAACTGAACAAGAGTCTGCTTTCCAAACCCTCAAGCACATGCTTTGCAATGCTCCTATTCTCACATTGCCCGACGGAAACGACGATTTCCTTGTCTATTGTGATGCTTCCAACCTTGGTCTTGGTTGTGTCCTTATGCAGCGGGACAAGGTTATAGCTTACGCATCTCGTTAGCTCAAAATCCACGAGAAGAACTATACAACCCATGATCTCGAGCTAGGCGCAGTTGTTTTTGCGTTAAAGATTTGGCGAGATCGGTCACTCGTAATTAACCGGTCCCGAGCTATTACAAGAAACGACTGACAAAGTCCTCCAAATTCGAGACAGCTTGTTGAAAGCTCGAAGTCGACAGAAAAGTTATGCCGATAAACGACGCAAGCCCCTCGATATGTTGGACCTTTTAAGATTCTGGAAAGGATCGGAAAAGTCACCTACAGACTCGAACTACCGGAGGAACTTAGTAACATCCACCCGACTTTCCACGTGTCAAACCTGCGAAAGTGCCTGGCTGAGCATGATCTAATTGTACCCCTCGATGACCTTCAAGTGAACGAAACACTACACCTCGTGGAGAAGCCTGTCGAAATCATGGATCGCCAAACCAAGCAGCTCAGACGCTCGCGCATTCCTATTGTGAAAGTCCGATGGGAAGGCAAACGAGGCGCAGAGTTCACTTGGGAACTCGAAAGCGACATGAAGGCGATGTACCCGCAGTTATTTGTTACGGCTTCGGCTTAATTTCGGGACGAAATTCCCTAAACAAGGGGAGGCTGTAACACCCCGTGTTTTCAAAGTCAAAGTCAAGGTCAAAGTCAACGACCGATTTCGCGCGACTTGACTAATGGTGAATTTCTTTTATGTGTTTATTTTAGTTGTATTATGTGGAGTAAGTGTCAATAATTACAATAATCGACGTATGTTGTTCGCTATTTAATCGACTTACAACTGTGAACTATAAGAAGTAACAATGCGAAAAAGTCAACTAAACGCTAATCAATCCAATTTAACCGACATCGAATCGCAACTCGAAATATGCATTTTGGTTATTGTTATACGTGTGTGTGTGTGTCTTATGTGTTACTTGTGCATGTTTATTATATTATGTTGTGGTAATCAATCGAAACGCAATCGAAACTCGAATCGCAATCGAAACTCGAATCGCAATCGAACTCGATCGAAATCGAACTATGATAATTAGTGGAGAAGAGATAGTGCGAGATATGAATGGTTGGGATTAAAAGTAATTTGAATAGGAAACTCTATCGCATCCGCATCGCACGCAATCGAAATCGGAACCTCAAAAATCGTCGCGCCGAACACCCGAACCAAGTGCCATCCGACCGGGCTGCCACTTGATCTGGTGCCAGGTGTCATCCGACCGAGATGACATCCGACCGGACAAGTCATCCGAGCGAGATGCCATCCGACCGACCAACACTTTCCCCTTTTGGAACTCTATAAATACCCATGTCACTTTCATTCTTTCTACTTTTGGAAACTCTCTGACTGAACCGACCGTGCTCCTCACCTTTTCTTCGATTTCTCTCGATTTCGGTAAGATCTCGTCCTAAATCTTGTACTTTCTTGATCTACATGCACTCCTACACCTTTCTATCTTTTAAATCTTAACTTTTAACTGTGAAATCACTAGATTTGAGGTGTTCTAGGATGACGTCATCATGTGTTCTTGAAGAACTTCATGTTTTGGCCTCAATCCACCAAGAACGACTTAGATCTAATCGATTTCCACACGAATACACAAAGATCTTGCATGGATCTAAACATAATCATAAGTGAAAAAGGATTGAAAGATGGTTTCTAACTTTCTTTCAACTCTTTTACACTCAATGCACTCAAAAACCGATAGAATCAGACCTTGTTCTAGCCTTCTACTCATTCGCAGTGTCGTGCTAGCTCGAGATCTGGATTCTAATCACGAGACCACCGATTTTGGGTTAACCAAGAACAACCGTCTTGAACCGGTTAACTGGTCGAACTAGGGTGATTCCTGTTTAATCGGGTCACTTGGGTCAAGATGGGCTTCTGTTGGTTAACACGTTGTCAAAACGTCTCGATAAAAGCAACAAACAGTCAAAACGGCAAAGTGAAAGACGAACGGAACGACCAGCACGGAGTGCTATCCGACCGGACTGTTGTCCAAACGGATAAGCCATCCGAGCGACTAGGTCATCCGAGCGACTTACACCTTGGGTCCCACACTTAACCAACTTTATCTGAAGTTTGAGTATTGAACGCATTGCTATCCGATCGAACTACCAATCCAACTGGATTACTCTTCGTATCATGAGATACTTGGACTTAAACAATTTTCAACATGTTCAATGCACTAAGGGCGTCACCCGACCGGACTGCTGTCCGACCGAGTGACAACCTGCTATGGATTTGTTCTCACTAAGTAACCTCGCCACTCGAGTCGCCGTCCGACCGGATGACCATCCGAACGGATTGTCGTCTGCACGACTGACCGTCCGATCGACCGACTTGAAAGGTAGAGATACTTCAATGTTTTCAAAATGTTACAACGAAAACTTCAAAGGACAAGCCATCATACACAAACACATCCTTCTCAAAGGAAGAAACAATCCACTCGAATAGTAATCCGACTGGACAACCTATCCGACCGGATGACCATCCGATCAGATTGTCACCCACACGACTGGACCATCCGGTCAGATTACCATCCGACCGAGCTGCTGTCCGAGCCACTTACATCTTGCATCGTTTTACGCGTCACTTATCGTTATGTTATCGTTCTGATCAGGCTAACCCTACTCTCTAGCGCTCCCTTCAATCCATCATCGCTGTGAGTATACTCGATCCCTTTTTGCTTTACGCACTTTTGGGTGTTACATACGTTACGAATATTCAAATCACAACAAACACACTACCCAATACTATTTGAACGCTAACCGTTAATGCATGTTATACGTGGTTAATGAATGCTTGTTTGTTATGTTTACACATGGAATGCTGTCTACCTGCCTTAGCAATGATAGTACTATAGTTTGGACTCAGCACCTGTTCGCAGGGGTTGTTAAGGACAATTACTTGCATGGATTACGGTGGTAATCATGTATTGCGAACTGCCTCAGGCAGTCAACCCGCAGTCATTGGTATCGATGGATCTATGTCGATAACTAACGTGCTTCATTTCTCTATGTCTACGTGCTGGTTATGCGTAAACGAATTTCGAACTCTATATGCTATTATCAAACTTGTATGCTCACCTTTACATTATATGTATTGACTTTATTTTAACGTATGTGACAGGTGCTTAGGATGCACATCTGGTAGGAAATCGAAGCTAGAATAAGGCTCTAGAGGCCAACAAATAGTTGTCTGTACAAATTAAATCAAGGGTCTCTAGAAGCAGATAAACAATTGCTCTATTTGAAAATCTGAGTTGTCGGAATAGAACTATTTGCCTAGATTTTGTCTGTAATAATTGAATTATCTTTTGAGACATGGTATGGGACATGTTATTTTAAATTGATTGGTAATGATAATTGTTATGGAAACTTCTGGACAATCTGTTTCGCTCAATGCCATGCCCCGATGTTTCCGCCATCGGTTGGGGTGTGACAGATTCGATTGCTAAAATGGAAGTTTGGGAGGGTCAACATATTGAATATGAATGGATCATGTGGCTTAGGATCCGTGGAGCCCTACCGTGTATTTTTTTCTTGGATAGTTCTCAATACCATAACGTCTAAATATGGAGAGGTGATTCAAAAATATACAGCGGAGATCGAGGACAACAATCTATCTTTCCAGTTGGTAGGAGTTCTAGTAAAGAGTGGGGCTCACATTAAGGATCAAATCCAGGTGGTATGGAAAGAAGAGACCTTCAAATGTTGGATTAGATAAGATGACCATGATTGGGTCCCTTCTTTTGTTAAAAAATGATAAGGAATTGAAGAAGAAAATAGTTGTAGAAGGGTTGGAGTCTTAATTGGTGGAAGGCCAGCCATCAATGGCGAACATGAATGCCGACATACCTATCGACGCTGACTTTGGTCAATCACATGCATCGACTTAGAACCCGATAATTTTGGAAAGCAACAAATCGGGCGGAGTGTTCGAAGCATCATTAAATGGTGAGAATCATTCTCCTCTTACATCGGAGACAGTTAGGCAGGAAGTCAATACATCGTTAAATGGGGAGAATCATTATCCTCTTTAGATAAGGAGTCGTCGGATGGGGGAGACGCGTGTCATGATGAGGTGCACAATTTAGAGGAGGCAAAGAGATGACGGAGATCGAGTTTCGAAAAGAAACCGGAGATGCTTATAATGGGGTAGCGAGTGTTGGGGGTGGGTTTGAAAGATTTCCAAGATGATGTGAAGGGTATTGTCGAGGAAGAGGAGTTAATTGGAGTGTCTTAATGAATTTTGGTACAGTCAACATCGGGGGGGGGGGGGGGGGGGGCAGGTCGGAATCGGAAGTCGACCTGCGTGAAACAAATAAAAAAAGATCACAATATTACATTTTTTGCAGTTCAAGAAATAAAATTATCTAATATGAAGGAAGCGCAGATTCATGGATTCTGGGATAATTCGACGCATGAATTTGTTGTGGTAGATCAGGTGGTTTATTCTCTATATGGGATGCTAGTATCTTCAAAAAGAAGGAGGTGGTAAGTGATCGGAACTTTTTGTTGATTACTGGGAAGTCAAAGGTATAGAAGGTGATTTCCATATTTTTAATATTTATGTGCCAAATGATGTAACGCATAGAAGGCAACTATGGGAGAATTTGCTTAATATTAAATGTGGAAAAGATGGTTATTTTGTGTTCCTTGGGGACTTTAATGACGTCAGGAGTTTGGAGGAACGTCAGAATTCGGAGTTTGAGCCAACAAATGCTCTCATTTTTAATAACTTTATTAGAAGGGCATGTTTGGAAGAATAAAATATGGGTGGTGCAAAATATACTTATTTTTCAGACTATGGTACCAAATGTAGTAAACTCGATCGAATTCTTGTTTGTGATAGTTTTATTAGTATGTGGTCCTTGGTAAAACTCATCGCCTTGCCTAAGGAGAAGTCAGATCACCGACGTAATATTCTTTCAGTAAAAGGGGATAATTTTGGCCCAATACCTTTCCACTTTTTAATAGTTGGTTCTTGGTGATGGGCTTGATAGTATTGTGGCAACGACGGTTTAGAATCAACGGATGGGTAAAACTAGAGCAAGTAAAGTTGCAACAATTTTTAAAGAGTTGAAGGACAAAATAAAGTTTTGGCATGCTAATAAAAAAATTGAAGAGGCGAAAGTAGTTATTGAAGCAAAGGGAACTCTTAATAATTTAGATATTTTGGTGGAAGCTAGAGACCTTTCAATCATAGAAAAACAAAAAAGATTGGAGGCTAAGTTAGCGATTGAAGACTGGGAAAACAAGTTTAACCTTGATGTACAATAAAAGTCTAAGGTATAGTGGGTATTATACGGGGATGAGAATTCGTCCCTTTTTCACAAAATAATTAACAATCATGCTACGAAGAATAAAGTTCACGGTTTGTGGATTGATCAAGCATGGGTGGATAACCTAGGTGAAATAGAAAATTGTTTCAATGAGTTTTTTAAAGGTAAGTTTAGCGAACCAAAAGGACATCTCCAAGAATGTCAGGAGAGGGCTTTAAAAGACTATCGTTGGAGCAAGCAGATGGTTTGGTGAAACCGTTTTCAGAAAAATGAAATTGTCAATGCTATGAAGGAATGTAGGAGTGATAAAGCACACCTAAGTTCATCGCGATTCTGGAAGAATTTTATAATCATGGTGCACTCTATAAAGGTTGTGCGGCATCCTTTATTGCTTTCTAGTACTTGGGGCTGCTTGTAGGAGCTAATATGAACATAATTGCTAGTTGGAGACTGGTTGTGGATCGCTTCAACAAAAAACGTTCAAACTGGAAAGAAAGCAAAGCATATTTCATTCGTGGGGAGGGGATTTTGGTTAAAGCGATACTCAGTAACTTACCAACTTACTATATGTCCCTTTATAAAGTCCCGGTTAGAGTGTTAAAATCCCTTGAAGGTATAAGGCAAAATTTCTTGTGGGGAGGTGCATCTATGTGCAAAAGATAAAATGGGTGGGATAGAAAAAAATGGTGGGTCAAAAAAAGAATGGAGGATTGGGTATCGGTGGTCTTAATGAAATGAATTGTGCACTACTTGTCACACAGTCAAAATCCACATGCGGGGTTTACCGCGAGGCGTGCCACTGACCAGGATCAAGCCACTAATCATGTTGAACCAAGTACAAAAGTTATTAACATCATCACAATCAACACGATTAGTGATTAAGATTTAAATGTCCTAAACATAAAATCCAGACATAAGTTTAAGAAAACCACAGTGTTTAATAAAATTTAAAGCCAGCTGTTTAATGCTGGCCACAACACTCCAAATGTTGCAAGCTCCCATGTTGTACCTAACATCCTGCAAAGCATACAAAAGTGTATCAACAAAGGTTGACAAGTTCACAGTTCACTTTTAAAGTAAAGTAAGTTTCAAATACATTAGTTTATTAAAAACATGTCATGGGTAGCTAAACCAAGGTTAAGCTACTAAACTATGTAGTACCCAATACTTGACTGTAGTAAGTTATTGTGCCCCATATCAATGTCTATCGTTATTGATATAAAGTCAAGGTCAAAAGTTCATGCACGGCTCCCAGCATGGTGTGAGGTTTGTCGAACCTAATAGCGTTATTAACTAGTACCCCGTTTGCCGAACCCGACAACTAATCGGTATAATGCGTAGGGACTTTTCAGATAGAGTTTCTTTTAGTCTGCTAAAGACATGAAATATAAACAACAGTATTTAATAGCTAATATTCAAACCCATGAATATAGAGTAGTCCCAAATCTAGGGATAGTGTAGTTCCTAAACCCGGGAATGCATGCTTTTAATAAAAGTGTGAACTCACCTTAGTTTAAGCTCGGTTAGATTTAGATGGAGAAAAAATGAGGATGGTCATCCATGTCCTAGAATGATTACCATTTAGGGCGATTTCATGCAATACAAGAAATTCTACATGCATCTAACACATAGCACACAACACATTGACACGTGAACATTTAACCGAATAGATACATGCACATCACCATAACATTCAATGTGTTAAACAACTCTCACATAAGTATCAATCAAGTTCAGGCATTCCATGATAATATAAGCAACATGCAAACACGTATAAATCAACTTGTCTTAATTCAGCTTTGACTCCTAAAACTGGGCTATTTTCAGTGATTTTATTAAAATAGTTAACATGCTTAAAAATTATGAATATTTTATGTGATGCGTATTCTGGTTGGCTAGGCTTTGTGTAATATTCACAAGGCCTAAATCTTTATAAAAAATTAAGAAAAATCATTTACTATGCAGTGGCTAGATTCGTCACTTTCTGACTGCAGCTTACATAAAAATTCATTTAAAAATCCTGGTTTACTCGATTGACCTGATTCCACTTGGAGATTCGTACAAATAGATAAGGCTATCTGTTATCTAAATTTCTCAACCTAACTGCAAATATTCACCAAGATATAACATAAAACACAACACACAAATTATGTAGAAAGTTGCAGCTTTGACCACTGAGATGATTTAATTCTTTAGGCAGATTAAACGAGGTCCAAAAATTATGAAACCGGCGCATTTTGAATCGTATTTCAGAAAGGTTCATTTTAGACTTTAGAAACTCACATTTTCTTTATGTTTTGATCCGTTTACAGCCAACTGAAGTCGACTATAAACATCAAACAGCTTTCTGTTTTCAGCTCTTAGCGACATAAAACAAGTTTTCAATAATCCTTTCAACGTCTTTAGCGATCATACAACTTAGCAACATTATATCTTCAGTTTATACCCATCATGTAACATATCCATCACAACGCCCACCCGAATTCGTTAAACCATCATCACAAACACAAACCCTCCTACGCATAACTATGCAACTATGCTTCATACCCGTACCCAACTCCCAAAACGACATTTATGATTCTTAATCACCTCCCTAGCAGCCAAGAACGACATGTACTCCATATTTACAACAGATTATTAACATATATTTCAAATTATACCTCTCTTATTCATCAAGAATCACACAAATCTATCAATATTCATGTCAAGATCTTTATAAAAATCAAAACCCTAGTTATTAAACAAACACATATGCGATCAAACACTAAACAAACATGATTCTAGCAATATTAGACTATAAGCATCATCGAAACATCAAGAAAATCAGAAAACGCAGCCATGCTTTATACAATTAACAAGAATAAAACTAAACTAAATGTGTTACTGAATCAAAGGAGTGATGTGGATCTGTAATAGCTTGAAACCGAGCGGATTTGGGGCCTTGTTCTTCGTCGATTAGAGAGGAGAGTCATGAGACATGAGAGGTGGTAAGGTTATGGTTGCGTTTAGGGTTAAGGATTGTTTTGTTGTATTTTTATTTTAATTTTTTTTTGCAAATTACACCAATAGTCCCCCATGTTTCTAATTCTCGAATCTTGTATAGAAAGTTATAACTCTAGTTTATTATTACACACATCTAGTCCCCCAAGTTTCTAAACCCTGAAACTTGTATGGAAAGCTAACAATTTAACTTTGGTGTATGTACAAGACTGTTGGTGCACTGATGTCTGTTAACTTCGTCTTTATTGAGTCTTGTATTGTATTAGATAGATCAGGGCACGGATATCGAGAAAACAAGTATTTAGGTAATTCCGCTTGAAATGGGCTTAATGTCATTTCAAACGGAATTAGAGGTTTCAAACGAGATTACTAATTCCGCATGGAATTAGGTAATTCCGTTTGAATGTTAATTTCGTTTGAGATGGTTTCAACCGGAATTAAACGCCTATAAATACTGAAGTGCTTGTGTCATTTAAAACGGAATTAGACCATAGTTTCTGAGTCGAGGTGCTGTCCATTTGTCATTTGAATCTGTAAAAGCTCATAATTGGTTAATAAGAAGATAATTAAGGGAAAACAAGCTGTGTTACGTTGATTTCATCGATTCCGCCTTTGATTTTGATGTTGAACTCTTCAGATTGACTCGTTAGGGTCACACGACGATCCAACAAGTGGTATCAGAGCTCAGGACGAGGAGTTTATACCAATTCAGCTTGATTTCATCGGATTCTATCACTTCTACTCTTTCTTTTCTGATTTGAACAAAATTTAACGCTCAAAATGGCTTGATTTTCACATATTATAAGCGAATCATAGTTTTAACTAATCCTTGAAAGAATTGGACTTTAATTTGACTTAAATCTGATAAAATTGCTAATTCCACTTGAAAAACTGTTCGGACAAAATGACATCATCTTAATTCCGTTTGAAAATACTGTCATTTCAAACGAAATCACTAATTTCGCTTCAAAGTGACTTAATTCCGTTTGGGAACCTTATTTCGTTTGAAAGGAGTAATTTCGCTTGAAGGCTTATCTCGCTTGAAAGCTGATTTCGCTTGCAGTAATTCAACTTGAAATTGTGTTTGATAAAATTCAAAAAAATTTTCTAAGTGTTTGTCGATTGTTTCAGGTACTTAAAAGATGGATGATTTCATGAATCCATTTAGTGATGTGTTTGCATTTACCAGTGGTTCGGGAGATGGCACACTAAATAACACGAATGAAACTACACCAACACCGAGTGCAAAGAAAATTCTTTCTAATGCTATGAGTGTAGACAGTGCATATGGAACATACAATAAGCCGCCCAAGTTGATGGCAATTGAAGATTACAACAGGTGGGCTACAAGATTTGAAGAATGGCTTCAAGCGTTTGCATATCCCAGTTGGAAAAGTTTGAAAAATGGTTTTGATATGGGGAGAACAGATTATGAAAATTTGGAAGAAAATCAAATAGAAAGATATGTTGCTGAACAAAAGTGCATTGCTTTGCTTCACCAGTCTGTCAGAGATGACATTATTTCACTGATCGAGTACAAAGATTCGAGAGACCTTTGGGAGAAACTAAGAGTGAAATGTGTGGGTAGTGCTGAGATAGTTAAAAACAAAAAGAAAATGTTAAGAAAAGAGTTTGATTTGTTTGGTTGTTTAAAGAATGAGTCTGTTTCCAAGATGATTGAAAGATTCGGGCATTTGAAGATGGAGCTTGCAAGGCACGGAATTATATACACTCGAGAGGAGTTGGTTGACAAATTATTTGATTCACTACCTAATGAGCAAGACTGGCAGTATTTTGCATTGATGCTGAAGAATACGGTGAAGCCGACTGATTTGACAGTGGATCTACTTATCGAAAGACTGGAAAGCCATGAATTGGAGATCAGGAAATCCAATAAAGTCAACAACACATCATACCAGCAGAATGTGGAGCTGTATTACAGAGGAAGTATGATCCCAAAATCTGCATCACCAAAAACAGCATTTTCTGCAGAAAGTTCAAATACAGTGAATCAAGAAACTCCTAGCAGTGGCTATCATAGTGGATCCTCATCAACTGCTCAAAGTCAATCTGTTTCGAAAAATCTATTTCAATGCAACATTGCTATGGATTTAAAGAATGGTCAGAATTTTAGTGAAGAATCTGCTAAACAACAGATGGTGTTTTTAGCGTCTGTGTTAGAATCGTACGAAAGTCTCGTTGCAGGAAAGATCGGAAACACCAACCTAACAAAAGAAGACTACGATCAGATCGATCCTGAGGAGATGGAGTTTATCGATATAAGGTGGTGTATGGCGAGTGCAGTGAGAAGAACGCAGCGATTCATGGAGATTACTGGAAGACAGTCTATTGGTGGACCTTCTACCAAGTTAGGCTTTGACAAGTCAAAAGTCACGTGCTTTAAATGTAAACAAAAAGGTCATTTTAAGTTTGAGTGCCGAAATGCTTACTCGGATGATACTGCAAATCCTTTTCGAGAGGATTATTACAAAAGAGCAATTTATCATCAAAATAAAGAAGAACCTCCTAGGATGAAGCAGATAGAGGAGGCACCCAAAGAAAAATCCAGGGCACTTCCTGTTTTTCATGATGATGAAGGTTATGATTGGAGTGATGTTTTGCCTGAGGAAGATGCGGTTGGATATGCCTTTACTGCAGCAAAGATTGTTCCTTTTAAAGATACCAGATCTGAAGAAGTGAAGTACGTCAACAGGAAGACAACAGCTCAATGCATGAAAGGCAAAATCTATCGTACAAGGAAGGAAGCAAAGAAAGCAAATCGATGGGATCCTGATAGAGAATGTTATCTCGATCCTAATGGAAACATAGCTGTTGATCCAGATACTGTAGATGTTGAAATTCTCACCAAACAAATTGCTGAAGAAGAAGAAGCCAGGCAAAGAATGTGGTGGGGAGGAGGAGAAGCTGATGAGAAAGTGAAAGAGACAGAAAAAGAGTCGCAGCCAAAGAAAGTTGATGACGGGATTATTGATACATCACAAGAGTTTACCGCGGAAAACTTGAAGAAGATGGCTGATAAAGTTTTTG